>CM062847.1:3182379-3782379 GCA_031772225.1 Eubasilissa splendida | reverse complement strand
TTGATAAAATGAACTACGTACAACTCGTCTGACTTAAATCTACGAAATACGAAATAAAAAATGAAAATTAAAAAAAATAAGGTTCATATATTTTCTATATTTCTCTTTACAAAACCGTCTTGATTTTTCATATTCTTTCGTATTCGTATACGATATATCGTATATATCCAACAGCAGAATGTATCAAATTAATATATCAAGAGAAACGGGATCTTTCTTAATCAGAAAGATATACATATGAAATCAATTTTATCGAAAAATATTGTTGTATCAATGTGTCCAAAATTTAATAAAAATGAATTGACAATTCTGGCGTCAAGGTATTTGAGATTCTGTAAAAATAAGGTAGATGGCTCTTTCAAATAATGGAACGATTAAATGTATTAATATCAAAAAGGTGACATATAGATTCGAAAATTAGTCGCTAAAAATATCGTCGCTGTAGCGTAGTTGGATAATGCACCTTCGCCGGTTTGGAAAGAGATCCAGGTTCGTATCTCGATGGCGCAACAACAATATTTTTCGATAAAATTGATTGTTTATGTATATCTTTCTAATTGATATATTTAATTCATATTTAAAATATCACGTACCTATGTTCTGAATAATTTCAACTTCACAATAAGAATGTGTTCTCCTAATAAAATATATTTACCTACAAGGGAATTTATGAGCTAAACGTAATATTATTATGGACATATGGATTGCTGTTCTTTCACCCGAAGATAAATAAAAATTTTTAGTATTAAAATGTTTGATATTCATAGCAGATCGTCTTCTTCTCTCGTTTCATTTTCTAAGATGGCCGCATTAGACACCCAAAACGTGTTCGGCGGAACGATTGAAAATAACCTAAATAAAAAATGTCGGAGCATTGTCTTGTAATAGGAAGCCGCCGAAAATTATACGCGGTCATAATTACTAAGAAAAAAAATTCAGTCAAATACAACCCACCCATATCTTTATTTGATGCCGGTTTGCGTTATAAAATACTTCTTATCTATGTTCGACAATACTTTTGAGGATCTCCACTGGCATTTTTCATTATTTCATTCGCTAACATTATTTAGGTTATCCGAACGCCCTTACAAGGTGATACGGATTTAATCCACAATATATTATGCGTGGATACCTGACTTAATTACGAATCGAAAATGTTCAAGGAATATGAATTTCATGAATATAAGAAAATGTTAATATCATAATTGGAAACATCGAATCAAAGCGGACTAAACGCTGACTGAAGAGCTTTGGTCATGTGGAAATAACTGGATCGGCGACTATGTACTCTTCGTCAAGTAAATAAATTAATTTTTATTTTTTATTAATTGAATTTGAAAATATTCAAACAAATTGACATATGGTTTTAGTTAGTTTATTTAACATTCTGATGAAAGAAAGTGTATTATCCAAAACTGATTAGTGTATTAACGTGACTCATAAAAGCGGTTAAAAACAAAATAATAACTAATTCAATAATAACATGAAGAATTACAATATAAAGTTTGCGTTAAAAATTAAAAATATATAAAAATTTAATAATAATATTTTCATTAATAATTTATTTATTTATTTAATTCTTATCATAGTATTTTCTTTTACTAAAATTGATACATATTTGGTCAGTTTCATTCAAATCTATTCAATTTCTCCGCCTTTCTTATGTTTTCAGGCATTTCATTAAAAAATTAAATGTATTAATTATAAAATCAATTTTATCGAAAAATATTGTTGTTGCGCTACCGAGATTTGAACCTGTATCTCTTTTCCAATCCGTGGAAAGTGCATTACCAACTGTGCTAATGCGACAGTATTTTTGACGACAAATATTCGAATCTATATGTTACACTTTTTCAAATTAATACATCTATAATAAAGCAATCTGCATATCACAGACCTATCTTCGCCAATAACAATGTGTTCTCCTTAATAATCATATTTTCGTTTAATTTATTTTTTTAAATCGTGTTTATCAATTCCGTATTGTACCCGATATTAAATGAAATTTGTTTTATTGTATTTAATTCAATATTGAAATTAGAATCGGAAGTTTTCAAAAAAATGTTATATGAAACGGGTATTATTAAAAATGTTATTTGTACACACGAGAAATGAATGAATTTGATTCGAAGGGGTGTGATCTATCAATTCAGATAGTCGCTGACAGTTTGCATGTTGCCATCTTCACCCGACACGATATACGGCATCGGTTGGCGGGCGGCGGGCGGCGGGCGGCGGGCGGCAGACAACAGGAACAGTCCCGTATCGATCTTATTACGTAAGCCAGCCGAAACATTGTCTCGCCTCGGCCGTGCGTCGGGAAATTTCCACGCTGAATTAAAAATCGGAAACGCATCCCTTCCGCCCTGCACCCCCTCCCCCACACTGGCGGGAGCCCATCGCGCACGATCTTCTAAACAATTTGGAGGAGAAAGCGGAATATTTACGGATACAGATTGCTATTATAGAAAAGAGATTGACGTGTGCAATAAGAGATAATTTCACACGGAAAATAATGCGGTACGGTAAGTTGATCAAGGACGAATTTTTCTTTCAAATCAGGATGTCGTAAATTATATTACTCCAGAAACAGCTGTGATCAGTGCCAGCAAGATTTGTCGCCAGGCTGCGTAGGACAGCAGTCGTCTTCGGCAATGAAGCGCGGCCAGGGACGTACCGCGGGCGTAGGCAGGTGAGGCGGTGCCTAAGGGCGGGAAATTTTAGGGGCCGGCAAATTGGCGGCGAAGTGTAAGTATAATAACTAATATAAATATTTAAAACTCGAAAAAAAATTGAAAGCATACTTTGAGAGTCCATTTCTCAGAATTGAGCGAAAACAATTCGATAAGTACGTCCGGCATAAGTTACATCAATGGGACAAATGTCATATATTGACAAAGGGCTGCACCATTGCTCGGGTTATAAAACAATACAATTTCAAAGGACAACATTCATTAAAAAAATTCATGCTAAGTATTTATTTTGAAAATTTTAGAATTTATTATAAAATAATAGGGGGGTCGACTTTACATTTTTAATAAGAGTAGGGGCGGCATTCTAAAATTCGCCTAAGGGCGGTACTTTATCTAGAGGCGTCACTGAACGTGGCGGACGTGTGTCACCGTCGGAATGGCACATTATGTATTTAAATCATTTTTCAAATATTTCAGATTGGGTATTTGTTTATGGTAATTGGTTATGTTAGGTTATACTGTGATAATCACTTTTTTATTATTTTCAATATGTATAGAAAAAATAGATTTTATGTCAACATGTTCTTCTACGTGTCACGCGTAGGGAAATTTGAAAGGAAACAGATACATAACATTGGAGTGAAATGTAAACTTTCTTTGAAATAATTATATGGATATGTGACCTATTTGTTCTTAAGGTGAACCTACATTTCGCGCCCTCGAGTACGCAGATATTAGCGGAAAAGACAGACACATATGTCTACCAGTTGGTTCAGTATGCTCTCTAATGTAATGAATGGCTCAGCGACGACTTCTTTCTGTACGCTCTTGCCGTGATTCTTGGGAAGTTTGACAAGTTATTAACTAAAGGAGCTAAAATATTTTATAATATGAAATATAATAATACCACGTTCAAAGTGTATTGGAATGCATACAGTCAAGTTCGCTTCAAAGACACATGAAAACGTGTTTTCAGACCACTGCGCGGTGCGAGACTTACATTTAGTTCGCACACGTCTGGGATAGATTTTGCAAAAAAAAAACACATACGCAGCTTTATTTGTTAATTTTCAATTCTTCCGTTAGTTATACGATTTTAGTAAACTAAATTATTTTCGCGTAGATTTACATACTCAATAAATAATATATGAAATAAATATTTAATTAAAATTATTATTATACTACGCCCCTGTGTATAGTCTATATACTATATTGTCCTGAAGAATATTGGGTCCAACTGAAACTGGTTGAATTTAGTGTATGTGCATAATAAAGTGGTTTAAAATTAAACATTATATTGTTTAATTATAATGTTAAGGCACAGCGTGTTTGCTTTCTTTAAAAATAAAAATAATTTTTATCTAGTTGTATGTACCCTGTATTGCTCGACCTTCCATTTCTTGCTTATGATCTATATTTCTTCCCTCAGTCCTGCCCTAACATCCCCTCGTCCATTCATCATCCTTCTCTTCCCCTTACCGTTCTCATGTCTCCAGTCGTATTACGTTCAGACTTTGTGTTGTAAAATTACGATATTCTATTAAATATCACGGTACTATAACCTTGACTTAAAAATATCGCTTTTATGAAAACGTTTGAATAACTGATTCAGTCGAAAAGGGATGCCAAGCCATAATTCCTAGGTCCAGTGTTAAAATGGTTAGGTAATTTGTTCAATGTCCAGACTTGACAAGATTTGGAAAGACCGCGGTATATCCAAAACAACCAATCTCAGGTTTGTGCTGTCTTTAGTGCATTATATATTTCAACATTACATGGTGTGGAATCATGGACTATGATGGCAAAATAGAGAAAATCATGCTGGAGATACCATGAAAAGCGAGATGCACAAGTTTCCCCATTCTATACACATCGAGGATAAATTCTTAACCATTTGCATATTTTATTTTATACTTCGATGGGTAGGCCTGGTATTAAAAGTTTGAATATGTTGTTGCGGTGCTTTTGGGCCCTAGAGGATAGAAAACTATAGCTCTAGCTAACACCGATCTAGCTCAGTCTGGGTCCTCAAGTGAATGTGTGTGTGTGTGTGTGTGTGTGTGTGTGTGTGTGTGCTCTGGTGTCGCCTGCTACCTCGGATGGGATGATAATTGTATTAAAGGCATTCTGATTTTCACATAACACATTTATTCACAAAACACAATTAATCCCGACTTTGGATGCACACAAAATGTAATTTAGATTATCCTTCTTCAAATCAACTTTCCTCTGAGGGAGGTTACTTTTATTGATTTCTTCTATTTAAAGAGTTTATCTATTGCCAACAGAAGCCAACGCAGCTGAGGAGCCGGGTCGACACACGCCCGCGCCAGGATTCTTCTCTCGCTCCAGGAGATAGACCGGACACCATCTCGTCTCAACCTTGTCCATAACGCCCATCGTTCGCATCCGCATGCCGACTCCTTGCTTAATGCATCGGGGTCTCTCCTCAACCCGCAGATGTGGACCAGGACATCCATCTCTAGGCCCACCACAGTGATCTTACTCTTAATCTCCGCCATCTCCCGCCGCCATATTCCTGCGGAACGCGGCTCCACCGACGCACCTATTTTCGAGCATTGCCACCAAAAGAAACGTTTTGCTTAGTTGCCCGAGTCAGATTCTCGTCCCTGATTCGTCCATTTAGACGGCCAATCATCATGAGTCGGCGAAGTAGGCTACCCAGACCTCGGCGCGCAAATTCAAACTTTACAATGTGTATTCCATTTGTGTAGATTTAAAAACAGAAAATAAAAGCGAAACTGCTTCTGTTCAGAGATGATTTCGGAGTCGGTCATATTTTTAACGGCGGAGATATAAAAACATTTTGTGTATTGTATTTTTCGGATATCGGTTGTGCTAAAGTTTCGGAGGCTGGCCAGCCGAGTATCCAAAGATTAAAGACTGTAGAGAGAGCGATCATCGTAGAAGAATCGAAGATTACAGCCCAGTTACGCAAAGGTTAGTGTCTTTTTATTTACATAGATTGAATGGACATGGTTTGGTCATATGGAACGGATGAATGAGGGGAGAATGGTAAGAAAGATGTATGACGCAAGTGTTGATGGCACCAGAAATAGAGGACGTCCGCGGAAGACTTGGCACAACCAGATAATCCAGATAATAGAGGATGGTTCTGTTAGATGCCTCAACAATCGGCGAGCTTGTATGAGAAGATGTATGAATGTGGATGAGGCGAGAATTGTATGTCAGGACAGAGGAGTGTGACGCTCTATCCTCTCTGCCTACCCTCGCGGGACATATTCAACAAACCTACCTATCGAAGCTAATTACAGCAACACGAATCCTTCAATTTTTTGTGTATCTGGAGAAACTTGTCAACATCAAAAGATTGATCAAATGGAAAAACCATCAAGTACTTCTCTGGTGACAGCCCTCGGGATCTGCAGGATGCCGAGAAAAATTGAAGAGTGTAGTTAAAACTAATCAAAAAATTATAAACAACCAACTAAATTTAACTATGAGTCCCATTCTAAAATTTTTTCCTTAAAATTATTCGAGTAAATTTGTACTAAAATTTTTTTTTTAAATAATTTTTTAAAAATAGATTCTGGCAAAGAAACAATAATATATGTTTTAGTCAGTTATGACATCCTGAAGAAGAAAATGGTATTTTTCGAAACCGGTAGATGTATTTAAACTCAATTTAGTGGTTAATAAAACAAAGATAATAAATAAAAAAATATATATAGAGCGTTATTTTCGGGAAGATTTCAACACAAGTTGCACTTGCTTATGTCATGATATGATTTTATGAAGTCAGAGTTGCACGCTATTGGGCCTGCCACCGCTAATAGCCGCTCTCTGAACTCAAGTCTTCTGCAAGTGGCTGATCGAGGCTTGCGCATCGATAGAGCACGACGTCCACTCCTACCATACACTGCACTACCATGCACTACACTACCATACACCGTCATCTTCGACTTATCTACGAGTGCTCTCTTGCGCCATTACGTACCACTGAATAAAACTTTATTTGTGGATTCGTGGTCTTCCATTCGACACCATTGGACATATTTAAAAAAAATATTAGTTCATCTCGTTTTTTCAAAAAAATTTTATACCCGAACCTAACATGATATATATTCTATACTCGTGCTTTTAATAGTCTCTAACAAAACCCAACTGAAAAATAGAATATTTTTTATTTACCCTTTCTGATATTATGATATTACATAAGGACATGATGTAAAAGATAGAAATTAACTAGACCGAAGTCTGTGCTAAATGAGACAGATTCGTCTGTGAAGTGAAGTGTAGACAATTAATCTCAATTAAAATATATGTTACAAAATTGAATAATAATATAAATATAATTCACGTTTCCCTATTATTTATATTTAAAACACAATACAGATAAGAGAGTGGTGGGAAAAAAAAAGAATAATAATAAATTAAGTTATAATTTTCGCAATAAAACTTTGCACTACACACACGTTGGGTTATTTTCACTACTCATATTACACCACAAAGTATCCGTCATTTCAATTAATGACATTAAATAAATGACGATTAATTTCCATAAATCTTTGTTCAGTTTCAGGAACAGTATCTTAACTGAGCAAGTATTGCGATAAATAATTAATAATTCGTGAATATTACTAGTACAGTTTTTTGGGTTATTATGCCGCGTATATGTGACCTCTGTGACCGATCCGTTTCCGGAACCCGAAGACCGTGTAAAAATTTATTTTCGTAAATATCACGATTCACTGAGAGACCTTTCGGCCATTGTTTGATTTGAGTACAACCACGCCTTACCGATATTACAATGAACTTCACCGGCTAGGTTTTCCTGAAAGGTTTGAGTTTATGTATACAAAACAACCGTCTGTAGTATCAAGAACTTCACACAACTTGAAAGGACGGTATAACCATTGAGATAAGCCTGTAAGAAGAGTTTTGAAGAGCTGAATCATTGTATCTTTATATTTCTGGAACGAAATTGGATTAAATACAAAGTATAAGTAAACTGGCTCGAAAAAGATGTTGCGCAGTCACGATCTCAACCTAAGATTACGAACACGACTGATCAGATGCTACGTGTTCTCGAAATTATTGTGTGGAAAGGAGACATAGACACTTACCGAAGAAATAAGCCGACTTGAAACATTTGAGATGTGAATCCACAGAAGAACGCTCTAAATAAGCTGGATGGATAGAGATACAAATGAAGATATTATGGTTCGGATGAATACAGAAAAGGAAGTATTCAAAACAATAACAATCCGAAAACTTCAATATCTCTAACACGTAATGAGACATCCAGAGAGGTATAAAATCTTTGCTCTCGTAATGCAGGGAAAGATTGCTGGAAGTCGGGGCCCTGGAAGAAGAACATTATGGTTACGAGGGCAGAACCCACCGCTTACCCAGGACCGAGCAAAAACTCATATATAGTCCTACTCATTCGCCGCCAGGTTGGCATTTATTTAATGCTACTATGACAACTGTGCAACAACGTCCCGCACACAGTGACAGGGCGGTACCGCACACAGCTATCAATACAAAATTGCCCTCATAGACACCGACGACTTCCACTTTATTGAGGTATAAACAAAAATATAATTAATAAATGAATTTCAATACAATATATATAAAAACAAAGAAGCAAAAGCACAAATAACACATTAAAGTAACACTAAAATAAAGGATAACAAAAATAAATAACATTAGTACAAACATATAAACGTATAGGGGAGTAGAAGGGAAGATGAAAACACACTCCCGATAGAGGAAAAACTACAAAACAAAAATAAAAATCAACACAATCTAACTCACAACCAGAGTACAACTGCTGGCAGATTATAGCCCAAAGGAAAAACAAGAGATTACACAAACATTACAGATTAAAAACCACAAAAAGTAAAAAAAATACATTAGGAGACTCCATCAAATATTGGGACTTAGCAAGAGTTCCCATCTAGACACCCATACTCGCACAAAAGTCCTGTACAATTTCAAATTCCTTTTACAACTGAGTAGATCGAAATTTCTGATAGAAACCCGATCCACTCCCATCAGACCCTCAATCAAATCCTCTCTACCATCCAAACTATGAGGGCGGACCCACCGCTTACCCAGGACCGATGCAATAAGCTCAAGGCTCTTATCTCGGTTTTACTCATTCGCCGCCTGGTTGGAATTATTTAATGCTACTAGGCAGCTGTTCGATAGCGCCCTGCATATTGACAGGGCGATACCGCACAGCTGCCAAAACAAGTTGCCCTCATTGTCCTCAATTGACTCACTCTATTAATAAATAAATAAATAATATTTATAATACATAACATAAAGATAAAATAATACAATTAAGAAGGCCGGGGAGCAGAGTGTGGGTCTCCAGATGGGAGATCCTCCGGAGAACTGCTGCTGCTGAGTAGCTTCATCATTATTATTTTGGTTTTTTTTTCTACCTTCTGCTCAAATACGATCTGCGATGCACTGTTCTTGTGGGTTAAATCTGCCGGCAGTGGTGCGTGGAGGGTGAGTCTCTTACATGTTTTTCTTTTGTGCTCTCGTTTCCCGGAAGGGAGTGCCTCTTCACTTCTAGCATCCGAACTGAAGAACCTGCGGTGATAGTTTGGCCAGTCTATTGTATAGCTTTTTCGGGCCGCAGTGAACAAAGTGATCATATTCAACAAAACCTATTTTTTTTACAAAACATAATATAATAGAAGGTTTTAAATATGAATTAAATATATTAATTATAAAGATATACATATAAAATCAATTTTATCGAAAAATATTGTTGTTGCGCCACCGGGATTCGAACCTGGATCTCTTTCCTAACCGGGGAAGGTGCTTTATCCAGCTAAGCTACAGCGACATTATTTTTAGCGACAATTTTCGACCCTATATGTTACCTTTTTGATATTAATACATTTAATCGTTCCATCATTTGACAGAGCCATCTACCTTATTTTTACAGAATCTCAAATACCTTTGAGTAAACTGATAGCAGACGCCAGAATTATCAATTCATTTTTATTAAATTTTGGACACATTGATACAACTTTATTATTTAGGAGAACTTGAATTGAATTGAATTGAAGAATGTGTTCTCCTAAATAATAGAAGGTATTTAAAAAAATGTACAGAGCATTTCACGTTCCGGAACTCCTTTATAAATTGCGTAATTTTAAGATGGAGCATTCGCAACCGCGTTCGGATCGTTAATACGGGGTAATACTATTCAATACATAATACTAAATTCGCGTATAAATATTTTTCCTGGAGCCGTAAATTCCGAGTGTATGGGGCGCGTCACGAGAAAATTGCTGCGAGTACGTTTTCTTGTATTTCCAACCAAGTATCCATTTCCAAACAAATAAATTGTCAAATATAAAGCGACAGCCGCTATTCACGCACTTGACATTAATAAAGACATGTTGAGCGAAACCACCCTTGGTAATAATCAATGGGTTGGATGTGATTTGTGTACATCGTACATGCATATTATGTGAAGTCTAGTTATTTTTTTTAAGTTTATATTTTTTATATTTTAGTTTGTTCGACGCGATAACCGTATGCATACGGAAAACATTACGTTACTTAAAACAAATCAGTCGTCTCCAAGAATGTTGACGCTGGACCAGAACCCTGGATCATAAACAATTCGTGTATTTTTTAATTTTTAAATGGCGTACAAGGAATACATGTCACAACAGCATTCTAACTATTTTCAAAATAAGCTGAACGGAACGAGTGTCGGATCCTCGACCTTGACGAATCCTTGATGAACAGGCTAGTGTCTTACGTCTGCTTTAGAGGTTCCTATATTGTTACATTTCAAATTATTTTATGGGTTCGGTACCTAATAAGATCTATTAATTATTTATTTTATTGATATACTGAAAACCGCTCCAAAAATATTCAGTTCATTTCATATTATCTATTTTTGAAAATGTAAAGTTTCGGTCAAGTGAATATACGGCAGCATTTAAAAAAATAAATTGTATTCCTCGCATTTTTTTTTTTTTTAATAGTTTATCCGAGTTTTTGATTATTTGAGTAATTCATATACATGCCTGGTCTGGATAATCAGGTATTGTATAATAGCATGTTAGTCAACCGAGAATATATACGTGATTATGTTCGGGGTCTATTTTGAAAACCGACTTTATTAAAATATGTACTATTTTTGTTTCACCGCGCACGTGATGGCATATTAAATGTATGGCCCGTGTGTGAAGAATACATTACTCCATTCCGTACTCCGAGAGGGTGAGGGATGAGGGTGGGGGGTACAGGTGAATTGGTTAACTATATTTCAGTAAAGACATCTCAGAAAATAAATCTACGTTCTTTTCGTTTTTAGTACTTCGTTTTTAATGATCTATTTCTGGTCTGGTGCGTCGGTCGTTGTATCGTTTCCATGGCAGATTGAATTGTCTACAATTAATGCAGACACAATGTAATATTTGTGTATGTATCGCTTTCAGGTGTAGTCAGTTGGCGTGTTGCTTGTGCAGTCAAATTGTCTAACATATAATGTCAGTAGTTAATATTATTAATTGACATGGCGGTTACTTTGTAGTGTAACATGATGTAATTTTGTGCAACCTCATGATGAGAAGTCACCATGTTACACCCTATAATGTGATGTTATCACCTGATGATGAGAGGGACTGCACCTCTCGAAACTAGTAGTGAAAATAATCCATGTAATACAAAGTTTTGTAGTGAAAATTAAAATAGTCACTAGTTAATTTTATATGTATTTTAGAATATCCGTGTATCTCTCTGCGTAAATTTTAATATTGGGATGCCTGGCAAGATAAATGATTCTAAAGATACAGTAAAATGCCTACTATTGGTATATTTTGGCGGCGGATAATATAGGCGAATGGTCCATAGCGTATAACTGGTTTATAGTCGGGCTCGTGGGGACTGTGTAATGTAAGATTATTGTATTTTTAGTTGTGAGTTTAGGAGGGTGCAGGGAACAACGCGTCCCCCCCCCTCCCCCCCCCCCCCCACCCCCCCGCCTCCACTCCAGTGATCTCTCAGATGAGACTTTGAATCCGGGGTGCATCGGTGAACAACCGCTCTAATCCCCCCCAACTCCAACCCCAACTCCACCAACCCCTCCCCTCACTCAAGCCAAACAATAACCTTACTGCCACTCACGAATTGTTTATTTTTTTTTTTTTTTGTTTTTTTTTGTGACTTAGTGTTTTTTTTCTCATTCTGTATTACGTAATCTCAATCTTCCTCTTCGCGCGGCGTGCGACTCTGATTGTTACGATATTGTTAGATGTACTGAGCGCGTAAGCAGATTGGGGTAGTCGGCCACGGGGGTCGCTTACGCCCGCATGGCCCTGGGGGGGTGGGGGCCGCGGCGGTGATTGGGCGGGGGGGTGCGCGGGGTTAGGGGTGGGGTGGGGGTGTGTTTTCGGGCGGAGAGCGGCGGAGCGAGGAGGCCGACTCGGGGAGACTGGGCGTGGCAGGTGGGCTGCGGGGGCCGGGCTCGTTTGTGGCGGGAGGCTCGTTAGGGCGTTGCGCGGCGAGTGGGTGTAGCGTGTCGGGTGCGAAGTAGGCGCCGACAGGAGTGCCGCCATTTTGGGGGCCTGGTGTGGTGTGAGTGCGGGGGGGTCGCGTGTGAGAGGAAGGGCGCCGTCCAGGAGGGAGGGGGGAGGGCGGGAGTGCCGAGTGGGGGGGTCTGCGGGACTCGGTATTCGCTGGCCTGGGCTCGACATGACGGGGGGGGGGGTTAGGGGGGAAAGGGGGGCTGGGGGGGGGGGGAGGGGCGCGGGGTTGCGTGCGAGTCCGACGGGGGATGAGCCGAAGCGCCGGTGGGTGGGTGGGCCTTACTTCGGAGGAGAGAAACCAGCGCGGATGCGGGGCGTGAAGACGGGGGGGGAGACCGGAATGGGGGGGGGAGGGGGGGGGGGGTTGGGGGCTCCGCGAGATATGTGCGTCGTGGGTTGGGTGGGTGGGGAGGTCGGGGCTGGGGGTGGGGTGGATGGGGTGTGGGGGGGCGGGCGGGGTTGCCCGGGGTGGCGGGGGGGCTGGGGGCGCAGAGCAGCAGGTGGGGGCGCGGATGTGGATGGCGCATGCCGGCTCCGAAGCATAGAAGTGGTTGTGGGGGGAGAGAGGAGGGAGACATAAACGCTGGGGGTTAGGGATGTATAGGGGGGGTGTTGGGTAGTGGATAGGGTAGGGAGGGGAGGGGTGGGGAGCGCGCTGGAATGGTAAGGATTGTTTGGCCGTGTGTTTGTGTGGTGGTAGGTATTAGTAAGTGGGAGTCGTGGGCTAGGTGTGGGGGGTGGGTGGGGTTAATGGAGTGTGGTGGAATTTTGATGTAGGAGGTTTGGCCTCCGCCGGTAGTGTGCATTCGGGTGTGTGGTGGGGGGAATGCGCTGACTAGGCCGGTGTGGGGTGGCGGGGTGTCATGTGGATCAAACGTCGTTGATGGAGTTAGGTGTAGTGGGGTGGTACGCTGGCGGGTTTGTGATTCGCGTGGGTGAGGGCGGGTGACGGGCGGGGGGTGGGTAGAGGTGTAGCGGGCGTATCGCGAAGGAGAGGTGTGGGGCGTGACGGGGAGTTAACGCTAAGAGAGGTGGTACGAGGTGGTTGGAGAGGAGTGGGTGTGATGAAGGTGGAGGTCGGTCTAGAGAAGATCGTGTGGGGGGGGTAGAGTGCCCATCTTGAAAAAGTGGTTGAGTAGGTGTGGTGTCGGTTAGGGGGGGGGGTGGGGGGGGTGTCGGGGGCGGCGTGGCGGGGGGGGGGGGGGGCTAGACGCGGAGGTGGGCAGGTGTTATATTGGGAGTGACGGGGAGTGATGTAGAGAGAGAAGAATAGATGGGGGTAGAGTGTGGTCTGGTGCTTGGTGGGTTCTGATAAGTGTCAGTCATTGTTTGTGGATGGTGCGTGGCGGATAGTGGATATGGTGGAGAGAGCTGGAGGCGTGGAGAGGGTTGTTTCTCAAAAGAGGGGGAAGTAGCGAGTTGTTGTGGCGTGGTTTGGTGGGAGATGGTTTCAGTGTACTCGGTGGGGTGGGGTAGATGTTTTCAGTGTGTGCGCCGGACAGTGGTAAGAAATGGGTGGGGGGATGAAGATGGATGGGGGGTGGGGTGTGCGCGCGAAGATAAGAGAAGGTGAGTGGCGTGGGGGTGGGGTGTCGCGCAGGGTTGGGGGGGTGTGGAGGGTAAAGGTAGGGTTTGGTGGAGTGGTAGATTCGGGTTTGGGGGGTGTGTTTGGGGAACAGGGAGGGGTGGAGGTGAGGTCAGTGGGTGGGTGTTATGTGGTGTGTGAAGAGAGTACGTGGCGGGTGGAAGATTGTCTGTAGAGGCAGATCGGGCGCGTGAGACTGCAGCAGAAGGGTCAAGACAGTACGTGAGATGTGAGTGGACGGGGTAATACGGGCGGGGGTGTAGTGTGGTGAGCTGGATGGTGTGGTGGGGTGGGGGGTGGGGGAGGGAGTGGGTGTGTGGTGGGGTAACTAAGTGATGTGTAAGGGCGTTTGTGAGAGGTTGATGTTGATGCTTTGTATGAGGGGGTGGGTTCTGAGGTGTCGAGAGTGTGGGGTGGAGGGGGTGGTCGCGGGATGAAGTGTGGGGTGGAGGGAGTGTGTGAAAGTGTAAGGTGTAGCAGGGTGGAGTCGCGCATGGTTGCGCGTGTGGGTGACCAGTGTATTCACAACAGGTCGATGGGGGAGAGAGAACGGAGTTTGTTGGGAGTGCGATCAGAGGGCGTTAGATTGGCTGGGGAGAGCAGGGCTGTTGAGATGAGAGAGTGTGTGTTGGTCTAGTGGGGGGAGTGGGGTGGCAGAGGTTGTGATAAGTTAGAAAAGAGAGAGAAAGAGTGTAGGGCAGCGCGGGGCGGGCTAGCGGCTGGTAGGGGCGGGATTGGGGTGGCGGTGGGTAACTCGATAAGAGGGGTGGGGGTGAGTTGGTGGCGGGGGTGGTAGGGAAGGTTGGGGTTGGGCGGGGAGTGTGTGTTATGTGGCTTGGTTTGGTGTTATGTTGGGAGATATGGTAGTTAGAACTAGAAGGGAGACTATTTTTGTTGCGAAGTGGTGAGGAAAAGAGAGTCGATGGGGGAGGTGGTTAGTGGAACCCTTGGGTGGTGACGGTGGTGGGTGTTTTGGGGAGATCGAGGTAGAGAATATTGTAGAAGAGTAGACGCGGAGAGGAGTAGTGAGACGAGTGTTGTCAGGTTCGAATTGGTCGGTGGGTGGTTGACTTCGGGTAGCGCTCACGCGAGAAACTGTTGTTTAGGGAGTGTGTGGGGGTTTTGTGGTAGGAGAGGTGGTCCTCCGCAGGCGCCGCGAGAAGGGATGCGGGGTGAGGAGGTTGCGTGTGGCGTGTGAAGATGTAGCGCGTTGTGTGCCGGGAGTTAGGGCGTGGGGAGGTGTTCCTGGAGGCGGGTGTTGTGGACGTGAGTGGGGTGGGGAGATTGGGGTGGGAAGGTGAGGGCAGTGGTTTGTAGGTGGTGGCGAGGAGTCCGGTGGTTTGTGCGATAGGAGTGAGTGGAAAGACGGGAAGGGCGAGTCCCTGGTTGTGTGAGGTAATGTTGGGGGGTGGGGGGCGTGGGGATGGGAGTGTGCGGGCCGTGGGTGTATGTCATGCTGGCAGGGGGTAGGGGGTGGGGTGCGGCGTGGCTTCTCCGTTGAGCGGGCGAGGTGTCTGGGAGAGAGTCTGTGGCGATGTGAGAGAACTCGCGTGGTGTGGGGGGGTGGGGGGGTGGTTTGGTGTGGGGCTGGGTGTGGGGGTGTCGAGGCGTTTCGGTGAGATAATGGGCGGGTTTTGTATAGTAGGGGTTAACAGCGGGTTAAGGGAGGCCGGAGAGTAAGATAGAATTGCGAGTCGCGAGAGAAGAGGGGGGTGGTTGTGTAGGAGTTGGGATGGCACTTTTGTGTGGGAGAATGTTGTGCTGGTGGGTTGGGGTTGGGTAAGAAGTGGTGTAGTAGTGTTGGGTAAGAGTGGAGACGGCAGCAGTATGTGTGCGCATATTATGACGTGGTACTATTCGCATGAGCGCGGAGTTAGGGCGCGCAGGATGTACTAGGGCTCTGTAGTGAGTAATGTGGGGGGAAAAAGATTCCTGGTGGGTGAGTGTTTTCGGGAGACGGAGTTTATTGAGGGGGAGAGGATTGAGAGGGCAGTGGTGAAGTCCAGTGGGGGTGTCGTAGGGTTATGACGAGTGTGGGTGGTGTACCCATTGGTAAAGAGGGGGAGTGGGCTGTCTGTCTGAGTGGCTGCAAATGGGCGATGAGCGCCTAGATGGGGGCTAGGTGGGGGTATTGGACTCGACAGACGCGAGGCGTTGGCAGCACGATGGAGGATGTGTTGCCAGATGTGGGGAAGTGTGTGAGAGACTGTGGGTGAAGTGTTGCACTGATTTGGTTATGAACGCGCGCGGTTAGAGTTAGGGGACGCACCACACGACGGGGGGCGATGTGACTCTGGCAGAATGAGAGCGGGGTGGGGGTCAGACGGCGAGTGGGGGGGTTAGTCTAGGTAGAGGTGGACGGGTTTTGTGTACAGGTGTGAGAGAGAGTGTCGCGATCTGAGGTGGTGGGTGTGGGTGATGTGTGGTGACGTGGAGTGAGGTGGTACAGTACGGGAGAGCGCGCGGATGGTCGGAGTTGTCTGAAGAATGCGGGGGTGGCGGCCTAAGAGTCATTGGTTTTGGGAGGCGCGAGCTGGGTAGAGAGAGTGGTTAGGAGGGGATTGTGATGTGTGATGGGGTGTAGACAGGGAAGAATGAAGCCTAGGTGTCAAGTATAGATGAAAGTTGGGGGGGGTGGTTGGTGGGAGTGTACAGGAGTGGGGGGGGCGGGTGGTCCGCTAGGAGAGGTGAGATGTGGGAAGCGTGAGTGTTGTGGAGGCAAGTGTGGGTGGGTGGGGGCGCTTGGGGTCCTGAGTGTTGTGTTATGTTGTGGTTGTTGGGTGTTGGGGGGGTGAGTAGGGGGATCTGAGGTCGCGGGTGTGGGGTGTTGTGGCGCGTTAGGGGTGTGTGGGGATGTGGTGAATGTGGTGGGTTACGTGGAGATTGGGCTGGGTCGGGGAAGGGTAGAAAATGGAGAAGGATGTGTGAGATGGGGGGGGGGGTAGGCTCGGGGTTGCCGAGCGATTTTGGCCGTGGAATGGGCTGCGTCGCGAAGTTCGTGGGCAGTTTAGTGTGTGTGTGTTGTGTTTGTAGGGGAGGGGGGTGGAGAGAGATAGTGCGTGAAAGATGTGTTGGTACATGCGCTTGGTTAATTGGGTTGGGGGAGTAACATGAAGAAGAGTGCGGGGTGGGGGAGTCGGGGGGAGACGACAGCGTATGAGGCGCATGTGGGTGTTTGGGTAAGACAGGACGCGGTATTTCGTGGTTTTAAAAAATGGTGAGAGAAACTAAGAAGCGAAGGCGATTGTGTGGGGCGCGCTGAGTGTACAGAGAGGAGTGGGGCTGGGGGGCGCGCGGAGGAGTAAGTCCTGGTGGGTTTGGTTGTGAATGTTCGCGTGTGTGTAAGGTCGAGTAGATGAATGGGTAGGAGAAAAGGCGGATGGCGCAGATGAGTGTTTGCTTGGTCTACTGGGTCGCCGCAGAGAACTTTGTGTTGTAGAAGTCCGGGGCCGGGGGTTGTCTAATTTGTGGCGCAGGGGCCATTCTGGTTTGTGGGGGGTGTAGTTTGGGGGAGAGTGGTGTGGTGGTGTGGTGGGGGGGGTGGTGGGGGGTGAGTGGGGTGGGCGGTGGGTGAGTGGTGTGTGGGTGTGTGAGCGGAGGTGGTATGGGGATGGGGGTTGGGGGTGGAGGTCACGCGGGTTGTGGGGGGGGGCGCAGAGAGAGGCAGGAGGGTGTCACGCTAGTGCAGGGTGGGGTGTTGGGGAGTCGAGTGTGGGTGCAGTATCGCAAGTAGGGACGGGAGGGAGAGATGGGGGCGGTGGTGGCCGCGTCGGGTAGGGTTTGGGGACCGCGCGAAGTGAGGGTGTGGTTGAGGTAGTGGGGTGTGGGTGCGCGGAGGTGGGCGTGATGCGGGGGGGAGTGTACGTCAGATGGGAGGGCGAGGTATCGGATGGAGTATGGAGAGGACAGTGTGAGTTGGGGGTTTGGGGGGTGTGATCGGTATAGGTTGGGTGAGGTGAGGAGCTGGAGAGCGGGTGTGCTGGTTGAATGAAGTCGCAGGGATGAGAGTTAAGTTAAGAAAAGTGGCGAGTAGGTTGAGAGTGTAATGTAGTGAGGGGGTGGAGAAGTAGGGGGGTGCTGGTCGATGCAGCGTGCGGGGGTAGAAGTGCGGCGGAAGGTTCAAGAAGCCAGTGGTGAAATGTAGCGTCGTGGTAAGAGGAGAGAAAACGATGGCATGTAGTTAGTGAAGGGTGGGGAGGGCGCGGTCGCAGGGTGGGGTCATACGGGATGGGGGGAGATGTCGAGGGCTGGGGAGGGTGTCTTGGAGAGTTTGAGCGGTTCAGCGCGCGGGGGGGCGGCGGGCGAAGATCGGTGGGTCGGATGGGTGGGGTGGAGGATTTGTTGTGGTAGTGGTTCGAGGTATGGGGGGGGGGTGGAGGCGGAATGGGTATGGCGTTGTGCGGAATAGAGGAGAAGGCTTGGGGAGTTGCTAGTTGGGTTAGGTACCGCAGATGGTGGGCCGAGTCGGTAGCAGAGGATGTAGGAGTGTGTATGAGGAGCGCGAGAAGAGAGAGACGTAGCAGGCGGCGATTGTTCTGGGGGTGGCTTGGGTTTGCGCGGGCGGGGAGTTGAGCATCCGAGAGACGGTGTACACGGAACGTGAGAGATGTGTTCTAGGTTGTGTTGGGGGGGGTAGGTACACGGGGGTGGGGGTGGGAGGGCAGGGTTGGGGGATGGGTTTTTGGGTAGATTTAGAGTAGTTAGCTTTTTGGGGGGAGTGCGGGGGTGGATTTGGGAGTTAGGTGTTTTTGGTAGGGGTAGTTGTGTGGTTGTGTCCCGAGAGAGAGAGGGTTTTTGGGGTGGGGGTGGGGGGTTGGGGGGTTAGGCGGGCACGGTGGTGGGGGGGGCGTTTAGTGTTTGGGTTGTGGTGTAGTTGCGGAGTGCGGAGACGGGGCTCGCTGCGGTTACTGGGTGTTGGATGGCCGGGCGTTGGGGTTGGTGGGAACGGGGAGTGGCGCGGAGGTAGCGGTGGCCGGAGACATGGGTGGAATTGGGCGTGTGCCGTAGGTGTGGTACGTCGAGCCGGGGAGGACGCGAGCTCTCTGTGGTTGGGGCGGATACTAGGGGTTGAGGAATGCGAGGGGGGTGGGTGAAGGGCGGGGGTGCCATTGGTGGGTTTACGGCGCGGGTGATGTGATCTTGTCGGAGGACTGAGAAGAGGGCCTTCGTGTATTAAGGAGAGGTGGTAGGGTGTGAGGGAGAAGTGGAAGTGATCGTGTGGTGTTGCAGGGGGTGGAGGGTGGGAGAATCGGGGTGGTATAGGGAGAGGTGGACTGGCTCGCGCGCTGTGTCTGGGGTTGGGCTGGGGGTGTTAGCCTGTTTTCATGTGGTTTGTTGTCTGCTTGAAATGTTGGGCGCGTGACAGCGGAGGCGCAGGGCGTAGAGGCAAGACGAAGTGTGTCGAGCAGAGAGGTGGGAGGGGCGCGTTGGGGCGCGGGTGGGGTGAGGGGGGGGGATTGCTGCCTTAGGGGTGAGAGCGGGAGAAGATGGCAGAGGGGGGGATGGGAGGACTGGTGGTGTGTTGTGGTGAGTGGTCAGGTATTTGTTTTGTTATTTGGGTGTTTCAAGGAGTCAGGTAGGGTTTTGTAAGAGTGGGGTGTTGACGTGGTTGGAAGGAAGGTGGGGGTGGGGGGGGGGGGGGTGTGGGGTAGGTGGGTCGGGGATGGTGATGCGCGAGGTTACTAGCTAGTGCGTAGAGGGTGGGGTGTGGAGGGGTGTGTTGTGAGGGACTCCGGGGGGTGGCGCGCGGGTGGGTGGAGGTCGGGGGGTGGGGGGGGTTGTGGGTGGGGCGGACGAGGTAGGATTCTCGGAGTTGTCTGGCGGGAGGAACGCAGAGACACGCGCGGGAGGGGAGTGGGGGGGGGGGGTCGAGCGGAGGGGGGCGAAGTATCCTCGAGCTATAGGAACGCGGGGGGGTGGGCGCCCCGGACGGGGAGTGTATGCCGTTGAATGGGGTGTCACTGGGTGGGGGTGGTAGCCGCAGGGTTGGGTGAGGCCGGTTGTTGGGATTGTTATTGGAATGTTGAGTAACGATGTGCGCGGACGCAGAGTATGAAGAGATAGCGCGGTGGGTGGGGGGTGGGGGGGATGTTTGAGGCTGCTCTGGTGGGTGGCTGGTGGGTGCAGAGTGTGATTTGATAGTGAGGGTAGAAGACGCAGCGATGTGATAGGTCTGTTTGTTGTGCCGTGGTGGGGGTCGAGGGGGATGGGGATTGAGTCGGTGTGGGGTGGGGGGTGTGAAGGGGGAAGTGACGAGTGGGGTTGGTTTTATTTGCGGAGGGAGGGCATTGTGGGAATTGTGAGTGAAGAGGAGAAGGAAAGGTAGTGAGTTGGGCTGGGTCGCAGATGGGGGTTATTTTTTGTGTGGGGAGTGATGGTTACAGAGGACGCAAGGCGGATCTGGGGTTGGGTGGGGGGGGGTGTGGGATGGGGGTGTCGGTATTATGGCGTTTTCGATACGGTCCACGACGTGGGGTGCAGCATGGTTTGGTGAGTTCCGTGGGTGGGGGTGTACGCGGTGAAGTGTGGGGGGGGGGTGGGCACGGTGGTGGGGGGTGGGGGACGATGGGGGAAGGACTTGCGCCGTTGGTTGTTGTTTGCCTGTGGAAGAATTGTGATGTGTGTTGAGTGTGTAGTCGCGTGTGGTGGATGGGTGTGGGGAGCGTAGAGGTGGGGGTGAGAAGAGAGATTCTGTGCGTGATGTGTTCGAGGAGGGGGGGTGCCGCGTGGGAGGGGGGTGGGGTGGTTGGGGGATGGTGCATTGGCGGTGTGGTGGGTGGGTGGGTTGGTGCGCGGGATGGTAGGCTGTAGGGCATTGATTGTGGGGGTGGGGGTAGATTAGTATTTGAAGAGAAGGTGGGAGTGTAAAGAATCTGGGGCCCGCTATGTTGCTTGTGAGAAGCTGAGTTCGGGCGGTTAGAGTGTAGCGTGTTTGCGGAAGAGGTTTAAGGGTGGGGTGAGGCGGGGTCCGGGGCGTGGGTTGTGGTAACGTGGGTGGGGGTGTAGGGGGGGGAGGGGGGGCGGGGGAGACGATATTCAGCGTGGTGGGCGGGGTGGAAGAGAGAGAGAGAGGCAGTGTTTGATAGTTAGGGAGAATAAGAAGTTAGGTGTTTGGTGGTGTGGGTGAGAAGATTTTGAGGGTGGGGAGAGAGAGATCAGAGCGGGGGGTGACGTCCTCAGAGATTGAGAGGGAGAAATGTGTGGGGGGGTGTTGGGAGGACGAGTGTGTGTGTTGTTTGAGAAGGAGAGGTGTAGAGTGGGGGGGGGGATGAGTGAGGGGGAGAATGAGTTGGGGGTTGTGGGTGGGGGGTAGTGAGGCGAGTTGCGGCGTGTTGGGGGCGGGCGCGCGAGGCCGGGGGTGGGGGGTTTAGTAGCCGTGGTGTGGGTACGATCGGGGAGGGGTGGGATGGGGTATGTAGCGAGTCGCGGATGGAGGTGGAGGTAGGGGGGAGAGGGGATTGAGAGGAGCTCGGGTGCAGGATAGGATGGGGGGTGGGATGGGCAGTCTAGACGCGGAGACGGCTGGGGTGGAGAAGTGCCGCATGGCGAGATTGTCGAGTGGCGGGTGTTGTCGCCGGCGGATTCTTCGGCGAAAGAGCAGCGGGGGGGTGTGACTCGGGCGGGGCGGGTGTGGTCGGCAGTCTCACGCTGATGGGGGAGCGAGCCGAGTAGATTGCTTGCGTGTCTTGGGAGGGAGTGGGTGTGTGGGGGTGGGGGGGGTGGGGGGGGGTGTGTAGGACAGTTGTACTTTAAGTGTGGACTCGCTCGTTTGTGGGGTGTGGAGGGGGGGGTAGAGAGGCGGGGAGGGAGGGTTGGGGACGCTTAGAAGAAGAGCTGGTGATTGAGTTGTGCTTAGAGAGACGTGGGAGGGGGGGGGTGTCAGAACGTTTGGGATTGCATGGGCGTGGTAAGGGATTGGTGTGTGGGAGAGCAAGAGGTGGAAGAGGGAATGTAGAGATTGATAGTTGGTAGGATGAGTAAGTCGTTGGTGCGCGATGTCGATGATTCGGGGGAGGTGGGGAGGGGGGGGAGGTGGAACAGAGGAGCGACAGGTCGAGAGAGTGGGGATTGGGCTTTGGAGGGGGAGGGTGGGGAGGGGTGTGAAGTCAATAGAAGAGCGAAAAAAGCGGGGGGAGGGGGGGTGGGGGAGGGGTGGGGTAGCGGTGGGCGCGCGATAATTCGGGGTTTAAGAGGGTGAGGAGGTTAAGGTTGATGTGGGTGTTGGAGGTGTCCCCTGTAAGGACTTGACGCGGATGGGGGGGGCGCGCGTGAGATTTTTTGTGTCTCTTGGTGACTTTGTTGGGGGGGGTTGGAGAGTGTGTGTTTTGCTGGGATGTCTTGCGGAGGTAGGGTGTGATGTGCTGTGGGGATCAGTTCTAAGGGAATCGGGGGGGGTGAAAGGTTGTCCGAGATAGTCCTGCGATTGGGTGCGCGGAAGGTTGTGATAGATGTCTCACGTCGTGGGGGGGGGGGTTGGGGGGGGAGGTAGGACGTGGTGATTTGGGGGGCTCAGGGAGGGCGGATGCAAGAGCTCGCGGGGTTGGGGTTATACGAATGAAGAAGAGAGAGAGGGGCGGGTGGGTTGCGGTGGTTAGAACGTTTGTTGATGTAAGTGCGCGTGGTGTACGCTCGAAGGGAGTGGAAGATTGGTGTGTAGGATGAAAATGGAGAGTGTGCAGTGTTGTGATGTGTGAGGTTTGTGTGTAATAGATAGGTAGTGTAGATGATGGTGAGCATCAGAAGGGGAAGTAGAGATCAGGATTTTTCATGGTTAGAGACTAGATGTGAAAAGTTATGGTAGGGGTGTGAAGCATGAGGAGAGGGTAAGAGTAGGGGCTAGCGCTGAGTGGTGTGTGTGTTGGGGTTTGTCGAAGGAGAGAAGAGAGGGTTATGCGCGGGAGGGAGGGGCGGTGGTGGGTAGTGTATGTGGACGAGAAAGCTAGAGACGGGGGCAGAACGGTCTTGCGCGACGGGAGGCGCCTGTGGGGGTGGCTGAGGATACGAGCGGTGTGTCTTTGCAGCTTTAACGAGAGTTTGCGGTGGTGGTGCTAAAGTTCGTCGATAGAGTGTGGTCTTGGTTGGGGAGCGGGGGGCGCGCTTGGAGGGGTGTGGAAGGTGCAGGTTGGGGGGGATGATGTGTAGTGGTTGGAGTTTAGTAAGACAGTGATGTTGTGTAAGGGTTTGATTGTAGTTGTGAATATAGTATGAGAAAGCGGTGTTGTCCGCAGAGTGGAGGAGGGGAGGGGAGTGACGCGGGAGGGTATATGGAAGTAGGCGGGACGAGGCGTGTCACACGAGGGTGGGGGGTATGAGCGTGACACGTAGGAAAAAGAGCGATTGCTGTGCGTGAGAAAGAGGGAAGGTGGGTAGTATGTGGAGTGGAATTGACGGAACCGGTGTGCTGGGAGTGATGGTAATATGCAATCGGTGCTGGGTTAGACGGGCGCGGATGTGCATAGAGATTTTAGCTTAGCGGGGAGTTAAGACCTTGGGATGAGAGGTCCATGCGGGCTGAGGTGTGTGGGCGCCTGGGGGTGAGGGGTATTTGGAGTCGGCCGGTGAGGGTGTTCGCAGGTGGGTACAGGAAGATTGGCTTTGGCGAAGATGGAGAGAGTAGGGGCGGGGGGCGCGGCCGGGAGAGGGAGTGAGGGGATTTGAGATTCAGAACAATATGTTACTTAATATGTTTCGCTATATTTTTAGATTAACTGTAGTATATATATATATATAATATATAAAAAGCGAGCGCCTGCAATCAGTATATTGAAATAAAATATTTTTTTGGAAATAAAGAGAAATTAAATATTTATCTGGCAGAATTATTACATTAATCGGATTTATTTCGCAGAAGTTCTGGCTTCTTTCTACACGCAGCTATTCAAAAGCCTGATTGGTTAATGAAAAAATAATTCAATTCAATAAGGTACGCCACTGCCTGGGCAATTTTGATGACAGAAAGATTCGCAATCCATTCGTGCGCGTATTTTGACATTGACATTTTGACCAGTCGCATACAATCTAAAAATCATTCCATATGTCAAACGTTTGACTTCAAATGCGATTTGAATTAACTAACTAATTAATTAACCCTCTTTGAGGTAGGACATCGTGTACAAGTGTATGTGTATCCATCGTGTTAATTCGCCGAATATTGAATTGTTCACCGGATATCCGCTTGTGTCGAGGTTTTAGAACGACTATTCGTGTTAACGGAAAGTAATCAAGAATTTCTCATAAATAGATATAATATATCACTCGTAGGTTTCCAATTTATATTCATAATTTAGATTTTTTCGAATTTCCTGAATTTAGAATGTTGCATTCTGAAGAAATAAATATTAATTCAACACCCCATTTTTCTTTCATTAAAATATTTATTTATGTATGATAATTAATATTTAGATTTATTAATACAGAGATTCGAATATTGTGTAGAAATACTATATATTTTAAACGATCAACCACATGATTAAAATGACGTTTTTTTTTTCAAAATGATGTAATTCAGTTGTTACTAACGCTATTTAGAAATGAAAATATTGTTTTATTCGAATATTTGGAGCTAAAAAATATTTTTTTACAGAATTTAGATCATTTAATTAATCATGGATGTATTTCTACACGTATAATTTATTTATATCTCTCCGTATCAGTTTTTTTGTCGTACACCATATCGATTAAATGACACTGTTTTTATTCCTCCTAATCTAATCTATGTTATATACCTGAGGACCATGATTACCACGGAGCACCTTATTGATCCATCTGACAAAATTCCTCAAATATTCTCGGCGTCCTACAGTTCTCAGCACTATTACAGGTAAAGAGCCCTTCGCTGTGTACGACGTCAGTACGTGAAGCGACGAGGCTGCCGGCCGATGCATGCATCCAGTATATGCAACCTGTATGGCTGTCATGTGTGCGTATGATCTAGTACCGTATTCACGGCTGCGTTCAGTTGCATCGCCGGTCTATTAATGAATAATTATAAGACATACTCCAATATAAGTAATTCTATCAAAACCTTCCTACAATAGTTCAGATGTTAGAAAACATGAAGTCAAGAAGTGTTAGAAGTGAGGTAAACTGTTAACAAACGACGGAGAAGAAAAACCGTTCCCTACAGCAGTGTAGTGGGGCAGGAACGTCGCTCCAGTACTTTTTTCCACGACCGGAACCCGTTCCGGTACGATTTATTAGAAGATCTGTTCCGGTGCGATTTTTGTGAAAGAGATAAACGGTTCCGGTTCCAACACTTCTTTTTTTAGCATTGCACGACTGGTTCCCAAGCAGTTAATATAATATAAAACAATAAATTCTTTACTGCAGTTACTACACACATAATTACAAACTAATTTATTACGAATATGTACCCATTTTTTAAATTATTATCTGACTCAATATATTCTAATAGCGAGATGTTTTCCTTTTCAGTGTTTTAATAAATTAATGGATTGATATTTTATAAAAAATCTATATTTCGCATGAAGGTCAACAGTGTCCCAAAAGTATTATTAATAATTTGTGAAATTTTCATTAAATCCAGAGACATCTATCGGAAGAAATACTCTCGACGAAAATCGCTCTCTTGGTATTAACATTTGAAAGTTGGCCTGTAGATGGCGATACACGCAATAAAGTGGCAGTTATATTTTTTCGACACAGAGATATAACTAAATACTCGTATATATAAGTCATGCATTTATAAAAATGTGATGAATATGAACACAGTGAAAATATTCTTACTTTTTTTAGCGTATTTATATTATTTCACTGTTTTTTCCTGATATATTAGTATCTTTTAGCTTAATAGTATTATGTACTAATAAACAGTTTTAAAAAATTTAATAATAATGTTAGAAATGTTAAACCGTACTATATAATTGAACCTATTTAATTTATTCACGTATGCCATATGACATTTTCTGACCTTATTCATTAATATGCTTTTTCAATATAAAATTAACTAACGAAAGAAATTGAGAATAACAAAATTATTATATGATTTATTAGTATTATATTCAACATTGTGCCAAAAACATTTAGCACATTATTTATTTGCATAATAAATACCGAATTAAACCAACTATTTTTCGCAAGGAGATGGATTGTAATGCGTTCAAAAGAGATGTGGCGGCTCGCGCGCATCGTCCAAATGTTTCTCATTCTGTCAATCCTTGGTATTGCACCATCTCACGCGTACAAAGCGGAAACGTTCGAGGAAGGCCGGACTGCGCCGCCCGGCGGGCATGACACACGTGAACTACAGATGTGCACCAACACATGCAGCAGAGGAAGCGGTCGGTGAAACAATCGGCGCTCAGTACCCGAACCGACCGAACTGCAGATGCACATCCCGACTCTCACCTTTCACTAACCGTGCATCGTTTTTCCATAACCTTTACATATTCTGTGTTGTTTCTAGCTCTCGGTGGCTTCTCCCCGATGAGAACAAACATGTTCGGATAAAAATGGTTTTCACCATAACACCAACCAACCTTCCCGCAGATATATCCCTGCCGCAAATATGTAATAACCTTACAGAGCCTACTAGCCAACCTTATTTAAATACGTAGGAACTAATAATTTATTAATTTTTGGAAATTACATCCATTGGTAGTGTAATACAGATAGCCAACCGAAGTGAGAAACGGAAAATGTCAGTGTCAGATTGTGTCGTTTTGGAATGGCGCGATTTTTTCAAGATTTGTTTTGAGTTGAATATTTGTAAGGCATTTTAATACACATTATACAATTATTATTCAGAACAAATAGGCAGTATGGACACATTTTCATACTGGGATATTTTAAAGGAGACAGCAACCCGTAGTCCCAATAACGTAGCTATGATTTATTGTAAACAAGGAACATTTCAGAAATTTTGTTATGATAAACTGTATGCTATATCAGTTCATTTATTTAACTCAGTGAATGGAATTATTTCAAAAGGAGAAAATATAGGAATTTTGATGAAGCATAACATAATTTTACCTTCGATTGTTGCTACGTAAGTAAAAAAAAACTTTTCTCTCAAAATACATTATATTTTTATATTTAAAAAGTTATCTTCGAGCACTAAATTTGCATCCCGACAGAATTTTAAAAAAATGTCAATGCCCGGATTTTAATTTATCCTAAATTTCTATGAAGCTTGATAAAAAATGACAGCTTTACTATCTCTGGTTCACTCTGCTCATTAGAGTTATATTGTTCACTCATCTTACATTGTTTTTCTTTTTATTACTTATAATTTAATATTATTAACCCATTTAGAATTTATGTTTTTTTTGCAGGATTCATCGATTGCAATGCAAGTTTGTGTTTTTAAATCCTGATCTAGAAGAATCATCAAATAAACAATTCATTACTGAAATAAAACTTGGTAAAATATTTGCATTAAGCGATGAGTTTATTTATGATGGTTTCCGTAAGATTAATCTTTCAAACACTATCAGTGAAGCAAACTTAAAACTTTATTTGTGGATATCTGTGATTTCACCAGATTGGTCAAACAGTCAACTGAAAGATATTGCTTACTACGTCAAGACATCTGGATCTACTTCAATAGCCAAGAATGTCGCTGTTACCCATCAATGCATTTACTTGAATATTAAAGCCCTTAATAATATTTATGATATTCAGGCTTCTGATGTAATTTTCTTCTCGACACCTTTGACTTTTGATCCTTCCATTGTAGAGCTCTACTTGGGGGCAATATCTGGAGCTGCGCTGTTGATATGTTTGGATTCCGTCAATAAAATGACCACCCTATTTCCTCAAGACGGCTCTGAACATTTTGGCATCACAGTATGGCAAACGACACCTTCCCTTTTTCTGAGGTCAGGCGGTGAAAATATAAAAAATATAATTCTAAATGCCAAATCAAGATTGCGAATACTGGCTCTGGGAGGGGAGCCAATAAGAGAATATAAGAAATTAAATTTATTAAAAGATAAAGAAAATAAGACCACGATTTATAATCTTTATGGAATTACTGAAATTTCATGTTGGGCTTCTGTTGGGAAATTAGATTTTTCAGATGTGAAAGCTTGTGGGGAAACATCTATCGGAAATCCTTTATCACACACATTTATTAAAGTTTGTGATGAAAATAATGAAACAATGAAAACTGGTATTGGGAACATATTGATAGGTAATTAATGTAAATATCTTATTATATAATTGCTCTAATATAAAAATAATAAGTCGCATCTTCCATCACTGTTGCTATCCATTATGTTAGTGTCATTGCCAATAAGAAAAAATACCAAAGTAGCAAATATGTCAAACGTGTTTTTAATATCTCTAAGTTAAGATTACTTAAATTTTTTCTCTTTTATATATTCAATAACAGTATGCAAATATATATTCAATTTGAAATGTAGTGTATATTGTCTTTATTACGAGTCAGAAAAAACATATATTAGCGAAATCGTATGAATTTTTCCGACTGGTAAGTACCATCTGTCGATCATCTATCAAATATATGTTTGGAATATTTATGTTTGTTCAATAATTATTTATTGTAAACATGATTTCAGTTTTTTCATGAATGTCTTTAAGTGAATGTCGAAGAATAATTAATTAGATATATAATACTTATATAGGGTGTCCAGCGGAAAGTTTTCAAGTTTAATATTAATTTTAAAAAAAACTTCCATGTTATTCTCATATTTTATTTATACAAAATGGAGTTTAACAATGTGGATTTTACGTTTTATAAACAATATCATCTAAATACCAACCATTTCTCTCAAAGCACTCTTGCAATCGGACTCTTAAATTTGCGAACACGCAAGAGCAAAGCGTTGGTTCAATGGCAGCAACTTCACAACGGATATTTTCTTGTAGGGCCTCGACTTAAATCCCCACAAAAAAAGTCACACGGTGTAAGGAAAAATTCCCCTCAACTTCTCCATTGAAACTTTAGCTGTGTGTGGAGTGGCCCCATCTAGCTGAAATTGTGTTCTGTTGTTGAACCCGGAAAACAGATGCACCAAAAACTCGTTGATCATTTGGCAATACACGTCAGCAGTGACTGTCTCTCGCTAGTTAAAAAAATAATCACACTTGTTTTTGGACAATGCAAACGTTTTTGATGGCGTTCCCTTGGGCTGTCGGGGCATCAATATCTCATGTTCTGTTTATTAACATAGCCATCAATATGAAAATATGCTTCGTCAGTAAACAATATGTTTCCAAGCGTTTGTGTTGTTCCAAAACGTTCCAGCATCGTTCTCGCTAAGGTTCCATGTAAAGACATTTTGCAGTTTATATGGGTGAAACTATAGTTTCTTTTTCAAAATAACGTGCACTGTTGATTTTTTTATGCTTATCAATTTACGCAGATTGCGCATAATTCCACGTCAAACTTGAGCCACATGTTCTGGCATCGATGTTCCCAGAGGAGTTTGATTAACCATTGTCCCTTCTTGTCTGAACTTTTCAACCCAACACTAGATAAGTTGCGTGCTCGACCCATCACTTACTCGTCGAATATTAAAGTGAGTACAAAAAGTGCGGCGTGCACGAACCAATGAATTATCGCACTTTAAATATTGCTCAACCGCGAACGCGCAGTGCGCTCCCGATCAGTGACTCATTGCGACTGGTTAATCAGCAAATTACGCGCATCGAACTATTACAATTTACGAGCAATTACAATTTAATTTTGAAATTTTTCTACTGGACACCTTTATAATTCAAAGTTGATACGTAAGAACACAATTTATACAATTCCAGGGAGGGCAATACAGAATGCACTAGCACTGTTATTATGTATATAGAACATGAAAAGTGACTCGTACTGCACAAAAATTGTTTAGTTTTAGTATTACCCATAATAGAACTGCATTTATGGAACCTACACATTTCTGTACTTATGCGGTAGTTTTCAATATCTTGTTTACTCCTCAATTGTCAATTTTTTAAATATCTTTTAAAAGATTTCTAATGTCTCAACTATAAAAAAATGTGTTCTGTAATATATTAATTCCACTAATTGTACTTTAATTTCATTTGAGGTCTATCTACCAGGGTCTTTAACTACCTGTTGATAATTTGTATATTAGATAAGTAAAAATAATCTAAATGCAGTTTTACTAAGGGTAAAAAATAAATGTGCTTCCCTTGACAAATTCTTGTGGTCCAGAGAATTCAAAAGATTGCATACACATGCCCTAAATGCTTCCTTTCGTAGGGCCTTCTGCTAGTTTCATTTAAAGGTTAAACAATTATGCTTAAATTTTATATTTCCCAAATGCATAATCTAAACTATTTTATTAACTTACAGGAAGCATCTCCCGGAAATGTTTGGTCGGTGCGGAAATACAAGAATGCTGTGAACAAAATCAAAGAAATGGAAAAACACTATTGAGTAATGGCTGTGTCCTCTGGCGTACCACAGGTGATCTCGGAGAAATAATTCCCAATGGTCAAATATTCTTCCGAGGTCGATGTGATAGGGTTATAAAGAGATACGGGCAAAAAGTTAATTTATTAGAAATCGAAACGATTGCTTCAAGTCTCCACGACATACATCAGTGTGCGTGCGTGTGGTTACCTAAATATAACTCCCTTCTATTGTTATATTCATCTATCAACGATATAAGTGAAATATTATGGAACCATTTGAAAAACGTGCTTGGAAATAATGTAATGCCCGATAATATTTACAGAATTGATCAAATACCACTAAGTAGCCATGGAAAAGTATCAATAGCTAAAGCTTATGATATTTATGAAAGTCTATTGAAATCAAACCAAATTAAGTTAAAAAATATATTCTTTGATTCTCTTCGTGAAATGTTACCATTACATAAACATGATATGGAAAATTTAGAAGATAAGTCAATTGTAGAACTTGGGGGCAACTCAATAATTTCCTTGCAGATAATAAATAGAATGGAAAATATTACAAATGTAGATTATTCTGATATATTTTATCATTTGATGGCGGATTGTCCGTTGAAGGATGTATTTCAATTAATTCAAACGAATTTCAGCAAATCAAAAGATGTACACAATTTAGAAGACACAAAAGGCGTGCTAAGCCAGATTACACAAACCGAAATAAAAATGGGAATTCCCGCTGAAATTGTTAAATCAGAAAGCAATTTAATTTTGTCAGAAAAGAGAAAAAGAGATTCTTCTGTTGGTAAGGAATGTTATAAAAAGAAATGTGATACTCTAAACAGTGATTGCAATTGTAATATTGAGATTAAAATGCAATGGAAGTTTAACTTGGGGAAATGTATAGATGCGAACCCTATTATCTACACAAACAAGAGGTAAAATAATACAACAACTATCATTCAAATATTAAATAAAATTTAACAATTTTTGTCCCATAATTTAACTACAAAATAACCATCTGGCAGAGACGTGCACTGCATACAAGCAAAAAACCTGTGCATTACTAAAAATTCTGGGAAACAAATATAAATCAAATAACCACATGTTAGAAAATGAAAATTTATTATAATTAAGCTAGTGCCAGCCGTGTACCAGTAGAATTGTTAATTGTTTAGTTTTAAATGCTACCATTACTATCCTGCCGCCACCACAACTGTACTGTAGTTGTCTGCTGGGTTATTCTTCATTTACTGCTATTACAGTTGCTAGCCCCTGTTTTTAACCTATTTTTCTACTCATGACATACAGTTGCTATCTACTTAATTGAAAATTCCATTCAGCTAATCTGTGTTGTATGGACTCCTTACTCCCGCTGTTTTTTAACAGGATGACATTTAAAAGGTTCTCAGCTTGGCTTAAATCTGCGTGCAAATCACTGAAGTATCTAATTCCTCTTTAACTAATTTGAAAATTTTACTATCTTACTAAACGTGTTAATTTCGTAGCCGTTCTTTGTGCTTGAGAACAATGCATTTTAATTATGATGGATTTGAAAAAAAGTATAACCAAACCCGCAGATCTGTTTAATAAAAATAATAATTTGCTTTAGTTATTACGTGAAGTATTTTCAAATAGTAAAAGAAAAATTTTCAATCATAGTATTATTATATGATAAAACTTAAACTTTAAAAACACTGAATATTACTAAAAAATTTGAAATATATTAATGGTATGTTTGTATAAACGACAGATTCATTTTGCTTAAAAACATTGGTTAAACTAAAGTTTATAATCTTATGTGCAGCATACAGTACATATATATAATTAAATAATATCATTGGTAACAGCATAACCTAAATCTACATCTACTGCACGCCACTGTCGTCTGGCATATGTGACATCAAGCTGATGTATGAGATGCTCTCCAACAACATTCAACACATAGTTTGCTTCCTATGTACTAATCCATAGTTATGAGTGAAAGATACTTCTCTAGTGCAAGAAACCAATTTGGTATAAAAACTCTTTAATTTTGGTTTTGATATGTTGAACGGTGAAGTAGAAAGTGCAAGATTCTTCATTCCTACATCTTTCCAACTGCTTTCCCCTACAGTTTATCAAACATGAATTAAATTTATTGTGTCTTGAGCTGATTTAAAAATGAAAAAACATAAATATACTATATAAAAATTTAACCTGAGTTAATACAAATTTTTATCAACCATTATGTTTATTTAAAATATTGTGGTGTATTTTTCATTACAGGATTTCTCCTCTGGTTGTGGTAGGAAGCCATTCAGGAAAAGTTGTATTCATTGATGCATTATCCGGAGATTTAATTCACTCATTGGATGTTTCTTCGCGAGTAGAAGCCCCGGTTCTATGTTTTGAAGATGATTCTTCAAATAGCTACGCTGTGGTTGGGTGCTACGACGGTTCACTATGGTGTTTGTCTCTGCAGAATTTTAAAATATCTTGGAAGACTTCTCTTAACAATATGATCAAGAGTAAAGCATGTTACTATCAATCAAAAATATTTGCTGCCACGTATGAAAGTGTAATTTGGAATATTTGCGGAAAGGTTTGTTTTGTTTAATTTCTTTCTAATATTAGCTATCTTTGAAATAACGAACTGGCTATCTTATTTCGGATTTCACACTATCGAAGCAAATCGTTAGCATGCGAGTTATTTTTCTATTAAATCGGTGTGTCGTTCGCTAACGAACCGGCTCACTGAATCAGATCTTTGTGTTGAACCGGTTCAACGGATCATCGATTCAACGGTTCAATCCGCTCCCAGAACAATTTGAGCGAGCTGAGTGGAGAGCGGCGAATCAGTCGAAAATCGACCCGTGGACCGACAGCCGGCATGAATCGCTCTGTGAGTTATAAAGGTTGACACTTGAAATCGATCCCAGATAAAATTGTTAGGACAACGCATCGCAGAGTTACCTTGTTATTATCAGGGTGTTTGGTTATAAAACAAACCGTTTCTAAAAGTGATTTATCAAAATATTTGTTTCAATTATTTACTACTTATGTTCTCAAAGCCCATGTAACGTTATTTAAAAAATAATGATGAGGTCACTAAATGACTGAAACGTCTTACGACAAAAAAATAATATTGCTGTATCTAGTTAGTATAATCTTCCAAAGCATTTTATTTTTAAGAATGTTAATTTTTGATCAATACTGATTTTCTTTGTTGTTATTTTAGAATATTTATGTAAAATGTTAACAAACTCGGCTAATGACAAAGAAAAACTTTTAAATTATACCATTTTGAAAATTACAATATACATGTTTCATCGGCCATTTACTAGAGATAGGAAATATATATAATATTATACTACAGTTAGGATGTATAATTTAACATTTAAAATGAAAAAATAGTTATTTCATGTATCTTATTTTTTTTTTGTTTAAACATAGCTCGTCTATTTAATTTAATAATTTTGATAAAAGGATACGATAAGAAAATATTTTTTATTTCAATTCTATGAATAATTTTGATTTCATTACACTGGACATAGTAAAGCAACCTTTATTAAAACAATATAAAAAATAGTTGACATTATTTGAATACTGATATCCTGTCGGGAGCAATAGTAATATGACTCATAAGAAAATATTCCGCATACGTCCGAGTAGCAAATTCCCAGCCCGACTGAGCCGTGAGCCATGCTTTCATTGCTTTCAAAAGATCCAATGTTTCAATTGAACCGATGATTCATGTTCAATTTGGACGATTGAGCCGGTGAACCGGATCAGTTATCTGAGCCATATTGCCCATGGCTATTCTATTAGGTACATGATGTTTGAACCGCTCATTTTAACGGTATGTCTCGCTAGTGTAAAATTCAGTATTGTACTTATACATTTGCATGTTGTAGTTCAAGCAACCCATTAATAGTAATGTATGTAATAATATTTATTCTATTTTGGTACTGTATGGCTGCATTTTTGATTCTGGACAATTTATTACATCAAAGCATTACACTAAGATCAAACATTTTTGACAATACATATCTCCCAAAAATAAATTTAATAAATTAACCTTCAAGGTCACCAGATCAGTAAAGTATTATTAGTCTAACTTTGGGATCTTACCTTAAATAGTATTTATTAAATATATATTACACATAAGTAATGTGTGCAAAAGAACCAGCACAGAAAAGGGATCGATGAAGAGTCACAGCGACAACGGAAAGTTCCTTAAGGAAATGAATGTGTACTATTTATATTAACATTTTTTAAATTAAAATATATAATATATTCTATTATAGTACATACTCTGAAAAAATGTTTTCTCTCAGCATTTTTTAATTAGAATTTTATTTTAGATATAGAAATAAATTAAAGAAATATCTTAAAAGCCAATATAGTGACTTTCGTTTCTGCTCAGCTCAATAACATTAGTTTTGGATCCATATTGAGTTATTCTGAATCTTCCGCTCTTTACTTCTTATTCCACTTAATCTATTTAAAATCTGAAGTCAAATTAGTAACATGCTCCATTATAAATTCAAAATTGGCTGTAGCTGATGTAGTAGAATCTTACATATATAATTTCCTTGTATCCATTTGCCAGTCTGTCTGTGCGGTGTAGAAAACAAGATCTTCCGTCAATTTGCCATTGATTTAAAATGAGCAATTATGAAACAAACATATTCTTAGGAAACGGCATTTGTATATTTCAATCAATCATTTTAAATAAAACCACATTTTGAATCTGTCAAGATAATTCTAAATGTGGAACATTGTTGATCATCATCTCACTAAATAAGTAGGTATTTTGCATATTGCTTATTGCAAAATTTATAGTTAGTTGAAGAAAAAGATTTATTACTTTAGCACCATTTTTTTTTACCTTACCTACACATATCGTGATATTTTTTATTTTAGTTTTTCGTAATTTGAGACATATTTTGTAATATTTAGTTTACTTCTAACTCTAGGCTAGGTATTTTAACCCATCAGTCTACCATTTAATTTTAAAATGTATGATTTTAAATGCAGACACAAAACTTGATACTACTTTTTATTTGTTTTTTTTTACTGGAAATGTTAAGAAACATTTTCAACCGACCAATCAGTACAAAAAAATATCAAGTATTGTTTACTTTTTATTTTTCAATGAGACATCACAATAAATATTAAGCGACACCAGATGTTGGTGACTAGTATACCAATGAATAAATGTGGCACTACAAGTGATTATTTTTAAAAAAAAAGAGTAAATATCATGTACCAAAATAAATGTTGAAGAAAATTTGCAGACTGGCAAAATTTTATCGAGTATTACTGCTGGGTCACGAGGAATAAGCGCTGATTTGGCCATTTCACAAGAAAAATTATTTGCTGCAACCTTGGATGGGACAACTGTTTGTGTTGACGTAACAACTACTAAATTTACTATCAAATGGAAGAAACAGCTGTCCAGCCCAATTTTTGCAAAGCCGACATTTCTTAAAAACGGCTTGCAAGTTTTATTTTCTGAAGTTAAAGGTGTGATACACTGTTTGGAGACATCGTCTGGAAATACAGTAAGATTTTCTTTACTAAAATCTATTTTAAATCAACCGTATTTTTATCTTATTTCATCTTCTGATCCTAACCTAAAGTTAAAATGAATATACGAAAACTAACTGAATTTTATCTATTTATATCTGTTATCATATCTCAGTTCAGCACCATTTCAATGCTCAAATAGACTTAATTTTACAGATGACATAAGCATACGTTATAAATTTATTTTCATTTTATTCTCGTAAAGAAGACACTATCTGTCTCAAGATGTGGTTCTGAAATCATTTATTGTGATTAAAAAATTAAAACCCTTATTTTCACATTTGAAAAGTCTAAATTTAAAAATTTATTTACTCTTCATTTAAACAAACTTATTAATATTTTTATTTCTTTATATAAAACTTTGAACATTTGTATAATTCGGTAAAGTTGTAGTCTTGCCACTTCTCCCGTTGTCCTCCGATCGCCATCTGGCGGCGTTTGAGATTAAAAATATTTTTAAATGGGTGGATGGGTTAAAATAATTAATATGGCTATCTTGTCAAGCAACTGATGGTGAAAAGGGAGTGATCAGATTTCCAACTGACGCTATATCTGGGCTCACACCTAAATACAAATTTTTTAATGCAAATTATTTTAAAATAAGACCCTTCTCACATTTTTCACATTGTAAAACAATTACCTTACTCCAGGTGTTTCTAAAAGTATGTATTTTAAATAAAAATCTCCAATAAGTTTTAGAACATAATATATTTGAGCCAATTTATCCGATAAATATGAATAACAATGATTTATTAAACCGATATAGCAAATAGTACAGTTATATTCTTCTTGAAATGAGCAGTTGTCTAACTGTCTTCAATTCTTCATGCATTGGTTCATCAGAATAATGATTTGTTAAAATTCTGAATTGCTAATTTCGTGGTGGAAGAATACGATGATAATGAATAACCTTAACAATTACTCACACATATTAAGCAGATAAAATAAAAATAATTACTGAAATTATAATCTCGATTGTTAATCATAAACAATATTTTCAGGTTTGGACATTTACAGACGCAGAAGGTCTAATATTTTCATCCTGTCTAGTATACACATTGGATAATAAGGAATTTATTGTTTTCGGATGTCACGATCATCACAGCTACCATTTGCGCAGCCATGATGGCCCGCATCATGTTCTTGATACAAAAATTAAACACACTTCCGAAATCTACGCTTCCCCTGCTGTCAGAGATGACAATATTATCTGCATTGCCACAAATGGAGATGTACAAATAATTAACTCGCTTACTAAACATGTTGCGTGCGCTTACAAATTAAAAGGAGAAGTATTTTCCTCCCCTGAAGTATTTTGTGATATGATATTTGTGGGATGTAGAGATGACAATCTGTATTGTTTAAAAATGATTTAGTGTATAAATTAATTAAACAATGACTACTAAATTGACGTTTTTATTTTTTATCACTGTTTTTAAGACATACATAAAAAAGAGATATGATAGTTAATACAAAGGATAACATACCAAATGGAATGCAACGCTCAGATAAAAACATGTGTACAAACAACTGCGGGACTGACATTAGTCAAAGGCAAAGCGATATAAATCCATTAAAAAATTAAATTAAACTTAGAATAAAATGAGTAACCTCATGTCAGCCTACTTTAGAACATTCCTTTTATAGTTTTAAAATATTTTGAATAAAAAATTTCCAATCACAATGTTATAATGCTTCCAAAGACCGTCATATATAAGTGTAATACGGGCATTCAAACAATAAATGGAGTCAGCATGCGTACAGTGATTATTCTACTCCACGTATCTATTTCTGAAGCTTTAACATACAAACATTTACAGATACAACTTATGGATAATGAATATCTAGATAAACTAAGCGATATGACATACTCCCAATGCCCGTGTGATTTTATATTTTACAATAAATTCCTGTAAAAGCCATGCTCCGATGCACTGAAGGTTGATAGTGACACTTCACAGCTGCTCAGCGTTACTGCTCTTCATCTCCCAGTTCCAATTTGATCTTTGAAAAATCGAATTCTTCTCCGGTTCCTCTTTTAAATATATCCAAGACATCTAAACAGGTCGTTTCAAAGTGGGTCGTCGCGTCGTATGACTCCGAGATGAATATCTGACTCTCGAGGCCGTTGTCAATCGGTTCGTAATAATCAGCCACAGACAAGAATTTCTGTCTGATAGATCCTAATAAATCTAGACCGGGTTTTATTTCAGCCTCGGGGTTGGCTGTCTCCACAGTTGTGGACACCATGGCTATAAACCAACCCTTGGCACTGACCTGGTGAGTGTAGGAGATTAGGGACACGTAGATATCAGAGTGTCGTCCCACTTGCTTCTGAGGAATAATGATTTGAGTGGAGAGTGCGTCTTTAGTCTGATTGATTGGATGGTCCAGCAGACAGATACAGCGCACCACTTGAGCGCGCTTGCGGACCTTTTCGGGAACGTAGCTAGGATCGCAGTACACCTGCTTGCATTTGGCAATTTCTGAGCCGGAGCGGACTCCCACGACTTTCCCCCCTTCACCTAAAACAATTTCGTCAATGGGTTTGTCCAACATGTATGTGCCGCCATAAATGGCTGACAGACGGGCGAAACCCTGCGGGAGCTCTCCTAGACCATACATGGGATACAAATAGGGAGACTTGCCGTAGCGAGCCAGGGAGTCTGAATACAGCTTGATGCGGCGGATAGTCTGCTGAGCCGATTGAAGGAGGTAGTCATCATCTCTGTACAGCGCCAGAGCGTGCCCGGTGAAGCCCTGAGTTTCCTTGTCCAAACCAAATTTATCATAAAGAGCTTGCATATTGGCTGTTGTGGGATCAAAGTCCTTCCATGTCTTGGGGTCGTCTTCTTGGAAATCTTGCACGTAAATGAGGAAGTTTCGGAAGCGACGTTTTTCGAAGACACCCATCAGATCCGAAGCCAAAGCCTCTTTTTGATCTACCGGGACTTTGGAGATCTTCCCTCCCTTGTACACGTAGCTGCCTTCCACGGACTTGAACTCCAAGTATCGGGTCACGCCTGTGTGAATCAGCAACTTGACGAGCAATCCGTTGGCCATGAGGAACTTGGGGATGAGGTCGACGTTCCAATCCCGTCCGCGCCCGTACGTTTCGTCGGGTGCTGGAGCGCCGAATTTAGAGAACAGCTCTTCCAATGGTGTGATTGACGCGGAGTCACCGCCGTAATACTTGTTACGATCGATGTGTAGGACTTTCTTTCCAGACACGGAAAGCATACCACTGAGGATGCATTCCTTCAGGCCGGTGCCAAGAACGATGGCATCATATTCTTCATCCATGATTAAAACTTTCAGTAGACGTCACCGAATGCAAAATTTAAGAATTTCACTCCCAGCCGGGTGGAAATGTCGGACAACGCACTACGTCAAATGCGCAATACCAACATTCCAATACTAATGTGGCACGAAATTTATTTTTGACAATCATCGTAGAGACCTACCCGGAGAAAAATTAGCAATGGCTCTGGGATAAGTTATTATAAACGGCAAACTTATGTTTGTATTGTTATTGTAACAAAGTCAAAAAGATTTTAATGGTTTGTCCTACATAAACCTAAATATTTTGGATCCAAAATTGATTAAAAATAATAATAATATTGAATTCAAAATTTTTATAAAACCAACTTTTACAGATACTATCATACTCAATGAATCTAATCATCCATTATCACAAACATTTAGGGTTCCACTCCACGATACATCGTTTAGTCAATATTCCTATGTCACATCCAATTTCAATATTGAATTGAATACAATTAAAAAAATAGCAGTTAATAACGGGTATAACACAAATTTGATAGACACTATTTTAAAAAATAAATTAAAAGAATATAATAATCAATTTTTATATAAATCACAGATAAAACATAATGATAATAATGATTATTGGCGTAGGATTTTATACATAAATAACTTTTCGAAACAAATGTCTAAACACCTAGCACAAAACATTAGACCGGCATTTTAAACAATAGTATAGGAAATTTACTCATAAATTCTAAAGATAAAGATGATAAATGTAACAATTCTAGTGTCTATAAACACAGTTTCAAGGATTGTGCTGCATTTTATATTGGTAAAATGGGTAGGAATTTTAATATAAGAGTATGGGAGCATTTGAGATGTTTGAACAAAAGTGGGTTTTCAGAATTTTCTAATCATTTGATAGAAAATGGTCATGGTTTTGATAAAAAATTAGGATTGTCAATTTTGCATATAAACGGTGTTGGTCACAAATTAAATAATTTGGAATCGTTGGAGATAAATAAAGCGTGTAAAACTAATCAAAAAATTATAAACAACCAACTAAATTTAATTACGAGTCCCATTCTAAAATTTTTTCCTAAAAATTATTCGAGTAAATTTGTATTAAGTACCAATTTGAGTTAAAATAGATTTTTTAAAAATAGATTCTGGCAAAGAAACAATAATATATGTTTTAATTAGTTGTGACATCCTGAAGAAGAAAATTGTATTTTTCGAAACCGGTAGATGTATTTAAACTCAGTTAAGTGGTTAATAAAACAAAGATAATAAATAAAAATACTTTGTTCTTCTTCTCCGTAAGTCCCTCATATCCGAGGGTCATGACTCGTTTGGATGGCTTCTGGATGGCCTTCCAATTCTTGCTATTTTCTGTTGTTCGGAGGATTGAATGAAAATTAACCCCGTCAGCACTTTCATCATTCTATTGTATTGGCGAACGTCCTCTCTCTTGTTTTCGCTAGACATTTCCGAAGTCAATAAATTTTTCGAATTTTTCCTAAATTTTTTTGGTCCGCGGTAATTTACGAGTTCAAAAAAATGTATTAAAATCAAACCTTTGCTCGCTAAATCGCTGTCACCATCATTTTTACATTGAATAATGGTCTTGCACCGAGAAAACACAGAAATAAGTATTTTCCAAACAATATTAAAAATAAGGGCGACCATCAAAATTGATTATCAAATTAACACGTACATATTATTTTATTAACATAATATTGGATTTAGAAAGTATGTGCATGTGTATATTACATTATTTAATTAATAATAATACAATCACTCGCATATTAATCGGACTGCCTTAAAACGTGATAACTATTGAAGTCATTGATAAATGATTATTAATATGTAATTTCATCTGGAATTTTTGCTGTTCTAAAATATATTTATTTTACCGTATTCAATTACTTTTCCTTGTATAGTTTCTGGTAATTTTGTTGATATTATAGTTTTCTACATTTATAATATGAATCATTCAGTGCGTTCAGTTGGTACGATGAATGTTTGACATTACCGAACCGTGCCGAGTTCAGTGTTGTCCGATCGGTTTCCGTGTTTTGTCGTGTCGTCGAGTTCCGCTCATCCTTGTCGTGCTGTACGAATATTGAAACGTGTACTGTTTTTGTTGATGTGATTATATTTCATGTTGTTTTACGAATGCTTTCAACTGTCTTCATCAATGAAGACGTATCGTGAAAAAGATCACTATTTGTGATGAAGTATAAGGTAAATAAACGGGAGTTTTTGCTGTTATATTATTTTGTGACATTTGAAAGATGCCTTATGTTTTGGTTTGAATGTGTTCGCGAGGACACGAACTTTTCAAAACTTCTCCAAACTGTCAAATTAATGCTAATAGTTTAATTTATTTATTTTATGATTCATGTTAAATTAATGACCATATTTTTGCAGAACATTTGTGTAAGATTGGTCCATTGTTAATTAGGTTGTTATTGCGAAACGTGTCCGCATTTTATAAATAAACTTTTCATATAATAATACCGGAGGTTTAACTGTAAATAGATCAATCACATTTCGATTAGTTGTAATAATTTATCGACCTATTAGTGTAGGTAGTTGAATACTGATTAATATAATACAATTAATATATTTCCTTTGAATATTTCTACCCTTCACTCCATACGCTCTCTTTGGATAGAATATATTTTGGTTTAAAACTGATTGTATTGAATGGTGATGATATTATGGCATGAATTTTTATGAAATTGTATTTTGGTTGAAAAATGAATCTTTTTGAGAATTTTTTAAATTAAAAGTATTGGTATCTATAATTAAATTGCTTTACTGTACATACCTAGTTATTGCCTTTTTAATAACATTAATCTGAAAAGTAATAAAAATACATTATTTTAATTGTTTTTTTATGCAACATATTATTAGAAATCAATGATATAATTTATATATAATAATAATATATATGATGGAAATACTTTTTTATTTTGAAGTTACAATTTTAGACCGTATTGGTATCGCAGTTCCCTGGCCAGGAAAAGTTCAGGGAAGTGTTAAATTTGAATGAAGTAATCAATGATTTAAGTGTCTAGATTGGGTTGCATCTCTTGCTTTATGTCCACATTGCATTATCATTATATTGATTCTTGCCGAGTCTAGCCTGCATTCTTGTTGAACTAGGAATATCAAACTTTATCAAGAGTTTTTTGGAGCATGTGCAATTTTATTAACAATGATTCTATTTGTGTCAATGTTTGTATGTATTGAATTTTATTTTATACTATAATAGTCTGAGTTGATCATTTTTCACATAATCGCTTTTCTTTTTTTTTTTATAAAAGTTTAACACCTGTCCATAGATGAGTAAGGATGTCTACAGCAGGGAGTGGAGAGACCGAGCTGACCCGAGTGGGAGCGAAGGAGGGTCCCGAGCACACCTATCTCTTCCCACGGGGGCGCGGCCACACGCGCTCTGTCAGCCATGGGGGTTCATCCACGCTGGGACCTCCCCGGTCGGCTCTGCGGCCTCCGCAGCGCGGCCACCAACGCGCCTTGTCGCAGGGTCAGCTGCCCGGTGAAGGGCCCCCGCGTCCCGGCCACAGCCGTGCGCCCAGCCGTACAGACTTCATCCTCCCCCCCGGGCACCGCGAACCCTCCGCTGTCCCCGGGGGTCCCTCCGCACGTCCGTCAGCCCGCGGGCACTCTCGACAGGCCTCTCGGTCAGAGTCTATCTACACGCTGAGACGAAACTCCGGTCCCTCAGCATGGAGACGCGCGGTGGGTTGGATGTTGCGGAGGCCGCCGACTGCGGATGAGAGACGGTATCGCGTGGTAGTTCCCAATCATGTTGTGCCACCCAAAACTCCTAAAAAAGAGCATCCTAATGGAAAGAGAATCGACAATAAAGTACGGACAACTAAATATACTCTGTTATCTTTTATACCCAAAAACTTATTAGAACAGTTCCATCGGGTGGCCAACCTGTATTTTATCCTTATCGTATTGCTAAACTGGTTCCCCGCGATCAATGCGTTTGGGAAGGAAGTGGCTATGATCCCTGTGCTGTTTGTGCTCGGTGTGACGGCAGTGAAGGACTTGTTCGAGGACAGGAGACGTCATATTTCTGACAAACGGATTAATAATTCAACGTGCCGAGTCTATAAAAGGTAAGATTCTTTACTTTTGCATTTCTTGTTTCCAACATGGCTCATTTCACATATACCTATATATTTCCTACCAACAGCAGCTGCAAGAATATATAAATATAATGATTTTGAATTTACAATATTAACATATTTTTTTGTATCCATTCAATGTACTCGTACATTGGCTATTATCACTTTATTTTTTCAACATATCCCAATTATACATATTAATAATCTAAGTATTATATTTCAATATGTTCACATATCAATTTTTATTGATCAGTGGATGCTTGAATTTAGTTATTATTTTTTGTAATTGAAAATCTTTTATTCCAATAGATATATCAACATTTACATATTTAACAAATATACATTACATATGTATTAATATTATAAAGGCTTGGATAATGTTATTAATTAATAACATATTTCCATTTGACGTTGTAAATCTATCCATCTAGTTCACAAAAAGCCATGTAAAATGTGAAATACAAAGAGTGCCAAAAAAATAATAGTACTTTTCTGCTGAGTATATAAAAGTATACAAATATATAAAAATGTGAAAGATGTCAGACCAGGAATGTGTTGTGTTCTATCACTCCTATCGGCCCCTATGGAAGAATTATGAGGAAGTAATATCATGATATAACCTTGACGTACAAGTAAGATATATAAGTTCAGTACTTGGTGGGTTCTCCATTAGGCTCTCGGCCTGTTCTGGAGAACCGTTGGTATAAGCCAAATATTATATGAATTTACAACAGGGATACAGTTTAATTGAAATACAAAAACCAATTAATAAACAATTTTAAATAAGATTATTACATGGGTTTTCATTAAATAACTTTTCAACCGTCAGTTGGATATTAAATTAATTTAAAAATGAGAATAGATTAATTAATACAATATTGAAAGTGTGGTATTTGGACAATATCAGTTCATAAAGATCAGTAGAATTATCACTAGCAGAAAGCGTTTGGCTAATACCCAGCCTCACTGGGTCATGCCCGTACTGAGGCAAACATTTCACAATATTTTGAGTCCAAATTTTTGTAAGAACACAATTACTATATTTTATCCCCAGAGGCATTGTCATCAAAACATATTATAGATGTCAACAGAGACAATGCTAAACTTTTTTATATGGGAAGTCACATTTTGTAAATATGTAGATACTACATTCAAATTTGACACAACCAATTTAGCAGTAACAATATTAAAAAGTATACATTGTGGAATATAAATTTGATCAGAATAAAATCGATTAAATATGAATTAGAATAAAATAAAATAATAAAATATGTCTATTTTTCAGAAGATTACAGATTTTTCTGTATAAAATCATTGCATATAAATTAATATATTATAGATATTAATTAACTATGGGTTGTTTTCATACCTATACATGCATTTAATTTTAATACCCACGTTTTAAATTTCTTATCCATTTTTTTTATTTCACTTTAGAGATTATATTTCGTATTCTTTCTATTCATATTGAATATTTCCATATTAATTTGACAATTCATTTAGCGGTCCGACACCACCTATAAATCGGAGTAAACTGGTGCTCGTTGGCTCGATGTATATTTTTTACTTTCTTTGTATGATTTTTTTTTAAAAATAGCGTTATAAAGTTCGGTACGTCGAAAAATATGGTATTTTATAATGTATACTTTTTTATATGCAGGCCGCGTCTGTGATACAAATTTCAAAGCAAATCTTTTACTGTAATACTTTGTGACATTTCGAAAATCAAGGCCATTGGAGAAGAGGCTGCCAGCATTATTATGGCATTGGGATTGTTCTTTTAATCTGCATTTTATGTATGTTTCTGTTTTTCTTATCGCTAATTTTTACCATGCTCCATCCGGCTTCATTCGTCACCATAAATAATATATCGTATTTAAGGTCTGAAGCCCGTGTTACACGGGTCAGAAAACGAATTCTGAATACCGATATCCAAATTGGAGATTTTAATTGTAATTTGCAATAAAATTTATAAAAACAGACAAAATGATTTTGACAGTTCTTCTTACGAATTAAGCTTTTTGATCTTTATTGGCATTTATACGCTAATAATAATGATATGTTTAAATATGCAGATACTACGTTAATAAGTTTTATATAGGAGACCGTTTGTTGAGTATTCAGAGACTTATTTGAATTTTTCATGTTTTGGTTAATGTTTCGTGTTCGATATTTATGACAGATCCACGGATCACTATGCGTGTGTGTAGATGCTCTTCTATGTTTACTGTAACTAACTGTCCCCCCCCGCTCCCCACCCCTGTAACCTACACCTCAGAGCACGACTTTTCTGTATGCATTGTGTGTGACTTTCGAACTGTTTGGTACAATTATTGTAGCTATTTGTGTGTTTCGGTTTTCTCGCGGCGATTGCCGAAACTACCATTGTGTTCAGAGTGCTTTGTGTGGGTCGGCGAAATTGTTCCCGAAGTTCAGGAGAGCTGTGACTACAGCGGAGAAAATCCGGGTAAGACGTGTTCTTTCCGGTTGGTCTTCGAGTCTTTGTTGTCATGTCCCTATACCAAACTCCTATCACCCTTCCTACATCCCGTTTCCCCACCCCACGATTGGTGGCTACATTTATTACTAAATTAACTTTTTATTTATTCATTAGAGAATCATCACATTTTAAAATGTCTAATAACTTATAGATTAGTCAATGTAATCCTAAATACATAAATTACGTATAAATATTCATATTACATTTTATGAAGTAAGCCGACAGATAATTTTGACTCTTGTTTAAATTTCTGAACGAGATTTTGTCTCACATAATACGGGCTTTAGGTCATAAAACATGCATTTTTCCCGCGCGGATAAGGTTGATTTAATAAATTCGGAACCTACCTTAAAATCGGCCAAGTTTTTAACATCAGCGTGAAAATTAACAATACGCGAAGTTGAAAATCATGGAAATGTGAACACCGATGGCAGGTTATAGCGGGAAATGCAAGAATTTATATGCGCCATTTCCTGACACATTTACGAGACGTTTGTAATATTATATTACCAACATCACGAACGTGTGCGGTGCAATAAATGGTGAAATTCAGAATATTTTAATCGGTGAAATACATCATATCGTACACATCGCGCCGTATCGTGGAGGCGGGCGGCCACATTGTCGCACACTTCACACATTGTTATCGATCATTTTTCTATTTTTTTAACAATGTTATTTTGAGGTGGTTTTCAGCTTACCGATAAAATAAACTATGCCCACAGTTGTGGCACCAAATCCCAAACAAATGGATACCACACTGTGATGCAGGTAACAATTACTATGGTCCAGCCGTCAGGATGACATTAAATACAATTTTTGTAAATGATTCATTAATTTTTTCGGAGATGTTTTAATGTTTTGTTTATTTTGTTAGACTGATGCGCGGAAAAAAATCTCTGTACTGCGCGGCGATATTTTATTGATTTGAGAGGGAACACTGCATATTATTTTCATACAATTTTTACATACTATACACATGTAACATACCTAATCCACAATATTTTATGGGTGGACAGCCGAAAAAATTCGGTCAGCTTTTACAAGCTCCTTTCTAATAATTATTTAAAATATACGCGCATAAGGTATAATATATTTTTTATTTTAAATACTATAAAAATCTCTAGGTGCCTTTATACATTTTTATTAATTAATTCAACGTTTTCATTATTTTTTGGATATTGTAATATAAGAGACCGATCGTGAATTTTTTTAACAACGATATATTTAATAACCAATGCAAAAATATCAATTTGTGAAAAGTACTTTTTTTTTTTGTTTGAACCTTTTATGAAGTATTTATACGAAAATATTTCGAGATTCTGTGTACCAAAGATAATTCTTTTTCGAAAAAGATTAAACAGGGTTCCGCCATAATGTTTTTTTTGGTGATAATTATAATATATTTAAACATTATTTTTCAAATAAATGCTTTAAGATTGAATGGATCTTTCATAATAAAATCGATTGAATGCACATATTGCTGTAGTTTTTGCAAAAAAATTGGAAAACTTTACACTAAGTTGACTCAAAAAAAAAAAAACAAAACACGTAGATCATGTCCTGCCGCCTGTTAAACTTTAAGTCTACGTACTTCAAAATAAATATTTGCGATATATATTCATTATCAATCTATATTTTCTTCAAGTTCTAGATTATCTAACAAAAAATTGTCTGGTCGCTCGAAATTCGATGACATTTTATTTTTTTTGTATTCAATGTATAATTTGGAATCAATAAAATATTTCAATTAATCAAAATAATCGCACGATTACGACTTTTTGAAATGCTTATTATATCTCTGACACGGTTGAGATTAGGCACATAATCTTTGAACATTTTCGACTCGTGATTTAGTCAGGTATCAGATGCACCTATGACATATTGTGGACTAGGTCTGTTACACCTTATATTTGATTCTTGGAAAAAGCGTGAATTTTTTTTACAAAAATGCACAAATCTACGTTTTTTTTTTTTGTTATTGAGTATTGCATTACGACTGCGGTGATTTTGACAAATGTTTCGTGTAAATTCGAAATCACCCGAAACGAGTAAAAAATTTAACCTTCAAATCGAGCTGACGTAAAAATCTCACGAACACAGCTAACTTCGGTGTGCGTCCATACCTGCGATTATTTCTCCCGTGAAATAATACGCTTTCTCGTTCGATCCGTGCGGGTCGGCGGCTGCCTCCTGCATCCTCCTCGCACGCGCACCCGGCGGACGCGAGAGAAGAGATGCGGAACAGGCGACGTCGGGCCGCTGCAGTCTGACCGCGCGGGGTTTTTCGAAGATAAGATGAATCAGAGCGAACCGATTGGAAAGGCGCGGTGACAACATTGCCGTAACGTGGACACGCGTTATGAAAAGGTTTACCATAAATCCGTAATTTCTACGAGTAGTCTGTATTTTAGAAGGCTATCCGTTGTCCGGATTTGACGTGTCAATATTAATTTCCTTCGGTGAATGCTAAGGTGAATACCATTAACTCGTTTGACATTAATGTTGAAAACATATGAGCGGTATAAAAAACCTTCGTTCCCTTATCCAAGGAGGGTCGGAGGCGCAGACTCTTCCCTTCTTTTTTCAAGGCGCTTCCATCGTCCCCTGTCTAGCGCCGCTTCGGCCCAATCTGTCTTCGCGCAATATTTTTTTGCTGTTCATCCCGGCTTGATTTGGGATCGAATTGCATATTTAAATTTTATAAATGTAAAATATTGAAATTTTAAAGAAAATTGATACATTATATTAGATTGAAGTGTCATCTTCCTGTGAATTCGAATTACGTGGATGTGTTTGGTTTTTAATTTGAATTACGAATAATTGTGATTCAAATATTGTGTAGGTACAGATTGTTTCTGGATTTTAAAACATCGTGTTATTTTGATCTTCAGGTAATACGAATATTTTGTAATGTACGCCCCCCTCCCCTCCACCTCTCCGCCGTTTCCCACAAAGTATAATGTAATTTATGGTACGCCTAGATTTTCACATGGATTTTAACCCACGTCAAATTTTGCTGGTGCGCAGTCAGTTTGGCTGATTCAGATATTTCGAGAAAAATACATGAAATATTTAATAATCATAATAATTAATCTAATATTTAATCGGGTTGCATATTATACGAGGGATGGGACCCTCCGAGGAGATCGAGTGTGAGAGTAGATATCGTTATTTTTTGTATAATTACATAACTATTTTAATGATTAATCTGTATAATTATTAAGAAATAATCAATTATAAAATGTATATTCTTTGGGACATATATAAATATTAATTATTGAACGAAAATAATGCACTGTGCCTTCCCCTCCCTTACCCTTCCCCGCCCGGCCATGCCGCCGATCAGTCGATTGGTGACCTTGAGCCGTTGCGGTTACACGTGTACGGTACAGTTTACAAATGTTATACTAATCACGAGACTTCGCATCTATACTTTGTGTCGGAACCTTTGAAACGAAATATGAGTTAAAATATACAGTCCACATTTTGGAGATGTCTGCAGAATCTGGATTATATTCATTAAAATGAAAAACGTTATTTGTAATCGGGACCTCGAATTGATATTTCCAATGAGATTGTTATGCTTTCTCATTCCTGCTGAGGGAGTTTGAAGCGTTCGAAATGTGGGTGTTAGTATATATAGTTAAAAATAAAGAAACGATAGCGTTCTTTGTACCTTGACACTCGCGAGACATCGCACTTTGTCATACAAGGAAAAATAAACGGACGTGAAGGTCCCGGCGGAAGGAAAACCTCGTGGTATAAAAGGTGGTTCGGCCAGACATTTGAATAACTCTTCCGGGGATCTGAAAACCATAGTACAAATATTCAACATGATCACAAACAACGAAGAAGAATACTATTTTGTCTATTTCGGAGTAATTTGGTTGTGCGTATATAAGACAGTGTCCACCATATAAATAATACAATTTAAAATAACGATCCAAAATAATCTGTACGATGCACTTTAAATATAAAATATATACGTACGTATGATTTAAATAGTAACTAATAGTAGAAATAAGAAGTAATATTAATTGTTTGTTTGTATGTCTGTATAACCGAAGGTGGTTATACAGACACATTCATGTTAAATACAAATTAAAACATTTGATGCTGATCGATTTTGAAACGAGGCACGCACAAGTGCGAACGATGGTAATGCTAGCTATCATCATCACTCAGCCAATAATGATCAAGTTAAGATGACGGCCGTTTTCTTTCATAATTATTTGTTTAAATGCAGATATAATATAAAACATAAAACCGACGGACAGCGAAAATAGAGAATTCGTAACACCTGAAGACAACTCAAATCCTCTGATCAAGTTTAATGTACCTATTGTGAATTTTTCGTAATGAACACAGTAAACGTACGTTAATAATGCGATTCTTTGTATGTCACGCAGTGTTCAAATCCATATTTGAAATTTAATAGATATAATTGTGTCTGAAATTATTTGTTTACTTTTTGATAAGATACAGGTCGTGACGACATGCAGTGAGCATAGTTGCTGACAGCACTAATTATTTGTTGCTTTCTGCTAATATGTTGAATTGGCATTCCGTCTAAATGAAAGGTTTGGCGCATCGATGTGCACGTGACACGCTATGCGCCCGAACAAAACAAGAGGGAAACCCCTCAGATAGTAGTAGTACGAAGCGTCACCGGTCTCGATACGGCAACTGTGCACACGTGACCAACAATCCGGTCAACTGATGGTCAAGCCATACAAAGATCTTCGAAATTCTTGTAATACTTATTAGTGGAAATAATAGCGACAATCAAATTAGACAGCATTTCTGAACATTTCAATGTAATCATGGCCAGTCATTTTCAGTCCATTGCATTGAATGAACCTCCCCTCCCCCCCACGGTTCAAGGTTATTATTTTTAGCCCGTTATATATTGACATTTATTTCTACTCTTTCAGCAGTGATAATGACATTTATCATCTCAGTTTGATTTCTAATCTATCGCTACCGCTGTCTGTTCCTCTCTCTTCTTCTGTGTTGTATGGAGGTTCTGCAACATTAATTAACAAACTTTTGAGGCTTTCAATTAGCTCCACAATTATAATAAATAATAGCAATATTTTTTAAATAAATTAACGGTACTCAACGTGCCGAAGAGAAAAAGAGAATAATAAAAAAAAAAATTCAATAATTTTTAGTAGGGTACCTCTAATTGAGACAACCCCTGCGACAACACTGTATATTGGTTTTGGACAGATCTAAGTTATGAATGCCACAACGTTGTATATCTTCTTGGGCGTCGAATGGTGTATTAAACAACTAGATAAAATAAATACAATTAAACTAATTTTTTAAGTGAGCTTTTCTACAACAACACTGCAGATCATTCAAAATATGATATATAGGGATGCAGTGGGGGGGAGGGGGGGGGGGGGTTCGATTGCTCTTAGTACATAGTAAAGTAAAGTGTACGTAAACTTAGATCTCATATTTATGTAAAGTAGTACCATCTGCGAAAATAATAATTAATCTCGTAATCAAGTACATATTTAATTTTTATTTTTCCGTTATAGTCGTGCCCAACTTTCTTGTACATACATATGGACTGCACACCCCTGTTAAGTACATTATGGATTGTATCTATGTATTCATCTTTGTTTAAACCATTGTGTTAATTTTACGTCAAACGTTTTCGATACTAGCGTATCTTCGTCAGGACTGGCGTACATCTAAACTATTCCATACAATTTAAACGACGGGGTGAATGCGGAGTCTCTTGGTAAGAGTGGTGATTGACAGGGAGACATTGAAATAGGGAATGTATTAAATAGCGGGTTGTTTGTAAAGTTTAATTGGTTATTATTTATATTGGACTTGGTGTAGTATAATAACGAAGTTAAAACATACACACAATTTTAAGTTATGTCTAACCACAAAGTTATCAATATATAAGACATCAACATTACAATATGGATTGGTTGAAATATTTGAGTATATAAATTAAATTAATCAACTAGAAAGATACACAGAAAAAATCTATTTATTAATTGCTACCGAGATTCGAACCTGGAGCTTTTTCTATCCGAGGAAATGTGTTATCCAATTTCGTCACATCAACTAAGTAGGTTTACACAAAAATTCTGGAGCTCTTTAAAATTGATACATCTGTATTTTATTGTAATTTTAGTTTTTTTTATTTGTATTAAAAATATCACAAAACTATGTTCTGAAAGACTGCGACATCACAATAATAATGTGTTCTCCTTTAAAAAAAAGATAAAAATATTTGAACACAAACAATGTCATAAGGAAATAATGTAACATAAAAAATAATTGTATTTTTTTTTACAATAAATAAAAATAAAATACAGTTTTTTTAAAAGTATTTTCAAAATTTTCCGTTGTCCTTGTTCTACATTCACTGTCAAGTATGTCAGCATGTTTGGTGGTATCGTCAGTCAGCTGCCAATCGATGTTCGCCTCTAACGGGCGGCCCTGTAACCTGGTGGCCGGTGGAGCGGGGATCCTCCTGATGCAGTCCACCCCCGGCCCGTGTTGTCTCTGTCTGAATCTTTAATGACTGATTTCCGAGGACCGGTCGAATGTCGTGATTGCTCACCTATCGCTGAAAAGGGCAAATAAAACAAAAAAAAAACTAATGTCACCGGGTACACGTCCACGCCATCACGAAGGTCTGCAGGGGTCGAAATGGAAAATTTGACGAACCGGAATGGTCGATAATATAATATCAAACATTTTACGCTTATTTTTGATCATTAGTATACTTACATAACAGCACATTTCCAGCGTCGAGACTACAATTCTGAAACACCAACCACGATGAGCAGGTCATTGCATTAGTGTGGATGATGCACGGAATTCTAAACAAGTTATCTCATGACAAAATATGACAGGGTGGGCTAAGGAAAAGTTTCAAAGATACTCTGAACATAAGTGGCTTAGACCCCGAAACACCGCGGCCCATGATCGAGTGCAATGGCGTCAACGAATACATTGCGCCAGGGAAACATGCGAAAGAAGAGCGCTGCCGCAATAACTGAGAAAAGGATGAAAGAGAAATGAAAAGGAGGAATCCCCTGCCCAGCGGATGCACCTCCACAATATGTTAATGGTATGCGGTTCGAGGAATAGGGCTCCTCAGTTACGTGACAACTCATAACAGATGAACTATGCCAGCAGACGTCACCCTCGCATTTATAAGTTCCTTGTCAATGACGGCCAACTGTCACCATTTTACCATTCTAGGAAGATGGATTTATTATGACTCGAATGTTTACTGAAATTACCTCTGAATAACGAAATGAAGTATTAGTTAATTGTCAGTATCTCTATCGTTTCACTTTGAATTTATCACATTATCACTCTTTTAACCCTTCCCAAACCGTGCAGTGTAACACAGGTCTACCGCTCTAATTAAATCTTTAATATTTCGGTAAATATTCTCAACATATACTTCATATTTTAGTTAATTTGAAGGAAAATATTTACGCTTAGAAATGACTAGTGAAAAATCAATTATGTGAGGCGAATTCTACAAAAATTATTATTTTTAATTCGTTCCATTGTAAAATTAATACGTTGACAAAAATACCACATGTGGCAAGACAGAAAGATATAACACATTACGAATATAATGGTGTTTCTTTCTCACTAATTAAATGAAGATAGATAAAAAGGAAGGTTGTATTATAGAATGCAACCTCATATACAGAACTTGATGAATGCACCGAATTATAATATTACATATTTTTTTAATATTTAAATGTTCAATTCTTAAAGTAAATTTATGGCATTTTTTCACATTTTAAAGGCTAATAGAACTCTAATTTATTACGGTAACACGAGTTGACAGCATGGCTGCGTACGAGTTTTTTATATCACGGTATTGTAAAGGTTAAATGCACATTTTGGTTTGTGATTAACATTGTAATTTTTTTTTTCAGCTCAGTTTTTGTGAAATCGTTGATACGTCATAAATTTGTGTTATTTTCGAATATGAGTTCCGTTGTTGAACAAATGTAGCGCAGACAGCTCTAAATATCAACGACATGTCAAGCGAGAATGTGACTAATGAACGTGCAGTAACGTCGACGGTTTGAGAAGTTCCGTTCTGGCGATTTTAATCTTGAATATGAGCCACGTGGGCAACCTAAAATCAGGGTGAATAATGATTTAAAGCTGTAGTGGTAGCGGATATCGACAATATACTGTAGATGAGAATATATCAAACTACGCGTGAATTAGCAGTGAGGTTTGACGCCACTGTTCCAACAATAATGAACCATTTGAAACAAATCGATCAGCACAATGGTTGGATAAAGTTAGATGATGCCTGTGCATGCAATCTCCGGCCGAAGGACTCAATAATGATTGCGCCTTGGAAACGGGATGTAGAACGGATGGATGGAATTGGGAACATGGACAGAAAAGGAACAAGGGGTTCAAGAATCAACCAGATACCTGCAGTGGTGCTCCTCTTACCTGGATTCCTATTTTGCTGTGGTCTTCCGTCTTCAGGAACACACACTTCGTTTATCCGCACGAAGCATTACCATACACAATAGCAAGTTAAATGTCAATTCTTTAACAGTTCGACGCGCTAACCTGTGAACATGACAGCGGAACGTTAACTTGTCAACTCGCAACAGTCTAACGCGCTCCACAGCGAAACGTCAACTTGTTAACTGGTCCAAAGTCACAGACAACACAACATACACACACACAAAAAAGATCGTGCTCTGGGTATAGGGAGGGGGGGAAAGGTAGGTAATAGGGCAGGAACCATGATGTCTATATAATTATATGTTCACACTAGTTCAGACACGCGCACGGCAATGAATTCGTCACAAAGATTGAACAATGCCGAAACACAGTCCGAAACCAAATATGCAACAGTAAAATGTAATGACTGCATGGTGGTCCAGCGCTGGTAATATCCACTACAGTTTCATAAAACCTGGTTAATCTCGATTCAAGTCCCATCGATTACGGTGAATGTTTGCGGCAACCAATGAAGGAACTCAATTAAGCAGCTGAGATTGGTCAATTGTCAATAGAGACAGGTCAATCTGCTTGCGAGACAACTTCTTGCAGGCATTGGACCACTTCTAACACGAGAAAATATTTCATTCTTAACCAGCTGTGGAAAACACATTTTAGGACTTATTCAAGTTAACGTTAAAGTTGGAAAGCTGTCCATGGTTTCGGCGTCTACTTTGATTAATTATATTGCTTTGAGATGTAATAAATCAAACCTTTGATTCGATGTCGGACATTTCATATTTAACGATGTGCTCGTAGTGTATTTAATTACTATTAAAATTGATCGATAAAATTGAGACTTAATAATTTTTATTATTGTATCCAATATAACAGACGCGTATTGTAATTTAAATTTGAGTGATCTCACGAGCTGGAGCTATATTTGCCAGAATAATCGGTCTTACCAGGTTATAGAACCACGATATGTTCTGAATACAGAACTGGTTCAATGTTTGTTCTGAATACACAACGAATATAATGTTTAGTATCATTTCAATGATACAATTTCATCAACATATAATCAAATTGTCCGACGGCTAAAGCTATAATTGCCGGAAAATTCCAATTGAATTTGTGTTTATTATTTCGAATTTCATGGGCACAAGTCAGCCTTTCCTTCGCCTTTGTCAATAATATATCTTATAATTAGAAATCAGTTAATATAATCGACCCAAATACCTTTTATGTATACGACTTTAATAACATTTTTGTATTGTACAGCTAAAGGGCCAACTTTCAATATACTAATTTATTAAAAATATATACTAAGTTTCCGTAACGTAAGTTTTTTTTTGGGTTTTTATTATTCATTTATATCTGAAGTTATACACTCGATTTTACTTTTTTTTAAACTATTACTTCGATAGGACATTTACACGCATTTAAAACCAATAAACTGAATGTTATTTGTCATAATTAATAACAATACCAAGCATTACAAGAAAGACCGCGACCATTAGATGCATTTTTTTACGCGTGCCACAATATTATCTTAGTATGGAAAATTCTTGCATAAATAAAATATATTTTCTTATAATCTTGAAGCCAAGATTACGGAGACAAATTAACAAATTAATAGTGTTATAAACCATTCAATTTGCAGGACGTATTACCAATTTTCCACGCTTTAAAAATATTTTGTTTTTAGTGAAAACATACGTTTTTAAATAATGTATTGTATTTACTCACATGCTTTGAGTCTATAGCTACTATTTAAAATCAAGTTTGATATCAAAAACTCAATAATTTCTTACTAAATAATATTTATATCGATCTTATTAATAGCTCAAGTTTTTACGTCATTCCGCCGATTGCGAGCGGCATGACAGACGTCGAATCCGCGCGGTCGTAATTTTCGTTAAAAAATGCCGAAAATATTTGTTTTTACGGATATTTTATCCACAATATGAATTAATATTGAACTTATTCACAACATTAGTAGCAAATTTCATAAATTAGATGTTTTTTTTTTACTGATTTTAAGGGAAAACAACGTATTATTGAACAAAGTAAACATTTTATATGCGTTATTTTTAATTCAAATTACAACTCGTTCCATAATATTAATATGAAAAACTTGAAACCTTCTTCTCTCGCATGATTTACGTAACAGATAACGTCATTAATTATTTCTCTGATACTTATAAGATTTTAGATATTAACCTCATCTTGAAAGCATATGTAATTCGTGTAGAATTTCTCGATTTTTATCTCGAATTACGTTCGTTTTCAGGTTGCCAGAAATCAACCCAGTATTGAAAATTCTAGTGTATACAGAACATGTCTACGTATGTGTCCTAAGGGCGAGAATGTAAATAAATTTGTCATTAAATAAATGAACAAAATGTTTACAACTAATATAATTTTATACCGTTAAATTTGCACGTCATCGTTTTTGACGTATTTACCAATATTTGAAAGATTACTTTTGTGTCAAAAACATGTTAATTAGTCGATAATTATTTTTTGACGACTGATAAGATTCCGCGTCGACCGCGGTCTTAATGATTTTCGATCTATATTTAATTCATATTAAATAAATAAAACTCGAACTACATTAGCAATATTCCTTTGGACTCCTCCATTAATCCAGATAGCATGGGATCGCGTGACGTTTTTCTGAAAACCCAGAAACCAGCACACTTAAATATTCAACGACTGAGGCGGCGTCGCGCGTTGTCCAACTGATTGAATTGTTATTGCGCTGTGATTGTTGCCAGAGAATCAAATTAATTTGTTATGTTTTCTCCGGTTCCATGTAGACAGTGTGGGCGCCATCTTTTAATTGTCTTATGAAATTTTTAACACCGGCGTCCCCAATTGAATCGGAACACTTTAATGTATTGCAATTTTTAAATCTATTCGACCTCAAACAGCAAACGGAAGAAGACGTCTTCACCAAATGTCGGTCTCTATCCATATCCAATCAAAAAAAAGTTATGGGTTACGTTTCTCGATATTTGATGTCACTCTATTTAATATCCTTAATTGTAAATGAAAACTTTTTTTACACTTCTTTGGTTCGTATCAACATAATTAACTTTTGTTTTAAATTGTATTCAGCCAAGAACAACTACCATGTTATCGATAGTAAAAAACTTATTTAAAATATGACGTAGGTACTTAATATTTCATACAAAAGTTCATCATTCGTGTTCAGATATTTCAGTACTCGACTTGGGTTATAGTGAGGAACATTAGGATTATTAATATTCAAGATCGTAAAAATACTTATGTGAAAACATTTGATTTATTCAATAAAATATTAGTTTTACGAGACTAAATTAATAACGAGGTGGAATGCTGCGATTGAAAGCTGTCGTCTAGCTGGGACTCGATGGAAAAGGAATTGCTGGTGTCGCTGTCCCAACTCTTCGGCGTAATGCGCGCGCCGCTGTGTTGCATAATGCCGCTCGCGACTGACGTCGCGGTGTCCATCTCGCCGTAGGCTCACGTTATCTGCCGGAAAAGATGCTCCTAGTAAGCCCTTAGAACTTTTTGTCTCGCAAAACATCTCACGCATACACGTAGACAGGCAACAAACGTCCTAAAATGTACATATTACTAATTGTTTGGTAAAAATTAAATTTTCAATTGACAAAATTTCATATTGAGTTTTATATAATTTTCTCTAGTGACCGAGTCGCGGGCTCAGAGAGAGATGCGGAATGTTATGTTGTTTATTATTATTAATAGTTTCTCTGCAATTCAATTCAATTCAAACGTTTTCCGGTCTCTGTCGGAGCGAAAAATTAATGATGTATTTGTTAAATGCTTTCTCTAGCTTCCAGCTTCCACGCCCTGCCCTGGCCGTGCTCCTAAATTGACTCGAGGCGGCCGGTGTGAAGACGATGATAGCTATTTTGAAGTGAGTTAATTGACTGAATTGTCTACCTATTATTTAGGGCCTGGCTGTTCACGAAACACGCTTAACAATGAAAACGTCTGTTGCTTGCGCTAATTACGTACCTAATTAAATTTTTCCACTAACGGTGATATCAGTTTGTTTTTCGGAATGTGGACGCACTAGACAGGATACTCACTAATTTATAAAATAGTTTATTAAGGTCTTTTCCAGTCGCATTTCACTAAAACCTATTTTTTATGTGGAAAACATAATTTATATTGGCTAATAACGTAATAATATTGTACCAAGTAGTCAAGATATACTCAAAATTACACATCTGAGTAGGTATTACATTCCCAAGAAAAGACCGGATCGTTTTGTTTGGTTCAAGCAGGCTATAAACTGACAAACGCCGCTTAAGAAATAAAAATATTGTATAGGATTATGTATAATTAACATAATTCTGTCTGTAATGCTTATCAGGGGTTCCATTCCCAATGAGGAGTGACTCCTAATGTCCTTCTGTATGTCACAAATGAAAATTGAACATATTTCATCGAAATGTCAAATCCATAATTTGAATGTATATTTTTTTCAATTTTTTTAATCAAAGAAATACTCAGATATTTGAAAAAATTGAACTTTGCAAAGCTGGTGTAAGGTGATCTAAATAAATATGGATTTAAAATTATATGGTGATTTTAAATTATATGTTATAATTTAATTTATTATTATAATTATTACCTAGGTAATTACTATATTTATTTCATTTTCTTGACGTTGAATATTTAAAAAATGTTTGTGATGTTTCGTTAATATGGAAGGCAGTCCGGTTCAGAAAAATACGACTCTTAGATAGAGAAATACAGCATACTGCGCAGGGAAATTGTTGATAGAATGCTAAATCGTCACGCGCATGAAAAAGATGGGAACAAACTCAAACTAGTGCAGCTGATGTTTTCTACCACACCGATCATCCTATATACGTTTTTGGCCCATCCTACGAGGGGGTTTAAAAACAACGTTATAATAATAGGCCATTTTAAATTATATTAAAAATAATAACTGTTTACTTTCACTAATTTGTTATTTATTATAACGTTTTCAATGTTGACGCATCATATTCAGTAATGTTACAAATACTAAACTTAAGACTAAAGAACCGGGGGTCATTGTTTCGACGGTGATAGCATAGAATGAGTACATATTCGTTAAAAAGGAAAGAAACTATATATTTTAGAAAACTTAACGATTAATTGTAACAAAAATGATATCAATATTCAAACACCTTATATTACGTCCCATCTCATGCACCCACTCAACTCTAATCCCCCCCTCCACTCCTCAGCCCTAAGTAGCACGTGTAGTCCTTTTGTCTTATGTTTAGTATTAGTAACATTACTGAAGATGATGCGTCAGCATTGAAAACGTTATAATGAATAACACATTAGTGAAAGTAAACAGTTATTATTTTAAATATAATGTAAAAAAATATATAATACACTTAATTAACATTTTTTTATTATTCTGTCTTGAAAAATGTTTCGACATACATATTGTCACGCTGTATATTTCAGCCGCCTGAAAGGTTGAAGCCTTGATTTCAGTAAGTGTATGAACACATTACGACATATTGGTCCGATCTGCCCTGCCGGTCGGAATCCTAAGTTCTGCGTGTCGCAAATGATCGTCGTTAAAAAACAATTTGTGAACAAGTCACTTCCCGCACAGATGATGATTTTGTCACATTATTTATTTATTTATAATCAACTATGATAAGCGATTTGCCATAAACTACTTTGTACTCGATGGGAATCTATTACGCCATAATGGAGACTATTCCAATTTTTTTTCTCAATATTCATAACTATACAAAATACAACTGGCTTTACGGGTTGGCGCTGCTGTGCCTGCGGTGAAAGCCCGTCAATAAAGCAGTTTTTTTTTAGATGTACGCATTATAGTCGGTGGGTACTTACTCTATTACTTACTTTATTTAAACTAAGCTCGGTTCATTAATTTATTTAAACAATGGATCGTCTAGAGAACAATTTTTTCATATCCGGTCAAGTGCCAGACGCAGGTCACGGGACATTATTAAGATTGTGACGTGCATGCGGAAAGAATTATATTTATGTAGTGATATTTAAAAAATGCAACGTGGCATTATTTTCATATATATTTTAAAATTTGATAACATACTTTATTTATCACTGTGATATTTTATTCTTTTGCCAAAATGAAAACAATGAATAAAAATCCCGTAAAGTACTTACTGTTTAGTAAGTAGGTACTTTACTAATTTTTTATTTAAATTTCAAAAAAATAAAAGGATCACGCATTATAGACGTCAAAATAAATTTGGTAGAATAGAAGATTATTTTTTCTGGGGATTTGACGACAGTCTGTGATTTAGTGTGAGAATGAGTTTCGCGATCGAAGTTGTAATTATCACGATGCTTCTCTTAGTCCGGCTTCCTGTTCAGTGTGCTGAGCTGAAACTTCTCATAACCGCGTGTAACAAAGCCACATTGAAGCTCGCCACGAGTGAGAATGACAACAAATGCGCCATCGGAATTACCGAGGATTCTGGCACACTCGACGATAGAAGGTTCATCGTCAACAAATTCCACTATTTTTGGAAAGTTAAGAAAAGTTGCATGAAGATTGCGGTCAACGATACGTTCACGTTCTTGTCGATCAGCGCCGATTACGCCCTTCCGGAGACCTGCGCTTCCCGGCACGACATTCGGGTCCAGAACAAAGGTGTCGACATCGAGATGGACCCGCAGATCGGGAATTATCCCGCTGTTAATACTTACACCGGAAAGGTACCGAGTGGAGTCGAGATGTTGACCGTCAGATTCAAATGCGTAACGCGACCGTCTGACAAGTGTGCCGATTATTGTTTCCAGTTATTTGAGGTACGCCTCTACGGGACGGAGGCGAGGAGACGCAAGAAGACAACCATCTCGCCCGACGATGCCAAGAGCACCCCGAAGCGGACTGTATTCACAAAAAAGACTATCGATATTCTAATGGTGGTGTCATTTGTTTTGTCCCTGTTGTCCTTGGTGTACGGAGTGATTGTGACGATGTTTGCTTGCGGAGTTGTGTAGTAGATCCTTGGAATATTTATGGTACCCGGTCAGCTTGGTAAATACTTCTGCTAGTTTAGTTTGCTCTCAATCTCTCAATACAAAATGCATTAGCAACATTTAAATGAATGATGTGGCCGAGAGCTAAAGTTCATCCGCGTAGGCTTAACCTTTAACACTTTATTATCTGTAACTTTTTATTAAAAACTATGGATTATTTGTGGGGTGAGTTATTTAATTTTAGTAGAACAATTCAAGAAAATTCTTTACCGGTTTAGAGACTTACATATATCTTATTTTGGATCAATGAGTGATATAATTCCATTGAGACATAATTAAAAGCGCAAGAATTACCGAAAATCCAAATTAAATTTGTAACACATAAATAAAAATAAGCGTCCAATAGTTAATAACCCCCCCCCCCTCCCCTCACGACATTTTTTTGTGTTAAGTAATTCACCTAAATTCGTTAATTTATAAAAACAGCCAAGACCCTTAATGTTCAAGGCTATAAAAAAAAAGTGTAAGTTTAAAAATAACTTTGCAAAAGAAAGCGTTAGACGCAAAGTTGGGGTTTTATTTACATTAAAATGTCCAAAAACTCGTACATTAGTTACTATACTACTGTAAAAATACACTTCAAATGGATTTAATTAGTACCTAGTACTTATGTACAGGTGTACTATACTTAGTCCACAATATTTTATGGGCGGATACCCGACTAAATTTCGAGTCGAAAATGTTCAAAGAATAGGTGTCTAATCTCAACCATGTCAGAGTTAATTACGATTTAGTTTCGATTAATTGAAACATTTTATTGGTTCCAAATTATATATTGAATACAAAAAATTAAAGGTCATCCAATTTTGAGGGCCAGACTATTTTTCGTTAGGTGATTTAGGGACTAAATCAAAGATATAGATTAATAATGGATAAATTTCGCAAATATTTATTTCGAAGTATGCATGTAGACTCGATTTTGTAAAAATTTCAAACAATAATATTTTCCGTGACGGTGTAGAATTTGCACATATCCCTTGAACATTTTCGACAAATATTGTAGACTAGGTCTGTTACACCCCGTGTCTTATTATTTGCGTTTTGTTTTTGTGCAATATATTGTTGTTATTGGCGGAATGCATCCGCCGATGATGAGTTCATTTGTCGTTTTAAATAAATAATTCGCGTGTTGATTCGGAATGCGTTACGCAATGACGCGCGCATTTTCGAAAACTATTATTACATTCCGCGTAATATGAAAGCAGCAGCTCGGCCAGTAGGCGCCGGTTTATTGTTGCAGTGTCACAATGTGCAGCGCGGCGCGTGGTGCCGTTTCCGTGAACTTCCTTTCTTCGACTCCCGCCAGGTTCGCCAGCTCCGTCCGCCCATCCAACCACCAGCTGCTGTGACGTGCGTCTGCCCGGTGTACTGTTAAATTAACCGTTTTATCGTCGGGTCGTATGGAGTATGTTAATCCCTCATTTGTGGTAGACATCTTTTACCTCGTTACAATACCGTCTTGCACTACGACCGAGCACAGGGACGGATTTCGGTCTAATGTAAGTCTGATAGTCGGTAACTAACATTTTGGAGGGCGTCAATTTTCTATTTCTGAGGTAGTTTTTATATGATTCATGATTAAATTATTTCAACTTTTTGTATTCCGCCTAATTAAAAATGTATATCGTTTATACGCGTTTCAATTTTGCATTTAAAAATGGCCCAGTCAACTGCTTGAAAACGTATAACAATATTCAATTAGCAAAGTTCAACAATAAGAAAAGGTATTTTATTGTGAGAAATATGACATAATAATAAAAAATGATGATTGTATAGCGTCATTTTAGTAAAAAAATCATTTCAAAAACGCTTTATACATACCCAGCATTGCCTCTGGATCAACAAAAACAATTGAAATTATAAATTATAAATGATTTTTTTTAATTTAAAAAAAATAGACATGCGCATGCGCGCACGGAATACGTGTCACATTAATGTTCTTACTATTTTCAAATTAAGCTTAACGCTTGTGTTATGAAAATAGGACTAACTCTCTGGACTCCTGGAACGAAGCTCGAAACCAACAAGAAATGTAATGGCCGTGCGCGAGCTCGATAAAGCGACAACACCAGAAAAGTGATGAATGCAACAGATTCAGACGCGGTATCCAATAGTGGAGAGACCGGCTGATGATAATGATTATGATTGTAAATAATGTCTTACACACTTTGTCATATTGCTGAATTTAAAAAAATGACATTTCGGGAAAAATATCACTCATTTATCACACTACTTTCCCTAATGCCCTTTCTTTCAATATTTCGAATAAAAACGACAAACCTTCCTCTTCCGCTCACACCCCGACCCTCCACCTAAATAGGTCGTTATCCGACTTCATTTGAGACTGCATTTCTCGAAACTATTATAGTCGTGATAAAAATAATACCCAGTCGTGTGTGTGGTACAAAGTTTGGCTTATTTAAAAAAATAAAAATGTGCTTATTTTCGACACGTGTAAAATTTTCGATTTATCATCACCAGTTGACATGACGAATTGATGATAAAAACTCGCGAAGTGATCTTATCATAGGCGACAAATTTGTATCGGATTTTTTTTTTGACTCCGCTCCTGTTCCGTTCTTGTACCGTAAAACAAAACTGGGAGTCCGCATGGTGCCGTTTTAATAACGGATAATCGCTCTGTATGATACTGTGTCGAAATTTCGTTTTGTCGCTCTTGCAAATCGCGTTACGGGGGACAAATATATTTTTATTTCAATGGATACAGTTTCACCTGTCGTTATTCAATACGCTTCTCTGAATTTGTTTAATGCCAACGACGCAACCGTAGTTTTCATTAATCGAATAAGTACGCAATATAGAAAATTATTTATTATCATTTTTTAATTGGCTACGCGGTACAACACGCACAACGTCATATTTAATAATCGGCTCAATAAACGTGAATTACTTCAATTAATTGTCTTGGAAAGAGTCGAGCATTTTATGCTTCGAAGGGCAATATGAATTATTATTTTTAAATGGTCCATCAGCTTTGAATAAATCTTTTGCACTATTTTCTTATATGCAGCGTATACTGCCAATACATCATGATTCGCATTTTTTTTGAAATAGCGTTTTTAACGCCATCTTGTAGCCATTGTTGAAAATCACCCAAGTGACAATAGATCTTGAATAAACTCTTAATATTTAAATATTCAATAAGTTCGTGCACCATTGAAAAATAAGAACTTTTTTTTTCCTTCTGTAAAATGTACTATTATGCAGGTAGGAGATTTTGGCGGTTCGTGGTCGATATATTCGTGCTTTTGAGATATCGACATTTATTTTGAATATGATTGATGAGACTTTAATCTCTCGTCTCATAGATTTGTCGGTGAAGGTCGATACGTATCGCTTCAATTCAATAGAAATTAATCGTAGTTCTTTTTGCGCTCAATTATGTATTGTCTTTTATTCGGCTTTCGAGACGAATCTCCAAGGCGAGTCTCAACTGTGTTGTACGCGCCGTAATTGTCAAACGCCAACCAGGATAGTTTTAACCATGGATATGTTGACACTTGACACGTATCAAAAGAACTATATTGAAAACGTGTTCAGATTATTATCTAATCTTGATCTGATGACTTTGTAAGACTAAACCCGACCTACATTGAAGATGAGGGTATGTACTAGCAGAAAGCAATCACTTGCTAGTGTCGTGCCGCGACTATTTTCTTTGGAAGAATATATTGTAATATAGCATGAATTTGATTGAAATTGATGAAATTTCAATTAGAACAGTTGAAACAATTTGTATAGTAGCAAAAATGGGGGTTCAACTTTAGAAGTTTATACATTTATCTGTAAACATATTAAATCTGACAGGATGAGGGCGGTATCGCTTTCATAGACAAACTAACCAACGTTTGTATCATATTATATATAGCTATATGGGGGTAATGTGGAAATATTCTAAAACAATTAAAATAATGTATATTTGACACACAAGCTCAGCTTAGTTGAGTGGTGTCATCTAAATATTATACATTAGGTATAATTATATATGTGTAACCATACACTTATCAGTTGCTAACATTTTCTGTTTAATCTTCAATAATTAAATAAATAGTGTCCACGGGTGGGCCTGATTCTAAAATATACATTGTGTTTATTTGAGGTCACTAGTTTATTTGTAATATAGAGTCATATATTTTACGCAAATATTTGAATTCAGTACTCGTTTTAATTTATCATTTTATGTAAATCTCTGTCTCGGTCGATGTGCTCATGACTGTACATCGTAGTTCTCTATTATTTCGCTTCGCGACCTTGGGCCTTGTTTGTAGCGAGGCTCTGGTCATGTCTCGGACTCGGTCTCTCCGTCCTTGTACATTTCCCATGATCACCAGTGTCTCCAGGCTATCTCCAGCTCTTCCAGCAATATGCCCAAAGTTGAAAGAATACTTTTCTTGTATGGTGTAGAGAGTCTTTTTAGTGCGGAGTTTCTGAAGAATGGAGACGTTTGTTCGTTTCGCTGTCCACGGTGTACGCAGCATGCGACTCCAACACAACATCTTGAAAGCGTCGATCGTGCCCCTCTCTTTCATTATCAGGGTCCACGTTTCGACTTCATGCAGAGCTAAGGATTATGTCCACATCGATATGTACATTTTTCTCGGTGGACTGCTCAACTCTTTTGAGACTCGTATGCACGCGCCATTACAACTGAGCTATTGTAATCCGGTGGCAAATTTATTATTTATAGTTTTATTCAGTAACGCTTATATTTGTATGGTGGAGGCTATGATCAACTTGGGCAGCCGAACGAGCAAAGTCGCGGTACGCACGCGACGTTTGGACTGCTCGTGTTAACGATCTGCCGATATAACGGCTCATGTCTCACTTCTTATATGAATTATTCATTAATGAATAATGAAGATGTATTGTAGAGGTGAATGAAATCAAATATTTAGGAGTAATAATTGATAACGAACTAAAACTCGACAAACATATTTGAATTATTAGTTATTTAAGCAGAGTAAGAAACTTAATCTAAAATATCGCAATTAATATATAATTCCATTGTCACTCCGCACATAAATTATTGTTCAACAGTATTATTTTTGGGGTAGGCAGAGAGGATAGAGCGCCACACTCTTCTGTCCTGACACACAATTCTCGCCTCATCCACATTCATACAAGCTCGCCGATTGTTGAGGCTTCTAACAGAACCATCCTCCATTATCTGGATTATCTGGTCGTGCCAAGTCTTCCGCGGACGTCCTCTATTTCTGGTGCCATCAACACTTGCGTCATATATCTTTCTTACCATTCTCTCCTCATTCATCCGTTCCATATGACCAAACCACCTAAGTGATATACAAGAATTAGATGTATGCTAAAACAGATAAAATTGATGACGATTAAGCAAAAATTATACAAAATGTTCTAATATAGATATACAAAATTAAAAATCGATTATTGCCACCATACACGAACAAAGATATAAATTATAATTTTGAGGTCCACACTTATCCTACGAAAAGTCGGTGTGATTTTAGACTTTCATAAACAAATCTTAGTTTATACTATAAAGGTTTCAAACTGTTCAATGAACTGCCAGCAAATGTGAAGGAAGCAACTAGTCTACTATTTAGTATCTAAGTTCAATAACTCGTGATTTTTCATGTGTTTATTTTTTTCTTCTATTTTAAAATTTCTTTACCTAATATTAAGTGATATACGATGTTATTTAATATACATATTTTTTATGTTTTCAAAAATGTCGCACACTAAATGTAAGAATATTATAACTAAATAAAAATGTACACACATACATACGTGTGCAATCTTGAAGTCAAAATCAGTTACAAATATTTTCTCTTTTGTATTGGCTTCCTTGTTTTTTCTTATCCCCCTAATTCCGCCCCAGGATATAGCCTATTCGGCGAAAGTTTAGCACTGCGTCGTTCCCGTTTGCGGCATTGGGGTTGGACGGGATATAGGTCAGGCTGCGACCCCCGACCTTCTGCTGCCCCATATTCCTGTGCTGGGTCGCCCGCGAGGGAGCCGGATAGTGTGCGGGACGCGCGCATGTCCGGGAGTAGTGTACGGTCGGAGTGACGCGATTGCATCACGGATCAAATCTTGTGAATCTTTGCGAATAAACCGGAGCGGTAAAAAAAAATTGAAAAATATATTTTTATTCGATTACGTAATATGTATGTACCAGAAAAATTTACTTGGCCAAATTGCGTACACGTCATCGACTGTGATTTTCTAGCTTTTTAAATTATTATTTGGGCGCGCTTAGATCTAGCGATTACTTTTGATGCAAGTTTACGGGTGCATCACGTTAAATTGTTAATTAAAAACATGCGCGCTTGTTGTCTTTATTCATTTTTATTTTACATAGTTGTAATTTTTTCTGAAAATGAAATATTTTCGAGCGATTTCAAATGGTGTAAGGCGTCTCTATGAGCTAGTCGCGGAGGCCCCGGGTGTCGTAGCCCACACTTTGGGAGCCGCTGGTCTATTGTGTATATTTCATACATACGTAGGTACTTACGTAGTTATATTTCTCTTCGTGCGTTCCCATTCTTTATCCAACTGACATTATCTTCGAACGAGATGACTTCCGTCCAGCAGCCGATATCTTTCGCCTTTGATACTCCTGCATCCAGCAGGCTCGTTGTGGCGGGACCTATTTGATGCGCCATGCGGTTGGATACTCTTCAAACCATTTGCATAGCTCGTGGTTATATCTATTGATATTTATTTAATTAAAATAGTAAAATAAAATAACTACAAATAAATGTAGCGTAGGTATGAAATATAGTCTCTGGCATCGTTAGTAATTGATCTATAGATCAATCATACACGTGCATAATCACTCGGCTATTATTGTTCAACATTCCTTTTTTTTTTTTCAATCGTGCACTTCAAACGACATTGTGCCATGATTTGTTTTATTTATATAATGCAGCTTGTGCCACCGGTTATGTGCCGTCTCAACCCAACATTGGCGCGGAAGAAGGGGTCACTGAAGTATTGATAACAGTATGTACCCATAATTGGAGTAACATAATTAATTAGTAACATAATTATTAGATTCCCCAGTAAAATTTGTCACAAAAATTGCATTATAATTTTTCGTAACAATTTTGTATACTCTTACTTTTACCTTGTCTTTTATTTCCACGTTTGCCGCTACCGGGATCGATACCAGGCGCTTCCAGAATCTTTTTGAAATAAAAAAAGTTTTTTGGAGGCACTGAGAATCGATGTCGGTACCTCTCGCGCGCTAAGCGAGCGCTCTAAAATCTATTATAATATTGTGCATCCATTGGATCCATTGCATCCTGTGTTAGTGTCATTGCCAGTTTTCAATAAGAAAAAATTGCTAAAGTAACGAGTATATCGAACGTGTTTTTAATATTTCTAGGTTAAAATTACTTAAATATTTTCTTTTTTATATACATACTTAATAATATTTACATTACAGTACGCAAATATACATTCAATTTGAAATTAAGTGTACATTGTTTTTATGACAAGTGAAAAAAAACATATATTAGCGAAATCATATGAATTTTTCCGACTGGCAAATGTATTGACCATCTGTCATTGAATTTGAGGTCGAAGTAAGGTCTCCGGTAAGTGTCGCTTTGTACTGTAGTATTATTATCATTTAAGTATGTAATGTTGATTATTTATGTTAGAATTAAATGCATTGATTTATATTTTCGATATGCTTTATTATTTATATATTCACAACATCAAATTTATTATTTACCTATTGACTGTACATTTTAACAGACTAGTGTTGTAATAAGGAGCTTAAGGTATTTTGTGAATAGCTATTTTCACGTCGTATTTATTCGGTTAAGTGAGATTTTAATTTTAATGAATATTTATTCGAATCAGAAAAAAACATATATTGTGCAGGGGCGACATTAGATGATTCATCGGCGTCAATCTCTTTATCCGCGCGTAAGTCATCAAGTAAAAGTGTTTTCCGCAAGATTTATTTTTCTCGAAGTGTGATGCCATATTTTTTTTCCAATACATCAATTATCTTATTAAAATCTCACAACAGGTTTGGATTAACTCTTGAAGGATGTGCGATTTTACAATCGATTTAGTGGTGTTTTACGAGTTTGTTATTTGTTTGCGGTTTATTTGAAAAGCCGTCCCGTCCAGCCAGCGTGGTCGTGTCTTCTCCACCGCCGGGACAGGTTCACCTTGGACGAGGCGTTTCATCACGTCACACCAGCCTCGCTGAAACCTCAAGACAGTACTGAATGCAGACTGCCCGTTTATCATGGAGTTCTGTCAATTATAATTTTGACCTCTGCATTTATCGATAAATACTTTTTTTTGTTGTCGCGTACATTAAATATCATGTAATTAAATTAACACTAAATATAATGAACACCCATATCTTTCTGAACTTCGTCCTAGCTAAAAAAATATAAACAAATTTCGACAATAATTTAGATAGTTCTTATTTTTAAAATCGCATTATGTTTACTTTTGCACCGCACCGTTTATAACAGTTAAAAAACTTTGAAACTTTGCATGGCACGTGTTGATTGTCTAGTTACATTATAATATTGTATATTTTCTGGTCTATTCTGCATTTTGTATCAACAGGGCTAGAGTCGCTGATAACATCTGAATCTTGATGTTTACAACTGAAGATTCTGAATGGCCGTGAAAATTCTAGAACGTGTAATCCATTAGATTTGACTTAGCGATATACGCAACGTTTAAAGGAATTTTTATTTAGAAAACTTGTTATTTGTTTACAGTTTTGAATCGAAGCGGAAAATGCATTCTCAGCACAGACGGCTTATCAAGAAATATTGTCAATATTCTACATAGAGGGTTAGAACGGTTTCTTGTTTTGATATATTACATTTACTTATTATTTTGTCCTTAGGTTAGGACACGTTGTGTGTCTGTTAGTTAATGCGCAAATAATGAATAATAAATGTCGGGTTTATAATATAATTTTATTCTCATATTAATTCAGTTTAAATACTACAGATACTTTATAATGTTTAACTAACAATGTGATCGAAGCGAATTGCCGATCACATTGTTAGTTATTGATGGAATCGGATGGGATGGAACGGTAAGAGGAAATGGGAGTGGGTAACTGGATGAAATAGGGAATGATGAGGGAATAGCGGACCAGGGTGTTGACTTACGGGAATAAGGAGGACAGCTCGACTCGCACGATGATAACGCCGTCCCTTGCTTCTCCTGCAGTCCACCCAACTTGAAAGGCACGATCAGCGATGCTGGTTAATACGCCGTCTGATGTTCATAACTTACACACACAGAATACTCTGTTGATCGATTAATTACAATGAAATTTCACTCTGACTCTCGACGAATTGCGCGAAACTAATAGAACTAGTCGAGCTGCCAGACGAAGGGGTACTGCATTGAAAGTGGGCTAGGTGAGTGAATAAACTAGAAAGGTAACAATAATAATTTTGTTCACCGATCAAAAAATAATTTCGAATACGAAAAAAACAATACATATAGTTTAATTTTTATATCACACAGCACATCAGATTTTTATATCACATATGATGCAGCATTTCAAGCAATATATGAAGCCAGAATATCTAGAAGACTAAAGCGTATAACCAGTGCGTGTTTGTGTGCGATTTCCCACCGTCAAATTTGTGGAAAAATTAAACGTTATTTTTAACTTTGTTTTATTAACCACTTATTGAGTAAAAATACAACTACCGGTTTCGAAAAATTTCATTTACTTCTTAAAAATAAAAATAATAAATTTTAACCACAAAGTTAATTTTGCCATTTTTGAAAATTAAACGTTAATTATTAAATGAAATCACATTTTATCGTGTAGTTTCAACTATAACATTTTTCGATAATTAAAACGTATAAAGTAAATCACTAAAAGATCTCCAAGTGATTAATATAATTTGCTTAAATTAAAAATTGCCCAAGGAGCCATGGAAACGGCTTGTTCCAAATTCGCATGAAAACAAGTGGCAATGGGCTGGAAATATCTGCCGAAAAGATTTGAATTTTTTTATGATATGTTATGATTTAAAATAAGGTCTTTTATTATTGATTTGAAATAAGCAACTTAAGAAAGCAGTGGAGATTTATATTTTTATATTTGACATAAATCTTAAAATAACTTCTTTGAAACTATTAAAGCCTCGGGTTTATTTGCCGAATGGAACCGATACGCGAGTTGCACAATTCGCGAAACGGTTCGGGGATAGGGTGGGTCCTTTCTGCTGAAGAGATAATGGACGACATATGGATGAAACAATTGGAGATCTTGCCTATTCCAGCAGTGGCGTATGATGATATCACGAATTTATTTATTTATTAGATTTTATTGACATACATGTTTTTGTTGTAGCAGAGGTGAATATATTATAATATAACATGATAAACATAAGATACAATTATATTGCAATTAAATACTCGTTGTTTATTGTGTGGGATGGAGTAGACTCCACCTCTGATATATACAGCATTGTCCTGGCTACTTTGCTAAACTGAAGTCTGTGTAGCCAGTATTATTGTAATCTACCGAAGTAATATAATTTTTTTTGTTTATGGAAGATATTATAAATTTTCCCGCCGATTAACAGCCATCGCGCGGCATTAGTCGAGTATAATGCACCAGCGATTTTCTCATATGTTTTCCTTCTATTCAATATATTCTTCCCTGTTATTTGCTTTGCAGATTTAACAGCTCGACATTGCGTGAAAAGAACCGGTTCTCGGATAATCGATTCTGTTGCCATTTTGCTCGAATACCGTCTCATTAAATGTTCTGCACTGTAAATGCAAGCCGACTGCTGTATGCTCTAGAATTTGAAATATATTTTTCATTTCAGTTTATCTGTAATGATTAGTCCCGGTTTGGGCCCCATATATGTTATCTTGATAGAGTTCAATTTCACAGTAGTAGGCATTCAAATTAATAACCACATTAAAAAATAGCCTTTATTGAAATACCGTTCGTGTCTGCGCAGCGGCCGCCATTGGCCATTAGTCAAGTTGATAGTAAACGAGCATTTGCCTAGTCTATCAGCAACCGAATAAAAATGTTTGCACTGCTATTCTTTGTCAAACTTTGCACTACATATATACACACAATTGTGTTTTTAATACGACTGCGGGTTCGAGAGACCAGCCCCCCGTTCATCGACATATACAACAAGGGATGGGTTGTGGTAGTAATTGGGAATTTTGAAAACAGGTGTTGAGTATTAGGGAAAGTGATATTAATAAAATATAAGTAATAAGAAAAAACATGTTTCAAGACCAATGGTCCCTTATTCAGTATATAATGTATGCTAGAATTAAAAATAAAGGTATAGACAAAAAACAAAAATATAAATATAAGTAATGGGTAACTAATTAGGAACTACTGTAAAAAAAAATTTAATAAGTAACTATTTGCGAAAAGAATAAAGTTATTTATAATGTTTTATTTACTATTAACACTTTTTCTTATTTCTAATTTATTTAACTGTAAACCCATAGTATGTAAGTGCAATGTCTAAACCCTTATTAATGTCAAAAGAATGATTTGTTTCCAAAAGTTGATTGGAAAATTAAGAATTGTTTCAAAGTGTTTTTCCCTATGTTGCCACAAAGTAATTTTAAATGTAATATTGTTGATTTTTTTTTAAATTTATATATTTGAAATTTCTTCCTTCTCTATGCTGTTCAATATTAATAATCCACTAGTCTTTAAACCCCGTCTTAGGAGGCCTGAAATGTACGTAAAATGATTAGTGTGGTAGAGAACATTGAGAACAGAACGTCTAGTTTGCGTTTGTTTCTCTTCTTTCTTGCACATGACGATTTACCATTAATCAACATTTTTGCTGTCTTTCTCTACCTAGGCATGATTTTTTCTAGATCGTCTTCTGAAATAGATACCTATTAAAATTCACCTTATTATTTCAAATCCAATTTTCAAATTTTTTCAAATACCGACAGATTTCTTTGTTTATTACAGTGGAACCTCGGTTTACGAACTTAATTCGTTCCGTAAAACTGTTCGTAAACCAAAACAGTTATTCCCATAAGAATCAATGTAAAATGTATTAATTTGTTTAAGACCCTAAGAAAATGGCCCATTATCATCTTTATTTTCTACTCCTTGCTTGAAATTCTGGTGGAAATATAAGGAAGAAAGGAAGGCACTTACTTTTCATCTGCTGGATGCTGGTTCATTCATAGATTCCTCTCACCACAAGTAATAAGCATCGCGGCATGTACAGTAACACTCGCGAAAAAATGATTATTGAGTATAAGCGGAATTAAGGTAAGATTATTAATAAGCGATAGCGGAGTGAAGCGACGGTAGTGCTTCCGTAGAAAGTTCGAAGCGCATTGAACTTGCTGCAGTTGGAAGACTTTAATCACTGCGACATCTTCTTTCTCCCTTGTGCTTAGGGATATGGATATGGATAGGAAAGAAAAAAGAAGGATATACGCAGATTAAAATTTGTAAATGGCGAATTGAATGTATAAGGCACCAAGTCAAATACCAAAAACTTAATAGAATTTAATTAATTTTAAACGGCGCTAACAAATTCTATAAAAGCAATAAAAAATCATCATCTCAAACGGAATTGAAAGTTATAAAACAAAAAGAATAAACGTAAATTTAATTTATCTTACAAAATGTGTAGTAAAGTGTTATTATTTGGAAGCGGGCTCTCCTTCCATCAAAACATCGGCTACTTGAAGATCGTCAGGTTTCTGTCTCACAGACAGATCTCACGTAAACCTATCTAACGATATTAGTTTCTTCTTGCTTTTCATAATGTTGCGGAAATGAGACATGACATCATTAAACATATTTATATTACGATTTGATAAAATTTTATCAGGATGATATTTCTCCACAATACTTTGCACCATTGCGTGGATCGAGGACCTAGGAACGTCTTTCATTCGCGCATCAGTCCCTGGAAATACTATTTCCTCTGTCACCGTCTATTGCTGCTCATTAAGAAGCTGTTCCAGTTCTTCCGTAGTGACTTCTGAGACTGCCCGCCTGGTTCGTAAATCGAAATTCTGTTCGCAAACTGAAGCATTTTTTCGTCAGAAATTTTGTTCGTGAACCGGAGATCCGCTGTATTTTGAAAAAAATGTACTTCTATAAATACACAGAAATTTGCCAATTCTCTTAAATGAAATGTACGAATAGAGACAAATTTTATTTATAAGATATATTAAAGTATGGAGTGGATTACTTGTCGTCAAGTTCACAATTACAGTAAACTTTGATGACATCATGCCATTATATTGCATGTCTTTATCTTTCCTTCCATCCTGTTTGTGATTGGTCGCTTTGTATATAATAAATTCACCCGCTTCGAATGTTCGTTATGCAGTCATGTGTGAAAAAAAATTGAGTCAATAATTCAAACTGACTGCATTGTATTAGGTCTTTCTGGCAATATTCTATTCAGATTCGTACATATTATATAAGCAACATATCCTCATAACCCACTCGGCATTCAACGCTTTGACAATGTTATCTTTCAACTCTTGATACAACAGACTGCTTTACAATGTGTCCTTATATGTCGAAAGAGTTTCAAAGAATCTCAAAGAATCAACATTTATGTACGTACATTTTACTGGATATTATTGCTGTAATGGTGACGTACGTAAGTGCATGTAAATAATGACGACATCCTTAAGCCTAGTAATTGTTCTTAGTTAGTTTTTAGTGCAGTTTTTTTTCGCTCCCTTCAAAATTTTTGTAATAGATTCAAAACTTATCATTTCAGGGAGAGAAGAGACAGTTTTCGTCATATAATCTTATATCCCATTCACATAGGAAGCAGCGACATTTTGGTAACCCTCCCTGAAGACCTTTGAGCTTTTAGGTTAGCACATTTCATTTATTATCGTATTTTATTTTATATAGTAATAGCTGTATGCTTTTTTCACATGGACTGCATTAGCAACTAAATTAAATTTCGAAGAATTAGTAAAGAAACTCTCTGTAGTCGTCTTGAAAGACCCTCTTTTGTTTTCGAAAGATTTAAGTCACAAATCAGATCACTTATCTAGACTAATTTATCAGCTGTGGCTCTTCAGTTGGATTTGATCCTTAACAGGAACGCGCCAGGCGCGCTGGTGTCGCAGGAGCAGTGATTTTGTCAACAAAGGGCTTCTAAATTTTAACAACATGAATGAATAAATAAATAAAGAAAATGGAGTATCATCAATTGACATAGCGGTTACTTTGTGGTGTAATATGATTATTTTAATTTTCAAAACAAAACTTTGTACCACACACGCGTTGGGTTATATTCACTAGTTCTCAAGCCCCGCCCCATTGCCCGAGTAGACTACAATACTGTATTTAGTTTAGTTATCACCTGATGATGAGAGGGACTGCACCTCTCGAAAATAGTAGTGAAAATAACCCAACGTGTGTGCAGTACAAAGTACTGATCTAAAAATTTTGAAAATATCAAAATCTTCCTATAAATCGTATTTTTTTTTAAGAAACTTTAATTTTGAAAATTAAGATAATCATGTTACACGACACAGTGACCGCCATGTCAATTGATGATGTGGTTTTATTACATTTGTTCTAAAAAATATATGAATAAACATAGTAAAATAATATGTTAGATCGACATGAAAAATCACTGAGATATAAACACAATATTATTCGGAATTACACTGCAAAGCGGTCGAACAAACATTAAAAATGACACAATTATTATAATAACGTTCGTCTTTGACGTGACATCGGTTAGATATACATAACATCATCATCATCATCATATGATATTTCTGTCCTTGTCATTATCAGCTGACCGTTGAGGCTAAAAGGATTATTTGTTTGGTTCGTTGATGATTCATAGTTTCCGTTGTGCGGCCGTCACCGGATCACTTTGACTAGCTGTCAGTTGTCGCCCGTTAATAATTCACTCAACTTATCCACGCGGCATTGTTGATCGAAATGCGTACGAGTACTACGTTTTCCACGTTATCCAATTGCTTTCTGTTTTCTATACTAATAACTTTTTTTTTTTTTCACGATTAACGAAGGAGTAGCTTCATTCATTATTTACCCGGTGTCGTCGTACTTTCTTCGTCTCTTATCGCGGGTCATATTTCATTCCGCGCGGGTGCTGATTACCTGTTGCGTAATAAATGTATCGCGGTGTCGCCGACACTCGCTTGGTGTAACGACCTAGAAAGGACACGATTTGCTGCTGAATTTACTACCCTTTGTGAGGGGGGGGTCATCTTTCAAAATCGGTAAGGGAGAATACGAAAAAAAACTGTTTGTAAATGGTGGTCCAAATTAAACGTCGGATTTAAAATAAAATTACGTTTTTATTGAGTATTAAAATGCAATCTCCGATTAAATATGAAAAATTATGTCGAACAAATGGACACCATAATTTTGCATTTTTATCGATAGCACTTGAAGTAGTCACATGTTTGTGAATTTCTGGTTTAGAGCTTGGATTTCGGATAAACCCACAAAAATAAGTCGTACGGTGTTAAATCACAAGATCTTGCTGGCCAATTGATGTCGGCATTCCGTGACCAGGAAATTGTTGGTATAGTAAATCAGCTGTCGCTCGTGTTGTATGGCAGGTGGCACTTTCCTGCTGAAACTACATTTGTTCAAGGTCCGTATGGTCCAGTTAGCGCATCATTCCAGCTTCGCTTTCACGCCGTGTGCTTAAAATTCACACCGTACAGTTCGGGGTGCATTTACTTCTTACGAATCTCACAATGATTTTTCTAGCACTAAATGCGTTAATTTTTTCTTTGTTTACGAAACTGTCGAATTGAAAATGCACTTCATCGCCGTAGACGATTTTTCGACCAAATTGAGAGTCCACTTCGTGATGCCCTATAAACCAACTGGCGAATTGTCGGCAGTGGAAATGGTCAGCAAGCTAATCGCATTTTCTAATCAGATGAATCGTAGATTGTAACTATTGAAGTATCAGAGTTATCAATCGCAAAACAAAAAATGGAGCGAAATTTAAATCCAGCATTCAATTCAGACCGCCCTTTATTTGTTCGTGTTATTGGCAAAGTATGCAATTCCAGAATATGCAGATAATGCCACTAATTTGATTTGTCTGGTTGCGATCCCTGGACTTCAATCCGATCTGCTCCATTTCTCCTGTTGCGCTCTGCTGATGGTCTTCTCTGTGCGTTCTTGCTAATCGGTCTCCGACACTCAAAAGCGATAAGACAAGATCTGGATTTCGCGCCCTTCCGGTAATATTCCGTCTTCAAGAGCGTTTTTATTAGCTCCGACACCGAAGGCGCCCGATTATTTTTACAGTCAAGTTTTGTGTTATACCCACACAAAACTGGAATGTACATACTTAGCATTTTTAATAGCCCAGGATTGCCAACTGAAACATGTATAACGAGCAAACAATATTTAACCAATGGTGTTATATTACCTTCTTCACGTATCTCTATCTTGGACACCGTCCAGAAGTTGTCTGTAGGTGTCTGCATTCGCCTTGCTCATTTAGTGGATGTATTTTTATCTGAGCTTTCCTTTCTGTCTTCTTCCCTCAATTACATTTCTGAGGTAAGCTTGTATCTAAGAATGTGTCCTATCCAATTAACCACTTCGATTTTAGATGCTGTGTATTATGGAACTCTCTTCTTAAACCCTCTTCAGTTTATTATTTCTATCACTCTCCAACACTACATGTCGAATGCTTCCAATCTGTATCTCTGTCTGGTTAATCGTCCAGGTTTCGCTTAGGTTCTCAAACTATTTATTTATATCGTGTACAAAATAAATTATTGATTTTAATTATTATGCTTTTGTGTATTTAGACATCTTGGTGACATTATATTTTCTCTGGCCACGTGAGCTGGTTTTTCTTACACACCTATACTTGTTTCCAATAAACACGCTCTCCTTTTCACTCTTCCCTCCCCACAACACGCCCGTGACACTTTATAATGAGTCAAATGATGTGGTTAAATACATATTATTTGATACTTAGTTTAATGATGTAAACATTATATCTTATCTCTATTCTTATTTTATTTTATTCTTTATCTTTTTTTTTTTTTAATATTTGCTTCAAAAACATTTTGGTTAGTCATTTCTAATACAATGAATAATTTATTATAATTATAAAATGATACGAAACCGGTTATTTTTTTTTATATATAACTCACGTGCTCAAATAAAAAGTTTACTGTATAATAATTCGTTTCTTTAATATGCTCTTACTTTAATGTTCTCTATACTCTGTTCCTTACTTCTTACATGTCTTTAGTCTGTATCAAAATTTTTACCGTGTTCCTTTTACTTATTCTCTACTTGTCTCTTTTTTGATTCTTCCTTTTTTTTACTATTTAATTTGTTTAAATTAGTCCTACTTTACTTCCTGCATAAATAGGTCATTGAATCTAATAGCTACCTGTCTCAGAACATGTGTTAAATATGTACCTAGTGAGGTTGGAAGCGGCTAATAGGCTTGCATATAAATAAAATGTAATAAATTCTTATAATTATTTAAAAATGTTTATATTGATGCAAGCTTCAAAAGAAAATTATTTTGCAAATAAACGCCGATCAAAACAATATTATGAATTTAATTAAATTATCTTTGACAAATTTATCTGTCTACCAATATTACATTTTGGTGTGTCAACAACCGAAGCGTATTGATTTACTCTAAAAAAATATTGAATTGATTGAACAGAGCGGCTGTCAACTTTGTTGACGTGGAAAAATGATCGAGCAATTTTCTTGGCTTGGAGTGGAGAAAAGTTTTCTAGTATACCTTGTTAACCCTTCCCTAGCCATGCAGTAACATAGGTCTACCGAGTCAGTTTAATCGTATTTCTATAAATATGCACAATGTAAAACTTAGATTTTACCTAGTCCTAAAAAAATCATTTTCACTTAGAAATGAATAGTGGAAAACCAATTATGTAAAGCGAATCATAATAAAAATAATCATTTTTTAATTCAATGCTATGTAAAATTGTTGCGTTGCATGCTATCCGCGTTAAAAATACCACTTGTACTACGTGAAAAAGATCACACATTAATTTTAATGATGAAAGATAAAGATGAAGATCATGTTAGATGGGTCTTTTGATGAATGCGTTACAAGAATAATGTTTGAGAATAAAATTAACGTATTTAATTATTATATTTATTATTTTTACAGTAACTGTGAAATGAACTATTTTAAAGCCATTTAAGCTTGTAAGAGCATTTTATTCCCATTTAAAGTGTTAAAAAAACTCAAATTTCTTGCAGTAACACGAGTTTACAGCATGGCTGCGTAGGGTATTTTTAGCATGGTATGGTAAAGGTTAAAAAGAACCCTTCCTTACTAGCATGGAGTCATTGAAGTGGAATGTTACTTTAAATAATGCGCCAAACTTTAAAAATAACTTTGATGTGAGATCCGATATCGGCTATATTAATTTTTATTATATAAATATGTATTCTGAATTAAACATTTATAACTTTGAATATTGGCGTGTTTAACATAACATTCGACAGCAGAAAACGTTATATAAAAAGAAGCGCTAAAATGCTATATCACCAATATAATAAGAAATATCTACTTACAGAGATGAATTGAACGAAGAGGATTAAGTCTTTAGCCTCCTTTTTCACCTGACATTACTCCAGATTTGACCTGATAAATCTTTACCTGCAAAGCAAAGCTTTTCACACAGTCAGCAGTCAGCCCACCTCTTCCTTGGCTTACCTCTAGGTCGGTTATAATCTTTGGTGTCCTGTCATCTTTCAACATGGCCAGCCCACCTTTAGAATCTTACAATTTTTTCTTGCTCAATTAAATTTTCGAGCTCATGTTTTTTTTCTTGTGTAAGTTCCATCCATGGACGTCCATAAATATTTAATACATATGTAGGTATATTTACATTATTCACGTATTGGTGGGAGTAGATCCCGTGGACTGTACCGATTTAAATTTCTGTTTAGTTGACGCAACACGAATAATGGCAGATGGACCTGGCCTACCTTGATCTGAGTCCTGGGTTGGACAGCAATTTGCACTTCCAGTTGACTTGCACTTTTGTAGTGAAGAACGAAGATATTACTGCACTTCAGGATGCTGTAGAAAACTGCTTTTTCGTGGTCCGTATTTTACGCACGGCGACACTTTCGATAGGTATAAAGGTTTATCGAAACGACGGAATGCACATAGAGTACTCGACTTGCGTCAACACGCATATTAAATTTGTTTACTAACTGAAAAATTCTAGTAAATTGGCACATTAAAATAATAATATATACCACACACGAACTCTGTATCGACAAGTAATTTCGTTATGATTTTCGGAATTCCGGTTTTATTAAATATGTTTATATTTTGTTCATAGTCACTGTTTGACATTTATCAAGAAAAGTAGCGAAGAGTGACCGAAATAGCGTACACTTGCAAGGAAACGGATGTGGCCGCGACAATATCGGCCAAAAGGAAATTGTATATCATTACAAAAACGCCACGTTTTCGCGGTGTGCTTCTATTCCGCATCACAGCTGACTTCCTCGGCTGGCGGCGGCTTCGCGTCGCCGGCGTCGGAGAAGTCCGGCTTATCCATTGTTGCTACTTTCCATTTCGGAGTGAATGACTCGCCTAATTAATTCGCAGTGGCGCTTAGGCGCTGTATTATTTTAGGTCCCCTATTTTTTATGCATATTTATATACACGACCCAGCTCGCCAGGATGTCTCTGTGTTGAGCTACAGATAAATGCATTACAAAATGGAATGGCCAGAGTGACGGACGATCGTTGGATGAATCAAGTACTCAAGTCATGATGACGATAAAAAAACAGAAAATGTATATATTAATCAAAAAAAATAATTAAGATTTTATATCAATCCTATATAAGACAGTATTTATATAAATTTATTGAATAACATTTCTTGAAAATCATGTCTAATGTATTTGGTGGGGGCCGACAGTGTCTCGTGTATTAGAAATCCGAAAGTCTGCAGATTTAACAAACTACCTAAAATAATCAATGCCCTTGGAACAATCAGGTATCTATCATCTGCTATTTACATCAAACTGAGATAATGCGGTTCAAAGTTTTGAATGTTGATTTTTCGATTTCCTCGGCGTAGTTTGGTTCATCGCCCATGAGATGATATTTTTTCTACAAAAATTATTATATTATATAATAATTTCTGATTTCAGGCATGTTATATTATATTATGTATGACTCATATATTTTATTTATATTTAAATCACTACATAATTGATGTTCTAAAAGATATTACAAGTACTACTAGTATAAATCTTTGTTTTCTTGTTATCTTCTAAACTACTTTAAAATTAAGCATGTTTATAACACAGTTTTAAAGAAAAAAATATTCAATATTAATATTATCAGAATTTTTTTACAAACAAGTGTATTTTGACCAAAATTTCAGATGATATCTTGTTGTTCATTACTTCACGATATGTAGTTCGATAAGTTTTGTTTATGTATAATATTAATAAATAAATAAAATACAAATAATGCGTAGAATATTTTTACTTCAGGGTATATTTCACTTACTTAACCGCCTTTCTAACAAAGTGAAGTAATTTTATTATTAAATTTATACGTAGTTAATTTAAAATCATTTTCAAGAAAAAAATACAAGTTTTAGAGTTCAAACCTCGTAGTCGAATATTCCCCAATTCACGCTAAGCCATCTGATTTTATAAAAATGTAGTTCCAGCCGCACTTCCGTAATTGTGGACGTGACCAAAATGACCAAATTGTGATATGTAGTACTAATGCGGTAGCATATAAAGTACGAATTGTAAAGAAATTTTTGTAGATGATCGTACCTGTGTTATTTTATTTATTTACCTGTTAGAGCACATATTCCAAATATTAATGAGGAATTAATAAAAGTAGACCAACTTATAATTAAGTTTCCACAAATATATAGGAAATATTTAATACATAATGAATTTGTATAATCTACGGATGGCCGATCGCCGTGCGGGCGAATGCGACATAAGTGGATATAATGGTTTCTAACCCATTACCTATCTGTTTCCCCCCCTGCACTTTATACCTCAGAGCACGATTTTTTTCTGTGTGTTGTCTATGGTTTTGGACTAGTTCAGTTGACGTTTGCTATTGGAATGCGTTAGACTCACTCGACAACTTATCTTCCTGCCATGTGTGAATGATAAGTTGAGCTGTGAAGTTAACGTCCTGCTATCGAGCTCATCAGACTTCGTGAATTATCATCCTGTTGTCATGTTGCTATTGTGCATGGTGTATGTCGTCCCCACTTCGCGCCATCAACGAAGTATGCGTTCGAGAGTGCTTCCTGCGTATCAATGAAGTACGTATTTCTGAAGCCAGAAGATCTGTGGCCACAGTGAAATCCAGATACCCAAAAGAGCACTTCAGATGGGTCGTGTTCTACCTGGTGTCTGGTTGGTTCTTGAGCTCCCCTTGTTCCCTTTTATGTTCCTATCCCTAATTATTCCCATATCCATAATCACCCTATCCCGCGCGCGATCATCTGGGTCGGTCAGGGATTACGCTAACACCTTATGTAATAATAAGTATGTTATACTAGATACCTTATATAATATTGAGTATCATTGTTTGAGCTTTGGCCGAAGTAACTTGTTTTAAAATCGTGTATTGAATAGTTAAAAAGATCCAAGCTACCGAATTTGCCGGTGTTAAACTAATCCAATGACCGTTATTAAAAATGAGTTTTGTTGTGAGTTTGTATTGTAGGAAGGAAAACTGAAGGTATTTTTCGATCTGCTAATGTTGTTTGTTACTTACGTGTCGTTTGAACTGCTCATGTTAACGATCTGCCTCGCTAATGTGGAACCTGGAAAAAGCGTGCTAGTGACCTTACAGATTCTCTTAAGGCAATGCGTTTGAAAAATTCCGAGTAATCAGTGCCGGAAGTGCCTAGTTTATTCAAGAATAATACGTCAGTTGTAATTATAGCCATCCTTCAAGGTCGTGATTTAGTTCCTAGGACACCAAATTTGAGACGCGTACTCCAGGATTTGATTATGACGTTTCCCCATAACCACTTCACTCCGTTCACTCATTACGCATAATGCCAGGAGCGTTCACCATTACACATAACGCCAGGAGCGTCTGTCCCTGTTCCCAAGCGCGCCACTGTCGATTCGGCGGAGTGGTTATTTGTTAACAGAACATCAACACTGCAGCAGTGATTAGTGATTACACCGTCCGTCGCTTTCTTAACGACTGTCGGAGCTGTGAATAATCGCAGGGTGTCACGGTTTGTCGGACCAGCAAAGGACAGCTCGTAACAGATGTATATTTACATTTTTCCTATTTTAACATTGAGAGTACATTTCTGATGAGATATAATTGCGCGAGCTAAACTACGTCAGAACATGTGTACGTGGCGTAGTTACAGCCAGGGCAGCCACCCTGAAAAAAACTGTAACAAAACACTATCAGTATGTTAGAGATCAGCTTTGACCACAACTTTTATCCTTTAATAAATTAATTTTTAAAAATTGTTAACTTTCTAGTAATATTCCTGATTTTTCTACCATGTAGGTACATCATTCTAAAAAAAATTGTCATTATTGCCACGGTTAAATGACTTTTTTTCGACCTTTAAATAATATTTAACAACTATTATGACCCAGGAGACATATTCTGATTTAGGCATATTTTCAATAGAAAACGAAGTTTGTACTCATATTTATTAACCCTTCAGATCGAAATTGATTCCCTTGTGTATAAACAATATTTATTTCTCAATTTTTATAAATTTTTGGTATTCCTAGAAATTTTTCTGTTTTAAAGAAAATTAGGGCCAATCTCTAATTATAACTGTATCTGAATTCCGGGCAACGCCGGGCATCGACCGCTAGTTATGATATAATATAACTCAAGTATTAATAAAAAAATAACCAAACCATAATAATAACTGAAGTAAAAAACACATAAAAAAGTTAGTTATAATGAATTCAAAGTGATATCTCCAACGCCAATTGGCTATTTGAAAGGACATTTGATTGTCATAAAAAAATACAATATAGAAATAATTTTATCACAGTTTAAAAGAAAACTTATCTGACAGTTTATAGATATAAATGATAAGTCATAATAGGTTTTTATCTGATAAGTAATTTCTATATGTATAAATAATAAGTAGTAATAATAAAAAATAAACACACCTTATTGACAAACACAAAGTAATAAGCGGATAGTAGAGAAAAATCAAAGTACCTAACGTTTTTTTTTCTGATGCAATGATGTCAACGAGACGAAAAAAAATGACGTCGTCAGGCGTAGTTCAATTATTTGTGTAAAAATAATTAAAATACGTTACGTACTTTTTAGAAACTATTTTTCAAAGTTTGTGTCTATTTAAACGGACAACGCTCGAGAAAGGGTTGAGCGCCAAAGTGCGCATACTAAATATTTTCATTAATTTATTCATTCGTACTAGTAATGTGTAATTAACGGCGGTGTGTTCTTCCTGCGGTGAGGGGAGGTATACGTATTTGCCCAGGGGGGCGGCTTGATGCAGTAACGCCACTGCATATATAACATCATCGAAACATAAGTCAAGTTAAATGATGACAAAATAGAATCGAACATCCAAGAAAGGTATTTTATTATAATACACTGAATTATTTCTAAGACGTCATCTAAATACATAGTAATTAATGGTTTTTACCAGCTCGCCCACGCTGCTCTGAGATACTAAATTACCTTTCAGATTAAAGTGGTTTATTTTCGCGATCATCTGCACCTGTGAACCACATCGCTGGAGATTTCAATCGCTGCAAGGGACAATGTATACTCAACGCGTTTTTTGGGATCCAAGAATTTTTGGGATCCAAGTTTTTTGGGATCCAAGAATTTTTGGGATCCAAGTTTTTTGGGATCCAAGAATTTGTTTTTCTCTTTCATTCGGTGGACCAGTGGTCAGGTATTTCTAGCACGTCGTTTTCGGTATAAAATAAATAATCAACATCTTAAATACCCTTACTGATTTTATATACGGTGTAGTTCATAATAGGTGGTCACGTACGAGTATGACAGAATTACACAATTTTACATGTTTTTACTTAAGAACACACTGATCTTATTAAATTCTCTATGTCCAAAAAAGTATATTTATTATTTAAACTTAAAGAACATCATCTTTTTTGTATAATTATATTTTGTAATATACAAGTGTTAAATTCAACTTAAAATCAGGTTTTTTGTGTACCTACTACATGAGACTTGTAGAATTAGAAATCTATCAAGCGGTTAATAATTACCATACAATTTAAAATAAGATTGTGTGATCAGGCATTATATCCAATCAGTGATGTTCCTCTTAAAATGTGAGCTAACCCACCTAACACTTTACAGTCAGTATGTATTCAATAAGTACGCACCGAAAAATCAATTAATACGTAAAATTAAATAAATTAACAAATTTGGTTACTCTTTAAAAAATGCCTTTCGCCCTTACAGCAATTGTTATTTCAAGATTACAACATGATTCACCGCGCGATAGGAGATGACGTCACTGCCCCTCCTCCGGGTCGAGGAGGTCCGGGGGCCCGGCCCGGTGTCACGCGACTGTTTTGGAAAGTTGATCCGGACACGATCTTGGCAGTGATACAACCAGTTGTACGAAAATATTGTATGTTGTTTGTGCGTGAAAAAACAAAATACGCGTACAAACAAGTTTTTGAGTCCGCCGTGAAATGCGGATACTTTTTTTTTTTTTGCATATTTTTTAAATAATTTTAAACGATTTTTTTTGTAGTATGTGAGTAATATTATAACGATAATCGAATAAACTTCGATTGAAATGTTAAATTACTAAGTCTATTTTTTGACATGTCAATTTCCTTTTTAATAATAGAATTTATATTTATAAAAATTGACATCTGTTTTATACAATATTTTGTTCAATGATTACGTAGAATATCCTTTTAATGTATTAATAATAAACATTCATTTTCACTAATTTTATGAACATTGAATCATTGAGACGTCAACAATAAAAAAAATCTCTTACCTAGTGTTTTTTGCTCTTTTCTTATCTATATTCTTATTCTTATAAAGTTTTGTAGAAATATTAAGGGTGGTTTCGAAATCTCCTAGTCATGATCGAAAAAAATGCATTGAAATTTTACGAAAGTAATAAATCTATAGAAATCTACATAAAAACTCGCGGTCTTCTTGATTTACTTTAATTATTTGAAAAAAGGGCACCCAGGATAGTTATTAGCATTAAATTTAAAATATAACATGTTTAACGGAGCAATATCAGCTTTCTTTGGAAAACCTGATATTTTTCTTACTGCTTTTAAAACTAAAATAAGACTTTGGTTTCGAGAAGGACAAGGATTGAACCATTGACCACATAGTCACCAGGCGAATGTCGCAGTCTATGTATTTAGATTAATGTATTATTATTTGTCAAGAGATTTTTAAATGCAATTAAAATTTAGGACTGCCGTCTGCAGGTCGATTATTTGGTCACAGCACTTCAAGAATGTGTTGTGTACCGATACACGCCAATGTGTGCGTGAGCGCTATCTAAGCGAGAAAGAGACGACGTTTTATGACTGCTTCACGGGAAACAGTAATAGAACAACGCACTTGGCGTCAGTTGACGCATAATATCAGTTTATATATTTTGTTCTTTACAAGTAACTCCCGTTGATCGCGGGGATACGTTCTGGACATGGTCGCGATAAGCGAAATTTCGCGATTAACGAGGGATTTTAAAAAAAACCCATTATTAATAACAACAACAAAAAAGACATACATAACATAATGTATTTATTTGTTCCGCATTGCAATAAAGAATCTGGCCTAGGTTTATTATGCAAAATTAACTGATAACTGTCAAATAAGCCGTTACAACAACGCTTTACAGCACTCACTCGCTCGTAATCTTCGTCGTTTTCTTCTAACAACTCCATGTATTGATTGTGAAGAGAAAGGGCGTCTTCAATGATTTTGACATTTCACTTTCACACGATAACAGGTTACGAAACGTTATTTTCTTGGGACATAGTATAGCAGTCCATTTCTTGAACTCATTAGTTAAGGGTTCACCGTGTGATTTTAACAAAGTTTGAATATTGTCTCACTCGTTATATGTATGTCACTTGTGTGATGTGAGTGAGCAAGAAAGATAGCACGCGTGTGCGACCACTCATTATGGCGATTCTCGGCATGTGTCAAAACCAGATAAGTGAAAATACAAAAACATTTTTTTTTTAAAAGATCGCGATATAACGAATCCGCACTCGCCGGGGTCGCGATGAACAGGGGCTACCTGTATATCATTATATATAGAATAAAAGTAAGTTTAACATATTGATAATAATTATTATTAAACCATTTTTAAAACTTTCCGAAATTTCATAGTGGTTATTCATTATATTCATATAAATTAAATATACTGTTCACTTTTAATCTAAATTTATTTTCTTCACCTACTGTTACACCTAATTATTATTATTATTATTATTAAGATGTGATTAATATTATTTCATTCCCTATCCATGAAATAATTAAACATTGAACAAATCTATGCAATAATAAAAATATAAAATATATATATACTAGCAAGTGGCTGACTGTACAGTGGTATGAGTAAAAAATTGACCTGTACGGGGTAGCCTATTTTTTTTCAGTAAACTGGACGCCATGCTTAGCTTCGTAGTAATGTACAAATTCATAATGTCAATAGAGCACACGTCGCAATCTTCTCTCCGGCTACGTTAAGAATCTGGCCCCAGGGGGTGAAATTGGCAGATAAAATTACATAGTATTACAGACCCGTTCATAATTTATTGCTTCTGCGGTTCGGCCGCTCCATATTTTTGTTTCACGTTTTGGGGTTATACAATCCGCACAACTAATACTGTTATTGAATAATTTACATTAAAATGCTCGGTTTGTATTCGAGTAGTGGTGTACACGCGTATGGCCTATTTGGTTTAGAACTTTGATATGTTCGTGCGGGTTTGGTATTGGAAGAATTCACCGCCCCCCCGGCTTATATAATTTATTTCTCAGAGTGCCCTCATTCCGGTGAAATATCACCTGATTGATTAGCTTTAGAGGCATTATTATTATTAATAAATAAACATTTGTATCGACTTATTTTGTGTGCAACCAGCGACGATCCTTTCCCGGGTATGGTTTCGGAGTTGGTACTCCCATATCGGATCCGCACAATACGGCGACTCGATATATTTCGATAACTTTACATTTATGGCGTTCAGTGACCCCAATAACATGGATCTTTGTTTATTTATTAAAAAAATATAAAAGTTCCAGATGACAAATGAAAATAACATTCACATATACCTACTGGATGTAAAACACATTGTACATAATATTTTAGAGGTACCTCAACTATATCAGAGATTAAAGCATTTGTCGCAAAATGTCGCAGGCTATTATTTCGATTAATTGAAATATATAATTGGTTTCAAATAGTAAGGTATATTGAATACAAAAAATGAAAGGTCATCGAATTTCGAGCGGCACACACTTTTGTTGTGTAGTTTTGTGGTATTTTAATACAAATTAAATTAATCAACTAGAAATATATACAGAAAAAAAAATCGAATACGAAGAGGTCCAGATTCGAATCCCGGTGGCAACTAAATATTTGTTCGATAAAAAAGATTTTTTTCTGTATGTCTTTCTAGTTGATTAAATTTACTTTGCATTATTTTTTGTTACATGATTTAGGGCTTGAAGAAAAGATATAAAATAATATTTGATCAATTTCGCAAATATTTATTTCGAAGTACGAAAACTTACATCTTAACATGATTCTGTAAAAATCTCATACAATAAGATTTTACGTAACAGTACAGATTTTTGTACATACTTCTTGAACACATTATATGGTTGTTTTGAGATTTCTTGCATAGTGTTGATGGTTTATTTGTGTTTTATGTAATATAATATTCCTGACTTTTATCTCGCCATTTATGTTTATGTCTTTGTTATGTTATTGATATTGAGTTGATGTGTTTTATGTTAGATTTGATAAATTACAGTTGAGTACAATTCAAAGTTAACAGTAGATAAGAGATAATAATAAAAGTAATCAAATATCAAATTAACGCGATAAAAATGGCAGAAAAACTCAATCGATCGACCATGGGAGAGTGTTGTCACGTGGTAGGTCATAAAAGTCTTGTGCATCTGCAACAGTTGTTGATGCCCTACGAGAAAAAAGACATCACAAAAAATGAAGACAATATCAACACATCACTGTAAAATAAAAACAAACGATATTCGCAAAATCAGAAGTCACAACCGGTATATATCAGCTCTGGCAAGGTTGTAGCAGCCTGAGAGAGGCGAGACTGTTTACTCCGTCTCACCGTTTCATGCTGCCTGTTCTCAGCGGGAGAATCACACCCTGGTGAACTCTCGGAAGAGTTCAAGATTTCTTCTACGCTCCAGTAGGTCATCCTTCCTCGGGGGACCATGACCCCCAAATGTCGAATCAATTCCTTTCACGTTTTCACTTGCAGACGCACCACTGGTCAGGGATCAAACATCGTAAATACTCCGTGACCAGTTGTTGATCACTGATCACTGACGTATTTGTAAAAATAATTTGTTCATCTTCTTGATGTGGTGTGCTCACTTTGTGAAACATTTCCAAATGTCAAACGCCAACCAGGACAGTCTTAACCATGGAAACGTTAACACGTGCATTTTTTTTAATTTATCTCAAAGTTTAAAACAGTACATACACCGCCTGTGTATTTTGTAAATAATTAGAATTTAAAAACAAATATAAAGGCTACGATCCGATTGAGAAAAAAAAATCACCCGGTACGTGAAAATACAAAGATGATGGTTTAACATAAATCCATGAAACGTTATGGTGTGTGTACACTTGTGACGATTTGTTTCGAGACTTGTCAGTGCTCAGTCTATTGTATTTTGTACGCACAGTATTACACCGACATTTTCAATATTTTTTATGGATACAGGCATATTCAATTAATCTCATTAAAATTATATATTTTTTAAAATAATTTTATTTCGTTCCGATAGATTTTATGCTAATTAAAAATTGTATTGAAAATAATCAATATAAATTAAGAAAACATGTTTGGTACTCGCAGACTCGACATGCAAAACTCGTGATACAAATTAGCACTATCTAATATCTAACAGCCAGTGGCGGTGCGTGTTGCCAAACAATTTTCCGGCCTCTTTGTACATGTTTCGGATCCATTTTTTTTTTCAAAAAGATAATCATTATATTACCATTATTATTATTACGCCGCATACCTGTGTTAACATTCAATTTTATTACCACATTATTTAAATCTAGGTCTCGGCATTCTGCCGTGCTCAAATCTCGATTTCATTGGATCTGTAGGCTAGCCACCAATTCAATCATCACAGTGTCCACCATCAGTCTGTTCTATGAAATAATTTGATCTCGGAGATTTATCAGTAAAAGTCGGCTGCATTATTCTGCTCTTCGCACAAAATTTAAAATAAATGAATCATAGCGCATTCAACTTTGCAGTGTCCTTTATGCGATTTTAGAGATAAGTGAGGTGCTTGTAGTCTAGTAAAGGTGTCCAGTGGAAAATTTTCAAATTTAATATTAAATAAAATAAAAAAACTACAATGTTATTCTCATATTTTATTTATACAAAATGGAGTTTAACGATGCAGATTTTACGTTTTATAAACAATATCGTCTAAATGCCGTCCATTTCTCTCAAGACACTCTTGAAATCGGACTCTTAAATTTGCCAACACGCGAGAGCAAAGCGTTGGTTCAATGGCAGCAACTTCACGGCGGATATTTTCTTGTAGGGCCTGAATTGTTCGAGGATTGTCGCTGTAAACTCTCGACTTAAGGTATCCCCACAAAAAAAAAGTCGCACGGTGACCGAGGTGCCCAGGGTATGTCTCCGTGCTTGCTGATTAATTTATTGGGAAAAATTCCCCTCAGCTTCTCCATTGAAAGTTTAGCTGTGTATGGAGTGGCCCCGTCTTGCTGAAATTGTATTCTGTTGTTGAACTCGGGAAACAGGCTGAAAAACTCGTCGATCATTCGGCAATATACGTCAGCAGTGAATGTCTCTCGCTGCTTAAAAAAATAAGGGCCAATTATCCTTCGGGCAGAAATTGCACACCACACTGTCGTTTTTGAACAATGCAAACGTTTTGATGGCGTTCCCTTGGGTTATCGGGGCACCAGTATCTCATGTTCCGTTTATTAACATAGCCATAGATAAGAAATTGTGCTTCGTCAGTAAATAATATGTTTCCAAGCGTTCGTGCTGTTCCAAAACGTTCCAGCATCGTTCTCGCTAAGGTTTCACCTAAAAAATAGTCATTTTCTTTGAGAAACTGCACGTCTTGCAGTTTGTATGTTTATTTCTTTGAGAAACTGCACGTCTTGCAGTTTCACCCATACAAATAGTTGATTTTTTTATTCCAGTACAGGTTGCAATCTTCCTTATCGATTTACGCGGATTGCGCATATTTTCACGTCGAACTTGAGCCACATGTTTCTGGCGTCGCTGCTGACGTTGATGGTCTCGGAGGAGTTTGGTTAACCATTGTCCCTTCTTGTCTGAACTTTTGAACCCAACACCAGATAAAGTCGAGTAATAAAGTGAATACAAAAAGCGCGACGCGCACGAACCAAAGAATCACCGCATGGTTTACGGGTACTTACAATTTAATCTTGAAATATTTCCGCTGAACACCTTACATATTAGTTACGATACTCGCTCAGCGATGTAGTGGTCGGGGGTTTGAGCCTCGTTCCAGAAGTCCGTCAGGTTAGTTTGGCTTAGTTTGTAAATATTGTAGTGAATAAATTGATGTGACACGTATGCCATTATTATGCATCTCTATTTAAAAATAAATAAACTGTTATGTAAGAATATTTTTATGATTTAGTGTAATGAAGTTTATCATCGACTTGTAATATTATTGGTTGGTTTGTGGCACCCAAGAAACTGTACAAAGATTTATGGAGATGCTTACATTAATCGAACACCTTTTATCGTGAATGGGAGGTGCATCTTTAATTTAAAGAACAATGATATTATTGTATTTTGTATACATATGTGATGTATTGTTTACAGTCAAGGTAGCAGCTACAGATACAGACTTCGGTCTAGTGAGGAGACAATGAACATTTTTATCATACATATATCAAATTGTTAATTTTTATTTTAAATTTTGTGAATAATTGAGAACTTGCTAATCCACGCAATCTGCTTAGCTTATTTCATCCGACAGTGTTAAAAAAGATGCAATATTTGACAGTAAATTATCATTCATTCCCCGCATTGATTCGATAACTAATAAAGGTCTCGAAATGTTGAGATTTGTTTTGCGGACTGCAACAAACTTTTCAGACACATCTACACTTCTCTGGTCAGACCTCAGGTAGAATATAATTCGGTCATATGGTCGCCACACTTCATTGTTCACTCGACGGCGGTTGAAAGAATCCTGAGAAAGTTTCTAAGATTAATTAATTTAAAATTGAATATACTCTCTGAGGATATCTTTTGCCGTCTGAAATTGTTAAAATTATCAGTGAGACATACGATGACCGACCTTTTATTTCTATACAGATTGTTGGTCTGCTTGGATTTCATGCACCATTGAGGTCATTGAGACACAATTCATTGTTCTATTACAGTGGTAATGTCAGAACTCATGCATTAGTTAACTCTCATTCTTTGGGGAATGAGTATGTATAGGTAGTCGACATATTTACTGTAAATTTAACTCTTTATAGGACTACATTATTACAATTTTTTGTGTCTCAACTCAACGGTGACGGATAAATTGCTTTATTACACATTATATATTTATTTTTAATTTTGATTATGAAAAAACATGCTGAAATTATGTAATTTTTTTCTGTTATTTTACAAATTATGTTAACGTCTGAATAGGGTGTGTATAATAATAATAAATATTTAAATATTGTGTGTAAATTTTTACATGTTTAAATGTTTAAAATTTAGGATTTATCATTTTTGATTGTAAATAATTTATTCAGATATATTTCGGTCCGCAATTTATTAGCACGCCTTTATTACACATCGGACATTTTAGAGAGCTGTTGGCTCTTGCAATTGAGCACACAGCAAAGTCGCAATTCTTTAACCTTTTCTCGTGCATTTTGAGGAGGTCCCCCCCCCCCACCCCTCCTGTCGATGATATTACTATGACATTATGACGGAGTATTAAATATGTGATATTGTAAATAAAGCAATATTTAATGAGTTGTATATATTTATAATGTTTTTATTTCGAAATTGCAAAAATAAATTGAAAAATAGTTTTACTTTCGTGAATATATTCTTTTACACTAGATTAAAATCCATCCACCAAATTAAAACGATACTGTATGTAGGTACTTGCAATAAATTATACCACTTTCGATTCATTAATTGGAATTTTATTTTTACATATTATATATTATGTTGTCAACTATTTTATGATGATAAATGCTTGATAAATTAGTATTTTATTACAACTTACATTCTCGATTCTCTCTATCAAAACTTTTCTATTTAGCAACATTATTGACGTAAGAAATAACTCATTTTCATATTTAATTGATATTGTTAATACATAAATTGTATGTTGGTGTCATCTTAAAAGAGTATGGAATATCGTATTTATGAATTTAAATAAAGAAAAGCCTTTATTTGTGCAAACTGTTTACTTGTATTTAATATTGTAAAAGAGTATTGCTTACTTATTTCTACTGATTCTAAAGATCATCGAGGTCAATGTCCGAATTTGCTGTCCGCGTTGTACGTTTATATTATCTGAACATATAATTCTTGGGCGTCGCGGGGGCCGCGTTCCTGTCAGATTGAGGGCATTAAAAGTGTGATATTAATTAATTACTTATTTTATAGTAATTAATACACCATCGTGGACGTTCTTCCTCGGCGGGGGCACGGACAATGCAGAATTGGAAATAGAATCACCAAATTGATTTCCAACAATAATTATAATCTGATCAGGCTACGTGGTGTACGCTTTCTACCGCCGCACTCTTGGCCGGTTTGTTTTTAAATGTGGAATATACATCTGTATCGCTCTGGTGCGAAGTCATCGTGCATTATAGATCTGATTATTGATTTATAACAGGTTTATTGTGGTAGAAACTAGATCAAATAAGCCAAATTTCAACCGTCAATAAATTCTCCTCCCACGTACCATCATAACAAATGAGAATGGACGAAGAATGATGTGAAGACGAAGAAAAATATGAGGTGTAATCATAACGTTAATAAAGTCTAATATAAAATAAATATCAGATATTACATAAAGACGAAGCTATTTTTATTATATTTAATGGAAAATATATAGAAGTGTGGGGTAATTACAGGGCTTACGACCTGTCTTCGGCTGGCTTAAGTAATCACTTTATATAAATATAACGTTCACCATTCTCACCCCATCAATCTCCACATCTATCAATTTTTTTTTGAAAGTTGTATATATCACTTAAGCCAGCCGAAGACAGGTCGTAAGCTCTAATTACTCCATACTTCTATATATTTTCCACTAAATATAATAAAAATAGCTTCATCTCAATGAGATATGTGATATTTATTTAATAACAGTGCCTTTGTTGGTAAAAATCTACTAATTGTGTGTTCTTGGACATATTCAAATATTGCTAAAGTCTAATATAGTTTGGTTTTATTTGAAGAATCAATAAGTTTTTTCTTAAGGTAACTTAGATTTTTCTAGCCTTTTAATTATGTTCTGAAATACAGCCCAAAATTTCAGGTACAGCAACTAAAACGTATCACTGTAGACCGTGAAGACAAAGCACAAACACCTTCATGTTAACGTGACGTAGTATTTGAGGTAATTTTATGACCAACTTGAGTGAAGAAACGTCACAAAAGTGAAAATATTATTTCAGCATTATTCGAGGAGGATTTTGGAATGACGTAGTGAAACTGATAAGTTGATCGGTCGTTTCTTACTCTCGAGGGGAATTACTTAGTCTTATAAAATCATAACATCGTTATCTACTCGCATCCTATATTAGATAACAGTTGGTCTTGCACAACTCTACAACTTTAGATCGCTTTTAACCCTTCCCAAACCATGTAGTAACACAGGTCTACCATCATAATTAAACCTGTAATATTTCGATAAATACATGCGACATGAAATTCATATTTTAGATAATTCTAAAGAGAATATTAGCACTCAGGAATGACTAGTGAAAAACCAATTATGAAAAGGTTTATGTACAAAAATAATTATTTTTTCCATTCAATCCATTGTAAAATTAATACGTTAGTAAATATACAATTTGTGATACGAAAGACAGAGATCACACACTATTTTCACAGTGAAAAAAATAACAAACATACATACATACATAATATAATTGTCTCTTTCTCACTAATTAAATGAAGAGAGATAAGAAGGAAGGTTACATTGTATAGGACATAAAGAATGCTCTAAATTACGTTATTAATCATTAGAGTAAATTCGTGCCATTAAAGCCATTTAAGCTAATAAAAACATTTTTTTTTACTGTTATTTACGTTAACACGAGTTGACAGCATGGCTGCGTTCGGGTATTTTATATCACGGTATGGTAAAGGTTAAATATACGTATATAGCGTATGAAAATTTGAATTGTTTTTTTTTTTTTTTAAATACAATAGATCGTATGCACATTAAAAGTGCCCACTGTTACGTTCTCGATTTTGTATTGGCTGTCACTTGGACCACCTGTTATAATAACGTATTTGTTTCAAGCTGTATCGATGTTTACTCTAATAACAACATTCCCCAGTGTTGGTAATTCCTCGCGTGTTTTATGTGACGTTTGGACGGGTGGTTTTAAAAATTTCCATTCGTATTTAACCCGCATTTATCTGCATGTCAGATTTTATCAATATTTTCTTTTTTTATTAATATTAAAAATATAATACAATTTCAATAATCAGTGGATATATATTTTAACATTTGTTTCTTCTCTATGAGAGTAAGACTCGTGTATAGAGAGGGAGTATAATCGAGTTAATTAATGTTTCAGTTAGTCTGTGTACATTATTTTTTTTTTTACTTCAGTTACAAATTTATGATAGTCCGTAATTTTTCTAATTGTGATGAGGAGATTGTTAAAAAATTTGATACCTTGATAAATATATTGATTTTGAGTTGCGGTATATTTTAATTTTGGGATATCAATTTGATGTCTATATCTTGTAGATCGGAATTCGCTTCTAAAATTTAATTGATTTTTAATTTTGAAAATTTGAATTGTTGATTTTTTTTTTGTATATGTGTTACTATTTTTGGTACTTTAAAATCTGTGAAAAGTTGTATAAATTAAATAAAAATTTAATTGCCCAATATTTTTATGCATTTCAAAATGTACATATTTTTTAAATTCATTTTGCTGTCTTAGAGGCATACGATAACTCCTTAATTTTTTACATTCAATAGAAAAATTGTACCCTTTATAAACAGACACATATACATGCTCATATACTTTCGATGAGTCGAGGAAAAGTTTCTATTTTTTACAGACACATCAACGTTTTACATAATGTGTAAATATATAAATTTTTTTCTAAGTTATAATTTTCGAACATGGTTCTATAATATGATATTTAAGACAAATTAAATTAATCAATTCGAAAAAAGTACAGAAAAATAAATTTGGTTGCCACCGGGATACGAACCCGGAACTTTCTCTCGCCGGGAGAATGATTCCGGATTGAATGGCAGTGTTGATAACGTTCCATAATTTTCGACGTTTGCTTTCGATCGCTTGTTTTCTTGTTGTTTTGTTACGCCGATTCCAAAAAAAAATTCGTTAATGTTAAAATATAATAATACTGTTTTTTTTTTATTAACATTTATTATTCATAAACAGACCGTATCTTGCCTCTCGCACTATAAAAACGTTCAAAATATTCGTTGTTCACAAGTTCAGAGATTCCAGGCATGTTTATATGTTCCTCCCCAAACACGCACGCACACCATACATACAATCTTGCCGCCATTAACTTTGTTTTACTCGTAGTGAATTAAATTAAGATGGCGCGTGAAAACTTGTAAATGACCTTAACTCCTTGTTAGTACTTTAATTAGTTTTCCAATTAGAATAAACATTGTGTTCCAGGTGGAGGAAATGGAGGCGGGCTTTTTTCTTTTTTCAAGGATTCCCGACTTGCTGTTTATGGGGCCCGCAATTGGTTGAAATTGATCGCAAAATTTGTTTAGGGATAAAGAAGAAGAATAATTCAAACGCTTTTGTGTCTCGGGACGAGGCTCGAATTTCTGATCCCTGATCTACCTCACTAGGTGAGTGTCATACCGTTAGACTAGGCGAGTACGAGTAGTAGGTATCCACATCTCGATTTAGAAGTGTGTCGTTGATATTAATTTCTTGTTTAATAATACATGTGCGTCATCCCCGTCCGCCCTTGAACTTCCGCCCTCTTGATTCCACATCCTGCAGATCTTACAAGTCATCAGAGAAGTGCCTGTTGCCTTTTCCTTTTCGTCTTCATTCTTCGACGTGGCCCACCACAACAAGCTTCTCCAAGCTATTTTTCTCGTAAGATGCCCAACAAATTACAGGATTCGTATCAGACTGCAGGTTGAAAGTCTATCCTTGATGTTCAGTTCCTGCAGAATGGAGACGTTCGTGCGTCTCGCCGTCCACTGTATGCGCAACATGTGTCTCCAGCACCACATCTCAAATACATCAATCCGTCTTTTCTCCCTTGCATTCAGGGTTCATGATTCCACACCATATAAAAATATAGAATGCACCAGAGACTGTACAAGTGTGACCTTCGTTGTCTTGGAAATACCGCGGTCTTTACATAGTTTGTCTAGTCTGGACATTCACACTTTTCGCCATAACCATACTTCGCTTTATTACTGCCTCGCAGCTACCGACGTCAGTAATTATATACGCGAGATAATTGAATTTCTAGATAATTTCAAGGTCTGGAGGGGCATCTGTTCGTGAGAGTTGGTTATCTTGATCAATGATCATTAGCTTTGTTTTTTCCTGGTTTATCTCGAGACCCAATTTTCTACCCTTTTCATCAATGCGACAGAGTAGTGCAGCCATTTCTTCTTTTGATGCAGCCATCAAAGTTGTATCGTCTGCCTACCTGAGATTGGAAATCTTTGTGCCTCCAATTTTTACTCCAACACTATTCCAGTTTCAAGTGCATTTCTCACGAAGAATAGTTCATATATGTTAAAAAGATCTGGAGACAATATATATCCATAGCTGATTTCTTTTCGCACTTTAAACTCTTTAGATGGAGTTGAATTTTGATAGTTCTCGTTAAATCGTTAAATAGTCGTTCAGTGAGGGAGTGGCTGTACTATCTTTTTCGGATCTTTGGTTGTGGTTTTTTTTTACATAGAAAGCCTTTTAATTTTATCACCGGTGAGCGGGCTCACCCTTAAGTCTCTCAAGTGGTTATAGTTCTTCCCCTACCGAACATACAAAATGGAAATTTAATTATTCGTATAGTCGAAACGTTTATCTCGAGATCTTCACCGCACGAGTGGCGGTGGTCGGAGACAATGCCTCCGGGCCCCGCTTCTCAGCAGCCTGATTAATCACTGCGGGACGTTTGCCGACGACTTGCGGTTTGGCTGTCGACCGCCCGCCCGTACGCTATGGCCGTAGAAAGTGACGGTGTGAAGGTTGACGCGACCGAACACACATTAGTATAGAAATGCCTGCACCCGCATGAACCGCGATCGCTGAAACATAATAGAGTGCTGTTATTGTAATATTATTAAATTAATGGACTCCAAAATGGATAGCATGCGTGCTCACTTTCAGTGGCGTAACTGAAAAAATTGGGCCCCAATGCAGAATGGAAGGGCCTCCTGTTTATGCATTATAAATAAGATTTAAGAACATCAGTCAGTAAGAACAAAATTTGTCTCTTGTCTCCGATAATATTCACATTATCACGGAAAATTGTAATTTTTAAGCATTTATGTATATGTATCTGAAAATGAATTATTGCTTCGCTTTACGGCGATTTTTGATTTGTAGAAAAGGTCTGGTCCCTAACCAGATATATTAGCGTATACGAATACATCGATAATGTTTTCACAATGCATGTAAGAAATTATTATTTAAATGTTATTTCATATTAAATGAATCAATTACATAAAAAAAATTGGTTACCATTGGGATACGAACCCGAATATTATTTTCATAGTTAGATTTTATTTGCATATCTTTCTAATTGATTAAATTATTTTGTTTAAAATATCATATAACTATGTTCTGAAATTGTAACTTCACAATAAAAACGTGTTTTCATAAATAAAATCATGTTTTCATTTCTTGCTGTAATTGATTTTGAATGTCCATATTAGCGCTGGCCAAAGTATCTTTGGACTTATGACTTTTTGGACCCTTATCTAACGTGGGCCCCAAAAGCATCGCATCGGGTGCTGGCTTAGTTACGCCACTGTTCACTTTGTTTCCATAAAACTCAATTCGATAGTAATTTCCTCGCTAATTAGTCACTACGCTGTGCTGTGGCCAGATGTTAGACATTTTTTTTTGCGATAGACTTTCCATTTTATATTTCTTGCATAAATCTCACCTTATATTTTATTACATACGTACGTTGTAAGCATTTTATTTTATCTAATTCTTTCATTGCTTTCAAATTCATATAATTTGCATTGATAATGTCAGAACTCTAGCGTTGCTCATTAAAATTATTTTCAATATTTTTATTCATTATATTAATTTCAATTAGTTTAGCCCGTCTACAACAATACATGCCGAGTAATTTTATTAAGTTGCATTCAATATATATTTTTAATTGAAATATATTTTCAATTATATTATTATTTTACTTTATTGCATGTAAAAATTCGAGTATTTACCTACGTATAAACATCGCACGTGTGTCACGTGTACAGTTCATTAGAAAGTAAGGAAGGAATTAAATTTTATTAGAGTTTATTTTCGACATTTGAACAATTGTTTTGTTAGAAAAGCGTTTGCTTAGATTTTGCTTTCTGTAGTACGTATTATTTTTTAAATTGAAAATTGACTTAATTGATTTAATTAATAAATTGATTAAATGAAATTGACCTAAAAAAGGTAGATACGAATTCACAAATAAATTCTGTAGCCGCCCATTGAGACGTGAAAGGATACATTTGAATTTACAACGTGCCAGTGTTGTGGCTTTTCGAACATTAGAATTTCTAAAAAGCGTTAAAATGTAACTTTGACATTCTCTAAATAAAACTTTTTCGTCACATTTTTTTATTTTTATTATTTTCTATTTTACACATTTTACTGTTGTGGCTATTAGTTTACAATAATAATTATTAGAGTTTTTCCACGAAGATATTATTATAATAAATATTTTTCCACATATAATATAATATAATTGGTCACTTAATACTTACATTATTATTATTATTATTATTATTGCTGTCCACTTAAAACATTTTTATGCCTGTTTATTGTTTAAGTTAATTACCCAATTTATGTATAAATCCATAACGTTGTATCCAACCGTGATTTTTTAACGGAAAATTTTTAAAATCCAAGATAGAAATTATAAAATGTTTTTCATTTTTATTTAGACTTCGCAGAATTTTGTTTCAAAATAATTTAATCGACAAGATTTTATTATATGAAGAGTGGTTGCTTGTGTATTTTTTTTTTTGTATTTGTATTTGACCGTATAAAAGTACTTATTAAGTTTTTTGAATTATCATATTTTATCTGTCATATTATATTATATTTGTTTGAAGTTACTTACAGACAATACTCATTATAGACATATATATTTTTGTTGGTTTTAATAGCAGCTAATACCGCTATGTATTTTATTATATTCTTTCCTCTTGTTGATTTGATTTTTGTGTATTAGTAACTTCTTCATTATGCTGACAAGTCTTATTTAAGTATTTAAATATTTAGCTAAATTTTATTACCACTATCGTCAGTAATTATTTAAATTAGTTTTCTATGGAATAAGTAGATCACTGTAGCTTCTCCTTGTTCTTCTGCTATAACTATTATATTATTGTAAAATAAAACACAACGTTGATTACTTCACACTAAACTTAAATTTAAATTAAAACGTTTCCGATGCTTACTGCACCATCTTAAGTTTATTACTGAAGATGACGCAGTGAGTTAATTAAAGTGTAGTGTGAAGTTAACAGCGTGTTTTGTTTTATTAATTAATTAATTTTTATTAAAGTTATTTAAAAAAAAAGTTAATTACAATATTAACTACATATTTCGTAATAAAAGGAAAATAGCTATTAGTTAGTAGTAATTTACTATGTGTTTCTGGCGTATTTATAAGCCGAGGCTCATTGAATGTTTGATTTGATGAACGGTAAATTAAAATACGTATTTTAAAAAAGCCATTCTTTATCCAAAGGTCGAAATGTGAATGTTCACTACTGAAATTAAAATGTCGTTGAAAGACTTATAATCAAATAGACCAACGCAGCGCAACGGATGCTACGATATGCAGATTCTCTTGAATACGATAACGTAGCAAATGAATATTTTAAATTAACTGACTAACACTTTTGTCCTGGCTTACCATTTTCGCCTCGTTCACTTTCATACACCTTGTGCATACCCATTGATTGTTAAATCAGGGCTGTCCTCTAATATATAATCTATTTATATATTGTCAGGACTTTTACGGACGCCCTTCGTTTTTGTCAACTTCAAGAGTCACCTCATATATTATACATACTCGTATTTTCTTTACCACTCTCTACTACCTCATACGTTCGACATGATCCTTTCTTAATGTGTTTATTCTTCATTCTATTATAGATTTTCTACACATGCACCTGAGCGACCGCCATTTATTTTTGCCAATTCCATTCTCATTCGTAATCTGAGGTTGAGATCATGACTGCAGAACATCTTTTCATGTGTGTAAAAATTTTGCACGAACTTAACAATTTTAACATTATATTTACATACGGGCAAATATTTAATACTTAGTAGGTATATAAACGTAAAATTTCTGCTCACAGAAATTTTTTAATTTTGATTTATGATTAAATTGCAGTTGGCCGCTTTTCACTCTTAATTAACGATTTGTAAACTTCGGTAAATTTGATAATATTTGCTGAACTGCGTGTCCGCTGCGTGTGATACCTGCGCCCGATTAAACTCGGTATCTACCTATGTATACCCACTGTAAAGATTAGTTTGCATTTTTTGCACGTTGTATCGAAGTGATTATTGCCAAGTTTTAGATTAGTGCGTTAGAACTGTCGAGTCGTTTCACGGTCGCGTGGAGAATGTTGTGGCCTTGCTCTGTGACGTCAGTGCAAATCGGCTTTTTCTAAACTCGTTTTACTTTTTAACATTTTGATACGAGGTTCTGCGTTATATATATATGTTTGCACTTAAATTTCAACCTTTTGAAATGCATAATGATTTATTAGATTTGGAACAGCCTGTCTGACTGCGAACCTACATCATTTCGTGTTTTGTTTGATTGATGATTATCGGCTGATGACGTTGCTGACGTCCACACAAAGAAAGAGCGTTACTTATTATGCTGCGATATTCCAACATCCAGTGATCGCTCTTAGTGCGCGCTAATCAAAGTGAAAATAAGCGGTCAAATTTTTAATATTGAATTATGTATGTATTATAAATAAACTTATTTGATAGCTAAGATTAGATAATGCACATTATCAATTCATTTATAAGTGATTTTTATGCATGCGCCTGTGTCTGGTTTCTGCCTAACTTAGATAGCAATCCCTACTACGTAAAATAACGTAACAAATAGGTCACTTTTGGTTGTCTTATGAGTTTGCGAGACAAATGGCGGTGCTCGAATCTCTTAACACTCGGTGTGTACACGAATCTCACGGGAGCAGAATCCCTGTCTCTGAGATTTATCTCTATATCCATAACATTTTTTCGATTGAATATTTTGTTTAAAATTGTAATCTTGTGTATAGATAATATTTTACGAGAAAATAAAAACGTTATTGTGTTACAAATAATGTAATAAGCTTTATACCCGAAAACAATTGTTGTTTTCGGGTATAAAGCTACTTTAGAAGTTGCGCGAAATGCTTTTTGTTTGTGGGTCACACCCATTAGCCACCCACTGAGAAATTAGTGAGTACTCTGTATACTGAAATGAATTGAAAAATAATGCTCGACTACGGCCGGCTAAAGATTTATTATTCTGTTTTCTAATGGTGATTTTACGTTTATGAAGAGGTCACGATGGTCATAAACCATAAAGTTCTTGGTAGATTATTCGGCGTTAATTTTGAATATTTTTTTAGGTAGATTTATGAATGGGGTGGTGGTTGGTATCTTGCCATACTGCTACGAAAACCAACAACTCCGACGAATCTCATGGGACCATAATCCCTGTCTCAGTAAACCTGGGCATTATTTAAAATTGTGGTTTTTGTCCGGGCGTTCTACGCTAATCCTGATTTTACAGCTACATAAGTTTTGATATTACGCATTTAAAAAAATTCTAACGTACTTTTAAACATTTTAATATTCTACTTCTGACCATTGCGTCCAGTGTCTAATTTAGGCAACTTTTTAAGGTTACCTCATATCTCTACCTCTAGAGTTTTACTTTCAATTTTGTCCAATACCGTAGGGTGTATATATATTTTTAATGCTTGAATGACCCTCCTGGGACAGGCCTCTTACATAATAGTCATAACTTATAATTTAAATATAACCATTCAAAAGTAATACACAAAAGCCTATTTTACCAAAAAAAAATGCATTTTACGATTGCATTATTAACTAATTACAATACTAAAACGAATGTTTGTTCATGTGGAACGTTCGAGCGAGGTGACGATAGTCAAGATAATATATGAAGTGTCGAAGGCAATGGGGTCCGCAAAAGACCTGGCATGATCAGATAAACCAGATATTTGAGAGAGGCCATGTTAAAATCTTTGTGGTGGTACTGCTCGTATATCACATACATGGCCGCATAAGGAAGTCACTCTATAGCCATGCGATACTCTATAAACCAGACAGCAATACTCCGCGCCGCAACCGGTCTCAGGAAAGCTGGAACCGACCACTCTTCTTGCGATTCTCATCGTACATATCCTTCTGACAAATAATATTTATTGGTGACCTCGATAAGTCTAATCCAACATTAACCACACAATAACACCTAAAGCTTCAACAATCGAAGAGCGTGTTTGAAAAGATGTACGAAAAGTGTGGCGTTTTATCCTCTGCCTATTCCTGCGGAAAACCGGCGTCATGCCAAGTTAGTTAATTATTTTAAATGTTCGTGACGCATTAATATTATGATGTTTATTTTATCTTTTCAACTTTTTAATTATAAACATGTATTTACGTAGGTTGTTTTACTGACTGACAAAAACTTTTGGAGATTTGTGACGTGTAAAAATTAATAAGAAGTCTAGGAAGCATTAGAAGAATTCTATTTGTTAAAATAAATAATAATACATAATCGTTACTGCCTACACCCATGGTTTAGAAATTAGTTGTTAATAATGTTATAAGTCATAATACGATCGATTGTGAGTGGTGTCCATTAAGCGGTACAGTTTTAATTAAAATGAGTTATTAATTTTAACGATAATAAATAAGGATATTCATCATACATAAATGTTTAGTAATAACGTAGTTAATTCGTAAAGGTTTCTGCATATTCATTTTTATTTAGTATTTTGTTTAATGAGTAATAAAAAAACCGCATTACTTAATGAAATTTGTATAAAGAAGTGATATTAAATCTCAATCATCGTCGGTAAAATCCCAGTTTAATATTATTTTTGTGTTGAAAAATACATGTTCATTATTTTATATCTCACAGAATGAATTAACAAAAAAAAAAAAATCGTAAAAAATGTACTCACTCTCCTTATTGATATTGTTTCTCGCCGCTACGCAGAGATGGCGCCACTACTAGTTTGTTCTGATGCACGAAACGATTTGCCGCGCCGTACTGGCAAGTCGAGTCCCGCTCAACAGTCGTGCCTTAAACTAATGAGTAAGGAAAATATTAAGCCTTGGTGACGCTTGGCTATGCTTTGTTAAGCGCTCGTATTTTTGAAGAGGTACAGGTCGTCCCCTCGAGTCGCTCGCCTACTTTTGCGAGCGATTCGGGTGAAGCGATCTGCCTCACTAATCTAATTCTAGTGGGTTTGGAAGTGCGCGGCGGTTTTTGAATTAAAAAAACGGGTTTTAAATTTTAAAATGGATTCCTTTTTAATCGGCATTAATTAATCAATAATACTAAAAGTTTGAAAATATGTTCGTCATATTATGAAGTGTATTTCGCGATATATAATATTTTATTGTCACATTGTTTACGTTTATCTCTGCGAGTTCTAACGTTTTTTTTTTAAATTCCGGTAATAGATAGAATTCCGCCGCATCTTTTTCTTTTTTCGCGATATATACCTACGTATACATGTAACTTTTTTTTTTGTATGTTTTATTTTAAATTACCTCCTCGCTTATTTTCGTATTTTTTATGTCACATTTATTTTTTAAGTTATTTCTTTTTCCTGTGATAGATAAAATTCCGCCGTATCTTCTTTTGCGATATTTTACGTACACATGTAACATTTTTGTATATTCCGGTGATAGATGAAATTCCGTCGCATCTTCTTCTTCTTTCGCGATATCTACCGACGTATACATGTCACATTTATTTTTTGTTTTATCTTTTTAAAATTCTGGTGATTGATAAAATACCACCCCACTTCTTTTTTCGTATTTATATACCTACGTATAAATTTTAATAATATATAATAACATTTTTATGTTACATTTATTTTTTACGTTATTTTTTTTTTTTAATTCCTGTGATAGATAAAATTCCGCCGCACCTTCTTTTGCGATATTTACGTACATATACATGTAACATTTTTGTGTCACATTTTTTTTCTCTATTTAATATTCCGATGATAAATGAAATTCCGTCGCATCTTCTTCTTTCGCGATATACCTACGTATACATGTAACATGTTTATGTCACATTTATTTTTTATGTTTTTTTTTTAAATTCTGGTGATAGAAAAAATTCCACCCACTTCTTCTTTCGTATTATATACCTACGTATACATTTAACATTTTTATGTCACATTTATTTTTTACTTTTTTATTTTTTTAAATTCTTGTGATAGACAAAATTCCGCCGCATCGTCTTTTGCGATTTTTACGTACGTATACATGTAACATTTTTTCTTCTTTTTTTCTATTAATGTTCCTGTGACAGATAAAATTCCGCCGCGTCTTTTGCAATATTGACGTACGTATACATGTAACATTATTATATAACTTTTTTTCGTTTTTTCTTTTTTTTAATTCCTGTGATAGATAAAATTCCGCCGAATGATTTTTTTCTTCTCATTCTCCTCTTTTCGCTAAATATATATAAATACGTAACATTTTTCTATAACACCTTTTTCATGCTATTTTTTCTCTCTGACATTAAGTGCGTTTCCGTTTTTTTTAAAATTCTGATGAAAGTTTCCGCCGCATTTTTTTCTTCTTCTTCTGTTTAACTTGTTTTTTTCTGTGATATTTACTGTTTAAAAATTCTGGTGATCAAATTCCGCTGACTACCTTATTTTCTGCCGCGTCGTTTCTCCAAGGGTATAGGTAGAGAGGATACAGCGCCATACTCTTTTGACTTGACAAATCTCTCATCTCATTCATATATCTTCGAGTCATATATGGTCATTGATTAGAACTACGTAAGTGCTATTAGCTTACTACACGATTAAAAATCTCAAGACTGAGTCATGCACGGTTCATTTCTGAGTCGTCGTAAGACTGCTTTTAAAAATATGTTTATAGTGCGCGCCTCATTTTAATTACTAAAATTTTCGTATACATTTTGCAATAGTTAGTGTTCCAGATTCGTAAAACACTTCCACGTTCAAATTCACACCCACAACCTTTCCTTTATGCTCGTCTTTAGTGTGAAATGTGACCTTGACGTCAGCAGACGTCAACTAGATTCGATATTTGTTCGATCTCGACATCGCGGTGTGGACGTTCAGCTCCAGTGCACCAGCACTATATATGTGATCCTGTGATTTGTGTGCACAGTGATATTGTTATTTGTTGTTTTGTGTGCCGCGGGTGAAGCTGTGATATCGCCGTCTTCAATTGGAAGCGAAGAGCTGCCCACCGCGTGCCGTTTGTGTGATTGATTCTCGGCGGCGACTGCAGGAGTGACAGAGGCGTCGTACAATCCAATTCGTTAGATCCTATCGGCGCAGGATTTACGTTTCTTTTCAGTTAGTATTTCTATAGAAATTTACCTAAAATATATAGTGTACATGAACATATAAAAACAATTTACTTTAATAGAGTGCCTGAGGGATTTCATGCTTAATCGATACTTTGCTAGGTAAATATGTACAGATCAAATATAATAGTTGAATGAAAACTTGCGAAGCCATCGAGAGAAACAAAAGCAGTGTCGTAGCCTGTTTTAGTTATCGTGGTTAATTAAACAAGTTAATTATTTAGTTGGAAGATTGTATATAATTATTGGTTTCAATACAATTGATATCAATTATGCACGACCGAGATTTATGAATGCCCGAGTAGTGGGCGATTCAAGTATTAATGGAAGCAATAATATATATAATAATTAATAAATATTGTGGAAATAATATTTTATGGATTTACTATAAATGCCTACTTCGTATAATTAAGTTTAAAGATACATTACTTTTTATACTAACTTAATGTATTAATTATAAATATTTACATATAAAATCACATAGTTTTTGCGCTACCGGGTAGCGCAAAAACAATATTTTTCGACAAAATTGATTTTATATGTATATATTTATAATTAATACATTCAATTAGTATTTAAAACATCACAGACCGTCTGTTCTGAATAATTACAACTTCACAATAAGAATGTGTTCTCCTTAATTACTTTTTATATTTGTATATTTATTATGTTTTCGCGTCTAAACTTAAATTAAAATAATTTTAAAACTCAAGTGGCTAAATATATTCATATCCATTTAGAATAAATATAGATCAATCGCTACTCATTTGCAGCTGATTTAAATTATAGTGAACATCGATTTATTCAAAAAAAATGAGACGTGACAAACATACTAAGGCGTGCATAGATGTAACAAATACAAATAAACTTATTTTATTTTCCGTTGTATACTGTAAATGTTATTTTTATAGCCCTGCGAACGCTTTCAGAAATTTGAAATTTAAATTTAACGTATTTCAGATTATAATACCATTCATAACATTCTTTATTGTAAAGTATACTTATGATTTTTTAAATTTTGTCTTTTTCATCTGAATCCACTTGTATTACATCATTATTTAGCATTTCTCGAGGTATATTGAAATTTGTAAGTGCGAGGCCTGTTATTTATTCATACTGCGTTATCAATGACATGAAATTTGCGTGCGATGTATTTTTACCCCGAACAAACTACCGCGACTGAACCGCGATTGAAGAAATATTAACATGTTAAACCGCGCACTGGTAGACTTAATTCATTGATAGCAATACTGAACGGTTTCTTTAAAGCACGGTAACATTGGTTTTGGCATAATTTTACATATTATGTTCTACACCTTTCTGGCTTTAAATTAATATATAAAGGTGAGTCTTACAGTTTTAACAATCATGGTTTAATTTCTATACAAGCTCAATTCTAAGATGAAATTATATCATTCATGGATGATGGCCTTTCGAACGTGTAATACGCGCCCACAATAAATGTGTACTTTTGTGCGGTAGTATTTTTTTGTATGTTTGTTTTACATATATTTCCAGTTCTGACGAAGATACGTTAGTATCGAAACTGGTTGACGTAAAAAACAACACAGTGGTTTAAACAAAGATAAATATATTTTTAATTTTAATTACCATAAAATCTGTATTTTTTAATATATTATATCACAAGTTATCTTAAATGGTTCTATATTATACCTTAACGTCATCTATATTATAGAATTATCTATCAGTATAATAATATTATATTACGTTGAACGTTTTGTCAATTGTGAAGTACTCGGACTTAATAGGTCTGAGTACTTCAGACCGTGATTTTAGTAAATGTTTTTTTTTTAATTAGATAAAACTAGTGTTAATGCCATTTATCAAATACCGTCAACGTTAAACTAGGAATTTCCGGTATTCTATCTGTTTACCCCTACGGAAATACGGCCCGATGATGTGCATTTATGTAAGTACGTACTATATTTGTATTCTTCCGCTTAAGGTTTTTTTTATGTTCACGTCGTCTTTGCTACCTGCGTAATTATGTTCATCAATGGACTATTGCAAGGCTTTTGGCATAAGCCATACACGTCCTAATGAAGTCTATGTATTATACTCGGCTCATGCAATTAATAATTACCTGTGTACCAGTTAGCATCAGCCTTGAATTCAAGTCGAGCAACTCGCCTTGCAACGTCGCCTCCAATTAGCGTTGGAATTTGTCTCTTTTGGTTGTTTATCCCATCTGTTCACGCGCAACTAATATAAATACTGACAACAAGACTATAGCAGATTCCATACGTTCTTCCAAACACTGGAACAACAAAAAAAAACATTTAATAATATGTATTAATAATAATTTTCTCATATACATATTACGAAGTTGCGATTTTAGAACGTAATTTTTTGACAATTAAAACAAATTATTAAGTTGAGTCATAAGTGCGGTTACATAATTTTCATTATTACTAATGACTGTCTCCCATCTGTCAACTAATTTGTTTATCCCGCCGGAATAAAAACTCGCCGGTTTTGATTCAAAGAATATGTCCAAGTGCATTCAAATAATTTTGTAGAGTTAAAAAAAAGGTGAAAATCTGATGGTGAGCGAGGTCAGGAGAATATGGTGGGTGTTTTAAAACATCCCAGTTGAAATCCAGAATGAGGACGCGCATTGTCGTGGTGAAAAACAACACCTTGCGATTGATTAATTGGAAACCACGCCGTTTGACTGATACCCATCTTCAATGCGATGTCCCTGGTATTCTGACGAGGATCAGCTTTTATTATAGCGGTTAGTATATCGTCGTCAGTGGTTAAAGGGCGCCCCGCCCATTCTTCATCAGCTACTGATAAATTACCAGATCTGAACTTAGCCAAACCGCCGTTGACCGGTTCGAGCATCGATAGCACCCCTACCGTACACATCAAAAATATTTTCAAATATGAATTAAATATATTAATTATAAAGATATACATATAAAATCAATTTTATCGAAAAATATTGTTGCGCTACCGGGATTCGAACCTGGATCTCTTCCCTAACCGGGGGAGGTGCTTTATCCAACTAAGCTACAGCGGCATTATTTTTAGCGACAAATAAGGTAGATGGCTCTGTCAAATGATGGAACGATTAAATGTATTAATTTCAAAAAAAGGTAGCATATAGGGTCGAAAAATTGTCGCTAAAAATAATGCCGCTGTAGCTTAGTTGGATAAAGCACCTCCCCCGGTTAGGGAAGAGATCCAGGTTCGAATCCCGGTAGCGCAACAACAATATTTTTCGATAAAATTGATTTTATATGTATATCTTTATAATTAATATATTTAATTCATATTTAAAATATCACAGACCTATGTTCTGAATAATTACAACTTCACAATAAGAATGTGTTCTCCTAAAAAAAAAAAAATGTTTTCGGTCGCTACTGTTGCATTATGACCTTTATTAATTCAAAAATTAAACGTCTTAGTAAAACGTAAAAGTAAGTGTCGAATGAGTATGCAAAAAAAAATTTCAGTCATTTTAAAAATTCACAAGGGCTCCATTTAGTCCAGCCACTGGCTATCAAACTAAATAATTTGTCAGAAGAAACCCTCCTTTATATAATACAAAGGAAAATTTAACAAAGTTAATTTAGAAAAAAGAAACATTGTCTATTTAAAAATACGACTCAATCTAATAAGATGTGATCGCTGACAAAGATACTTCATACAAAATACCTATTGAAAAAATATATAAGTAGTTACTACCGGAACTTTCTCTTGCCGGAATAATGAATTACCAATTACACTATGTTAACCGAGTACTTTCACATAAATTTTTTTGCTGTTTTAATGTTCCAGATTCGAATCCCGGTGGTAACTATATATTTTTTCTAGAGTTTTTTTTCTGTGTATGTTATTCATGTAATTTATTTTTAAATAATCATCATTTTCTTCCTCTGATTCGAAGAGCGTTAGGAACCTAGTCTTGACACGGCTTCCATCATATCCTGTCACCACCAGGCCGCCTTAAATGAGAACTTTCTATATGTAGAAGTGAGGGCTCCGTGTCGAGGGTCTCACCTATCTCTGCATTTCTCACTCGGTTCAATAATGTTACTCCCCTAAAATAACTCATTTCGGCAGTATGGTCTTGATTTTATTATTTCCTTAAGCATCCATAATAATCTTTCATGTATGACTTACTGGATTATGTTGGATTCGAGCGAGTGTCGGTGTTAAAGTAGCGATGGCTGTAAAGTGCTCCGAGAATAAATATATATTCATTTTGAAATAAAGTGTACATTGTCTTTATTACGAGTAATAACATACATACGTTAGCGAAATCGTATTACGGCTGGCAAGTATATTGAGCATCTGTCATCCTGTCATCTCATCTATGTCTCATGCTCATCTCGCTCTTATCTAAGTAGCACTGTCAAATGCGACGCGAGATGACAAATTAATGTTGTGTTCGTATTTTTTAAGAGTATCTTCAAGCGGGTATATATATTTCATAGTCGATTCGTCAGTCTACTTCACCTGTCGCTGGAGAATCCATTCTCACTTCTTATTCTGTCAGACCAGCTTATGTTTAACATGCGTTTGTCGAATCGCACATTTTGCAATCTACAAGCTTCTTAAGCTCTAATCATATTGCGCAGTATAATTTAGTCATAGTCATTTTTGATGTGACATTGTACCTTGTCACGATTTTTGTTTTGAATCTGTACACATCATCTTGTCAGTTGTTCATATTTGACGGTTTCCATGATTGATGAGTGGGTCTCACTCTAATATAATGCTTCAGTAATGACGCGCAGACGACAGAACAGTTCTCAAAGATTATTATTGCCCCAGCCTTGCGCGCTCAAGTTCAAACAAATCCTACGTAATTATTATATTACACCAACCCTATTAATAAATAAAATTATTATATTTCATCCGTATAATTACTAATATTCCTTAATTTTGCCAATTTCTTACATCGACGGCAAATTTTACAGCGCGTACTTTAATAATTCTAGTTAATTACCAATTTCGAAAGTGATCCTTGTTCCAGCATATTATTGAATATACTTAACCGTCATTTATGATGCTCAGTTCAGACATATCAAGATTACAATACGTTATATTTAAATAAAAATGGTGTTGATTTATGAGCCGACTCCTGTCAACGTGAGCTAACTTTATTTTATTGCATTATTTTTCTAATATTGTTAATGTAATTATTATATATTGAATATAAAGGTATATCATCAAATTTTTGTAGGTACTTGCAATGTTTTAATTAATTTTAATGGATATTCCTCTCTTCTAGTGATTGACAGAAATTTAACATGGTGGACATTTTCTTTCAAAAGTGTAATACACACAAAATATTATCGTAATAATTTTTATGATAAACTATTGTGAATCAAAACATGTAATATAATGTATGTGTAATACATATATGTATATAAAGGATGTGTTTTTTTTTTTTAGAGGTATATAACTTTAAAATGAAATAAACACATAAAAATCGCGGTGATTTGTGTCATACTGTGTCTCTGTGACTCTGTGTTTGCTCCTTTGTTGTGAGCGAAATATCACATGACCGGCGATGTATGATGTGAATGTTTTCGGCCATGCCAAAAATTCACTTGTATTCCTATGAAATTCACCACCATCCATACTAGCAAGCGAGTTGTGTCTATTTACATAATATTTTATTCGTATGTATTTTGAATTAGTGTTTTACTTCTCAGCCTTGAGTTTTCTAGTCACTTCCTTGTTTTGTTCAACCGTGAGATCGCCGCTGCTTTATTTTTATTCCAACCAGATCTCATTTGTATTGGCAAATTTTTTTCCAGTCATTTTTATTACAGAATACTATATTACGATTTTATGGCCGTTTGTGTCGCAGGTCGAAACCACTCTAAATATATATTTTTTTTAAATTGCTTAATAATAATAAGCGGCTATTAAATCATTATATCGAGTTTTTAAAAAATATTTAATTGAAAAGATAATCCTACACGCACACAGACATGAACACACATACACACACATACATATATATGTATTATATATTTATTTTTCACGTTGTAAGGTTACAATTTTTTATTTCACGATGACGAAATTTCAAGGATAAATTGTAATTGGTCGTAAACCATCAGGGTGAAGTAAGTGGGAGGGGTATTGTTCGACGCGCGTGATTTGCTGATTTGCCAGTCGCAATGAGTCATTGGTTCGTGCGCGTCGCGCTTTTTGTACTCACTTTAATATTCGACGAGTAAGTGATGGGCCGAGCACACAACTTATCTGGTGCTGTGTTCAAAAGTTCAGACAAGAAGGGACAATGGTTAACCAAACTCCTCCGGGGCCATCAACGTCAGCAGCGATGCCAGAACATGTGGCTCAAGTTCGACTTGAAATTATGCGCAATCCGCGTAAATCGATAAGGAAGATTGCAGCCTTTACTGGAATAAAAAAATCAACAGTGTACGTTGTTTTGAAAAATAAACTACAGTTTCACCCATACAAACTGGAAATCGTGTAGTTTCTCAACGAAAATGACTATTCTTTACTTGAAACCTTAGCGAGAACGATGCTGGAACGTTTTGGAACAGCACAAACGCTTGGAAACATATTGTTTACTTACGAAGCATATTTTCATATCGATGGCTATGTTAATAAACGGAAAATGAGATACTAGTGCCCCGACAACCCAAGGGAACGCCATCAAAAACGTTTGCATTGTCCAAAACGATAGTGCGGTGTGTAGTTTCTGACTGAGGAATAATAGTCCCTTATTTTTTTAACTACCGAGAGACAGTCACTGCTGACGTGTATTGCTGAATGATCGACGAGTTTTTGGTACCGCAACTGCAGCTGTTTCCCGGGTTCAACAGAACACAATTTCAGCAAGACGGGGCCACTCCACACACAACTAGAGTTTCAATGGAGAAGCTGTGTTAGTAAAACTTGATAAGTATTAAACCGTTCGTTAATTTTGTAATTGTAGCACATTGCCGTCGTGAAATATACTGCTTTGAAATTGCGTCCATCATTTTGAAACGCCCGTATTACATTATTGTCTTCGTATACATAACAAATATTAACAACAAAATATATATCTTAGCCGACGCTCACCTATTTATTCGTTAATGTCAAGAATCACCGCCTACTACGACTCGAGAGCCAACAATACAGTATCAAACATATATCAGATGTTCCAAGGAACTGGTTTATTTTTGCAATATTTTTTGTGCACTTTTATTATTCCTATCGTTACAACCTAACTGTTACAACCGGATAGAGTAATGATTAATTACGCGGTAAGGGGGCCGTCACCGCTGTAGACCAAACTACATGTGCATAACATTTTTTATAACCGTTTAAAAATACTCGGTACGTTTGTTGTTTTTAATAAAATCTTCAACGACCTACAAATTAACCTAATTTATTTTGCGATAATAGATTCCGGTAAAGAAGAATGGTGTTTTGTCTCAAATGACAAGTCTTAATACATTACTTTGTATGATCTCTAAATCAATGGGGGAACAGGGCTATTTTTACCATACATTATGTCATGAAAAGTACCTGTTATACTACATTATTTACAAGCCATGACGTGTTATATCAATACAAAATTGTATAAGAACACAGTTAGTTCCCATTTAACGACCAGGTTACCGTTCCACACACATGGTTGTAAATTGAATTCATTTTCGGTGCTGATGAAGCGTTTATTTTATCCTTAACCAATACACCAGAAAGTACAAGTATTAATACTACATTCCATTTACATGCAAGCCTGATGGTCGCTTCCTACCTCTCTAGGTACATATAAAGTACCTATTCTGAGGCGGGTAGCCATTGGGTTCAATAAGCTAGATTGACAAGGTAACAAATTAAATGTGAAAAAAACTAAAAATTTAAAAAGAGACACGGAGAGAATAAGTAAAAGGAACAAAGTAAAAATTTTGATACAGACTAAAGACATGTAAGAATTAAAAGAAAAGAAACAAGCAGGGAGTAAACAAAACATGATAAGTACAAGGTAGAATGTAAGGACAAAAAATAATTACATAAAATGAGTAGTAAAATGGTCGGTAAACGAACTCCTCAAATTTTTTTAATGATAGATGTAAAGCTTTATAATTTATGCACGCCGTGCGATCGATCGACACAGTGAACGCCGATTTATTGACTGAATGTAAATAACGCGCACTGTAAATTAGGAAGCGGGTGGGGTGCTTCCTGACGTCAGCGACACAGTTCGACGGCCGCTCACTTGGCGCTAGAAGTAGACGACGCAGCACATCTTATAATATTAAGTGTTTCTTCTCTGCTGACGACAATAGTACGCAGAGATATGATTAGTCTCGTACAAATGACGCACGACAATAGTCGTATATGTGAGCGTTCATTGAAACGAGATGGTTGTTAAGTGAGGAGTGATTGTAGTACATCTCGTGTCTTTTGCAGTTATTTTGTAATTATGAAGTTTGTACCTTAGAAGAATGCGTGGCTTTGTTAACTCAATATGATGTGGGATAGAAGTGTGCTCTTGCTAGAACACTTGGGACCGGTCTCATACTAAAATCCCCATTCTGCTTTATTCTAACATAATAAATTATCAACACTCTTGAGATTTCGCATCATGAGATAGTTATTATACATTTCTATCCCGATGTGGATTTATTGTGATTTAATAGACTGAATAGATTCCGCTAAAAAAATTGTGGATGCGCTCGCTTTGTCCCCGCTTTGACCCGCCTGTCTATCCTCTCTTCGGTCAGGCATTACGTATTCTTCGTGTTTGTAAAGTTTTCAGGTTTGATCTGCCGCTTGTCTCTACCTCTAATGAATCCTGTCATAGATTTTGAAATGTGAGTCAAAAGTACAACCTCGAAAATTTTACCAAGAAAGTTCTGAACCGCAACGGGGATTTTCTTTAAAAATAAAAAACAATGACGCTATACTGACGACAGTTTAATTGTAAATAAATATATATTTTTTAATGTTTATAGTCTTGACTTTGTGATTAGACATAATTATTAATTTAAAAAACAACATAGGTCCGATTCGAAACTACTGTATTTTCGCTGGCACAGTGTATACTCTTATTAATATATTTTCAATTTCAATCTCCTCCCCACTCCCACTGTACCTACTCTCATCACGACTGCGGCCACGTCTCCGTCCGACAATTGATTTCTTTGATAGTGTACATCCATCCGGATAAAGATGCAGTATTATTGAAATCGGTCGACTTAAAAATTGATAAAGTGGTTTTTAAAAAGTTTGTTATTTAAAAAATATATATATATATTATTTGATAATTTCGAGTCTGTTATTTAATTTACAAAAAAAGTTATTTATAAAGTCTAGTCAAATTCGCTCCTCAGAATGGATATTTATTATCTATAAGGAATTTCTCAATACAACCTTTTTTTATGTATACCAAACTGAATAAATAATAATATTTTGAAGACGTTTTTTCAATACATATCGTTCCTTGAAAATTAAAACAAATGACAATAAATACAAATTTAACATACAAACACCCCCGATTTCATCTCCTCTCCTGTCCATATTAGCCCCGCCCACAACCACTTTCACTTTCACCAAAACCCCCCTCTCCCCAACACTCAATGTAGTCGATAGTCTATCATCTAGTTTTAAGATTTAGTTTATTACTGAAGATGACGCAGTGAGCGCAGAAAACGTTTTAATTTTTTAAAGTGTGTAGTTCATTAATTCGTAATTCATTATTTTTTTTAATAAGTAAAATTTTTTGTTAAAAGTTAATTACAACAAAATGAATTATTATCTAAATTATTCACTCACTTCCCTTTTTCACTTACACTTTATATCCTACTCAAATATTCTAATTAATTCCTGGTTGGTCAGTGAAAATGCATTCGTCAATTTCAAACTGCTGATTTTCATTTCGTCGTCTTATTTGACCTTATCCCCTGTTGGAAAATATTGCGCTTCCAGGAATCTCCGTCGGCCGTCAACCTTCTGGCGCTGTCCCAGGTCATTCCAACATTCCACAACTCCTCGACACGCGGCTATTATTGCTGATGCTCTCCGGGGGCTGCTGCATTCTATCGCTCATCTGTGTTTTGCATTGTTTCGCAAGCCTACAATTCTACGTTGGCATTTTGTTTTTGGCGTAGTATTATATTATGTACATATGAAAGAGATGTGTGTCTAATAATTAGTATTGCTTGAAAAAATATATTAGAATCACACCTGGGTAAAGATGTAGGTGATTAATTTACATACATATCTACCGACACTGGCGTGTACGCAAGTGTTAATTGGTTCAGTGTTTCTAGCCAATAGTCCGATCCAAGGTCAGGTTTTTTTTACCATTATTAGATCACACGTGCTGTATATGCGTCGTTCAGTCAAGTGCTTGAGTGTGCGAATTTTTTTTATTATTACTTGAATCAACAGTCAGTATCCAGTTTATGAAAGAAGAATGGGCGTTTTGTATTACTACGAGTGATACCTTAAATCAAAGGAATATTATGTTGTTTTTGAATAACTAGGAAATGAAACACAATTTTTGAATTTGGTTTTTATTTATCGATTATTTGGTTTATTACAATTATGTATGGAATATGACATCGGCCAAGTGGCCGCCTCTTCTTACCATATTTTTCATAACGCACACTTGGCGTGTTATTTCAGTCATTTCATTTGGAATATTGTCCTGCAGCATCAGAATTGGCGTGGATCTTTCCTTTCAAGTACCGCCACAGAAAATAGTCGGGAGCTGTCAAATCAGATAATCGATGAGGCCAGTCGATATCACCACTTTTTGAACATTATGCGGCCGGGAATAGATTCTCGCAAAATTTCAAGCTTAGCTCGGGCTGTGCGTGAGGTGGTCCTGTTGAAATCACACGTGCCAAATTAATCGACCTAGTTCGGCCACCTAGAAGTGTTCTAACATGTGACGATAGCGATCACCACTAATGGTTACAGCAATGCCATTATGATTTAGATAAAATGTTTAAATGACTTCAACACGTTGTTGAGGCGTTAGATGCTCCATAATAAATTGTAATCAACTACTCTCTACGACTACCAAATTCGAACTGACAAATGTCTGCCAAACCAGAATGGCGGCCAAACTAAATCGGCCTGGAACATAATATTCATTCTGTATTTTGTTTTATAAGGATAATATCCAAATCGACATGTTCGCAAAATAATTACGTTGTAATAAGCGAAATGCTTATTTTCTTTTGCCATTAGTTTATATAGAAAAATCTATAATTATGATGACCACACACACATACATGCAAGAAATATATAAGTAGTACATACATACATATCTACTCAAAGAGACAACCTAGAAAATAGGTTACCCTGGGCACAATTTTGGGCCGAAGAAGGCATCGAAGAGTACCACAACGGTGTATAGATACTATGAATTTGTCTGGAAAGACCCTGGAGTCAGCCGTGAAGACGATCCAGGACCGAGATTTATGGAGGTGCATTACGTGCCATGCCTCGAGTGATTGAGGCATCTATAATATATTAAAACTGACTATAAGGATTGTAATTGATTTGTTTCTTTTTTAATTGATTGAATTAGCTGCAAACACACAACTGACAAGAAAATTGGAACGCAAAAATAATTTTAACTAATGTTTAAACCACTATTTATTAATTATTCTACATGTTTCGATACCTATGGTACATTGTTCAGGAAACAATGTATACTGAAATTAAAAATACAAGCATAGATAAAAACAATACTTTAAAATTGTGAATAAGTAAGAAGTAATATATTTTTAATTTCAGTATACATTGTTTACTGAAGATGATACCATAGGTATCGAAAGATGTAGATTAATTAATAAATATTTTAAATAAAGCATTTTGTAAAAAGTAAAGTTTAAATAAAGTATTTTGTATAATTTGATTCGGATTCCATGTGCAACATAGTAATCTAAAAAATCATTTTTTCTATTTTTGCAAAATTACTCTGTGGCCCCATTTTATATTTTGTATAATATATAATGAGGCCACAGAGTAATTTTTAAAATATTAAAGAAATATTAAATATGAATTAAATATATTAATTAGAAAGATATACATATAAAATCAATTTTATCGAAAAATATTGTTGTTGCGCCACCGGGATTCGAAAATGGATCTCCTTCCTAACCGGGGAAGGTGCATTATCCAACTATGCTACAGCGACAATATTTTTAGCGACAAATTTTCGAACCTATATGTTACATTTTTGATATTAATACATTTAATCATTCCATTATTTGCACCTTACCCGGTTCGAATCCCGGTGGCGCAACAACAATATTTTTCGATATAATTGATTTAATATGTATATCTTTCTAATTAATATATTTAAAATATCGCAGACCGTCTGTTTTGAATAATTACAACTTCACTATAAGAATGTGTTCTCTTAATTAAAGAAATGATTTTTTAGTTTACTATGTTGCACGTGGAATACGAATCACAACAATATTCTTACCATAGTATTGCCAAATTAAGCTAAACGCTTGTACTGTGAAAATAGGACTAACTTAGTGGTATTCTGGCTCGAACTCCCGACCACACACGACTAACTTTTTATATTAATTGAACTTGGGAATAATCTATTAAAAACGATTTACTTTACATACATTAATACTATAATTATAGTGGGATGGGATGTTATACATTTGTTTATGTGCAAGTAGCGTTAATTATTTTTAATTAATAATTATACTGAATTACCGCAAAGTGTCTGCCGAGACGATAATTAAAAATATTTTTACGGCATATTTTGTACCATGGTTTGCGCGTATTATATTTCGACAGCTAAACGATATTTATGTTAAATATCTTTATCTTTAGTGGAAGGCACTTTGAAATGGTGATGGAGAATGATCGACGTAGCTTGAAAGGATTTTGTTTAATAAACAGATCTAAAGAGCGAGGATACTCGCTTTCTCACATTACCCTTGACAGATGTAATAGTATTTGTTTTCATTTTAATAAAATCACTTTTTTTTACATGAAATAATAGAAGAAGAAACTGTGCTCTGAAAAAATCATAACTTATATTATTTTTATTTGTTAACTTTGTTTCATTAACCACTTATTGAGTTTAAATACATCTACCGGTTTCGAAAAATACCATTTTCTTCTTCAGGATGTCATGTGTTGTTTCTTTACCAGAATCTATTTTTAAAAAACAATAATTATTTAAAATATAAATTTAGTACCTAACTCAAATTGTTACTTAATACAAATTTACTCGAATCATTTTTAGAAAAAAATTTTAGAATGCGACTTGTAGTTAAATTTTGTTGATTGTTTATAATATTTTGATTAGTTTTATATGCTTTATTTATCTCCAACGATTCCAAATTATTTAATTTAAGACCAACACCGTTTACATGCAAAATTGACAATTCCAATTTTCTATCAAATGATTAGAATATTCTGAAAACCCACTATTGTTCAAGTAACAATTTGAGTTAGGTACTAAATTAATTATTTAAATAATTATTGTTTTTGATTAGTATTGACATCCTGAAGAAGAAAATGATATTTTTCGAAACCGGTAGATGTATTTAAATACAATATGTGGTTAATGAAACAAAGTTAACAAATACAAATAATTAAAATTAATATAAATTACTTGGGTTAAATATTTTCCGTTAATAAAATGTTCTGAACGACTCCTACTAGGTTCTACCCAAAAGCCTTTGAGAAGCATTGTAATTAAAAAATGTGGATGTCTCTCCGATAATAATGATTATATTGGATAATTTGTATAGCGCCATTTTCGTAAAAACTTTCACCTCAGGGGCGATTTACACATAAACTAAGAGGGCAACGTGTATGTTGTTGGAATCTGGCTACATTGTGTAGTGTATTTATAAATACAAATTAAATCTATTAAATAGAAAGATATACGTATACAGGCGGCCCTCGACTTTCGCACTTAATTGTTTTCTGAAATGTGTGCGAAAGTTGAAATGTGCGAAAGTAGAGCCATGTAAAAAAAACACCAAAATGGGACATATTTTCAGTTATGTATTTATTGATCAATCACACACATATATATAATAAAATAACAGTGCGAATTAGGACTCGGGAATCTTCTTTATGAAATTGTCGAGATATTGTTTAATGCTACCCTCTTTTTTCTTTTCATGATAGAGAGTTCTATAACATGCCGTGTCTCTATCGATTGCCCTACGTATTTGAGATATACGCTCTGTATTGAGATCACATTCATCTATGATAGCCAAAAAATTATCAAGATGCACGAAGGCTTCATTCATATTTTTGATTGTCAAAGTCTTGACGATGTCAGCCTCTTCTTCGCCTTCATTTTCTCTGTCATTTGCTTCTTATTGTTCAATTAGGTATTCATTCGACAAAGGCTCTGAATGAGATTCGATTAATTCATCAACATCTTCGTTGTTGACGTCCATGTTTAGTTCATTCATCGTTGAAACTATTTTAGTTGTGATAGTTTCCGGAGATTTTTAAGGGTTTAGAGTTTAGATGATCGCCCATCATTTGTGGGCATAATTTTTTCCAAGATCCTTTGAAACCCGCTGAACTTGTTAACATACATTTCAAGGACGGAGAGAAAGAGACAGGGAGCGGAGAGCGGAGAGGAGAACGACTGCACGTGAGACAAATGCGAACATTATCGGGAAAAAAACGCCGGTCGAAAAATGTGCGAAAGTCGAGGGCCGCCTGTAAAATCAATTTTATCGAAAAATATTGTTGTTGCTACCGGGATTCGAACCTGGATCCCTTCCAATCCGGGGAACGTGCATTAATCGATTATGCTACATCACACATAGAGACGACAAACTTTCTACCTTTCTAATTAATACATTTAATTAGTATTTAAAACATCACAGACCGTCTGTTCTGTGATGTTTTAAATACTACTTCACAATATGAATGTGTTCTTAATAATAGTGTAATTATAGTTTATTTGACCAATGTTGTTGTCTATCAATGCAGTAGAAAATCCTGGTGGTGACTGTATTTTTTAATACGTAGATTTATTTCTATTTCGATTAAGTTTCATAAATGTTAGACTTATTAAGTATCATCCATACCTGTACAGACACACGCGTGCATCTTATATCAGTTTGCAGCAAATTGATCTTGAAGGTCTCCCCCAGACAAGAGCGCTTTTCAATTGGCGCGATTTGATCGATTGCAAATTTCATGACAGACGACTCATTCAAAAAGTACTTGGCCAGTTGACATATGAGAATAGGTGTTAAGTGGTATGTTGAACGTTGACACATTATACAAGTGCAATACGTGTGTGGTACGTGCCATGTTACACTCACACGCGCAATAGATCTATACAGTGGGCGTACGTGGGTATGTCCCGTATATTCAAGAAATTATGAATGTGTTTCTTTGTCGGAATCCACCGTGATTTTCCGTGGCCACGATGGATAAATAGATTACCTCATTCGTTAGCCTGTCAAATAATGTTTATGTTACAGGCAAAGTGTAAATTTCGAAAATGTATACATTAACTAGTCAATGTATGCAAATATCAGTTTTAGTTACAGTATACACAAAATAATTTATGAATACTCTAACTAGTTGTTGTGTGCATTTAATGTTCGGTGTCTATCAGAGTATTCGCAATGTTCGTTCGCCTGACGTACGGTACGCTGAAGTTGCCATATTAAAAAAAAGCAATGTAATTACTTATTTATGGAAAAAATCTAACATAGTAACAAATATAATTTCCAGGATATTTTTTTTAGTAAAAATATGCCTACGAATAGAATAATGTTATTGTTTTTAATACGTGTAATTGTTTTTCGAGTGACAACATTGCAATTTCTAGCAATATTTTACATTGGCAACATTATTACCGGCTGTGGAGTGCGTGCGTGTTATTATTGTTATCCGACGTAACCTCAAAAGTTTCAACTTAAATCACATTTCTTTTCTGTTATTCAACTATAAGGTATGTAAAAATACAATGTGCTTACAATTACAATTTATTTTTATTAATTCCTTGTATAATTATCATTCTAATAGTTAATGTGTGGTAGGGTAATTGTAAAGTCGCTCGTACTCGGTTATTTGTCAAACACGCTCGTCTGACAGATCTTGTTTGTTCACGATATGACCAGATCGCGTCGGCGAGTTCATAAACTCACTAGTTAAATCATACATTATCTAGTGAAAGTATACACGAAATGCAGCAATGTAAGCTGTAACTAAAACTCATGTCAGTGCATACATTGACTAGCCAATGTATACATTATTGAAATTTAACACTTTAACTGTAACATTTACACCAGTCGTAATTAATACCTTATTCGTCGTGTCCTGCCGATCTTGTGCAGGTCACAGAGACTGATGTAACTTGTCGACTGTTTTCTTCTTTCAATGAAAAGCATTCCGAGGATCACGGATGGGTTTGTTTTATTTAACAGGGAAACATGACGAATGATTTGCCGACATTTTGTTTTTTTTTTCATTTGCATCAAATGTTCTCATTATAAGGCTTCCAATTATCCCTCCACACAACACCCAGATGGGCGTAAATGCATCCAACTAAACACCGACTAACATGGGTATTTCAAGTCTCCTGTGTATATTAATGTAATGGGTTGATGCGAAAGTAAGTGCCGTTTCTTGTAAATAAATTCAATATTTTAAAAGAAACAATGTCTATTTAATCAATTATACATAATTTCAATTATTAGCTGTAACTGCAAGTTCTCTCGGGGTCAGTCGAGGGTCTGCATCCATCATGGCTCGGAGTTGGTCGTCATCAACTTCGATGGGATACCTCGCGTAGGGTTCCAAATTCTACGAACGAAACTTGCTAAGTAGGCTACATACGATTTGTTCGAGCTTTTAATATATTTTCGCCATACACTGAACAAATATCCGAGTCGCGTTGTTCCTTTTTTAAAATCATACAACATATAATATCGCTAATGAATTTTCTTGTCGACTATTGATAAATTTTGGGATTGTTACTCTATAGAAGTTGAAAAGAAACTTGCTAAAACATGTAGAATGGACCCCTTTTAAAAGTAATAACAAAAAATAGGTTTCAAAACAAAGTACAACCATTTACACAATCTCTATATAAGTACCGTTAAAACTCCATCAAATTGGAAGAAATGATAAAAAAATGGTAATCTTGAAATGAATTATTTAAATCTATGATTGATTAATTGTCATGTTTTGATTATATTAAATGTAATACAATTGATATAAATGTAATTTAATGTATTAATTATAAATATATTCATATAAAATCAATTTTGTTGAAAAATATTGTTTTTGCGCTACCAGGATTTGAACCTGGATCTCTATTTCCAATCCTATAACACAATTGGTAATGTACTCCCCCGGATTGGAAATAGAGATCCAGGTTCGAATCCCGGTAGCGCAAAAAACAATATTTTTCGACAAAATTGATTTTATATGTATATATTTATAATTAATACATTAAATTAGTATTTAAAACATCACAGACCGTCTGTTCTGAATAATTACAACTTCACAATAAGAATGTATTCTGCTTAATGATATAAATGTACCTGCAGACAAACGTCTAGCAAGACGTTCTGTGGCTTTAATTTTAATTAAAAAAATAAAACAATATTATATTTAAAATTCATTGTTATACACTAATCTATTTTCATCCAACGCTACAAACATCTGTTAAATGATTATAAGTAATTTTTATAATTTACTTTCGATCCTTTCACATTTTATTTTTTATTTCTTTCATTGTTTTTAAGTTTTATACCAAATTACTTTATTTTGTTTTATTCTGCCGTGGCATTTATCGTGGCATCCATACTCGCACTGCCTGATTATTTTTATATGTATTTTTAATTTATCTTCATCTTCCATCGCTCATCTTATTATCTGATTAAACTACAACTTTCAATCCATTCCGAGTCACTGAATGTTACTAAAAATTATTATTTTCTGTAACGGAGTAAAAGCATGTTTAATTATGCATCCAGCAGCCACCCGTCTCATAAATAAATATTCTTTCCACGCTATATTATATTGTTATCACAAATTGAAAGCTTGTTGTTCACACATGTTTAAAAAACGTGACCATACACAGTTGTAAACATTTCACCTATATTTTCATGTTGCTCAAGTACGAGTACGTACTATATACATGTACATACGTCTGCTAATGGCAACATTTTTACATTCTCTGCCGTACTGCGTTTATAATTCTTTGCGTTTCATCAAAAATACAGTTATTATAACACGCTTTCTTAATGATACGTCAGTACTCGATCACGTGACCTACTTCATACGCCATTATTTGGAATAACGCTTTAAATGGTGACGTCATCCCGTAGGTTGCCTTAACGCACGTCAGTTATTAAGTGTTGCAACACCTCGCAATCAGCTGTGCAAGTCGCTCGCAACACAGCCTAATTGGCCTTGTCATCGTTTTTGATCATTGTTATGAATTTCATAGTGTATTTTACGCATTCGGAAATACGAGTCGTTGCGTTCACACCAGGTAAAATGAAGAAATAATATTTTATAATTTACTTGTTTTTTCGGATTCTCTTACGGCGCAAGTACACAAGAGACAACCGTCACCCGTTGTCCATTGTATTTTGTACACGTAGCTGATGTATACCGACATTTACAGCTAAATCTCGCGAGACGAGAGATCAAAGTTTCATTCGTGTAACGCGTGCCATTAGGGAGCGATTACATGAATAAAATTTTGCTCTCGAGACTTCCTGAGATTATTTTCCATGCAAAATGCAATAGATTAAATGAAATGTATTTCACATCTTTTTTATTCATATGTTCTAATTTGATCAATTTCTCTGTATAATATTTATTAGTTATTAAATTTCATATTGTAATATTACAGATTTTGATCGTTTTTATTTGAGGATGTATGTGTAACACTAATGTTGCTTAAAAAAATAGTTATAAAAATTGTATCTAGACATTTAATTCTGTACGCTTTTTAAAGAAAAAATTATATGCACTCTTAAGATTTATTATTTTAATTTTGAAAAATATAAAAAAATGGTAATTTAATACAGTTGCTAACAAATAGACAACTTACGAAATGTATTTACTATAACAAGCATATGCAGTAATTTTTAGTATACGTAGCGCCTAATTCCAAAACATGTGTTTTTGAGTATATATTAAAACGTATAATATTTTGAAAGCAAATGTACAAAATGTTTGTTTTTACGTCAGCATTTTTTAAAGAGACAATTTTGTAATATATATATTTTTTCTTTATATATATATCGTTCTGACAGCCATACTGGACTTTAGTTCACGCGATCGTCAATAAACGTTGTGATTGGCTGATTTAATTTAAGGTGGAATAGCAAGTTATACTCTGTCTACTTTGGAATATTTTTGAATTAACCCTGATTTTGAGCATGCAATATCAATGGATTTAAATGGCTTTTGCGAGAAACAATGTGTTTGTTCTACACGTAGCTGACAAAATAAATCTACAAAACTGCTTAAATTATGTGAAATTAATTAATTTTAGGAGGTTTTGAAAGTAGGCGCTACATATGAATACGTATAATATATACGATAAATAGTTAGTATTTATCAATTTTTCAACAACTTTAAATATTATTATATTATTGCTTAAACAAAAAATACTGAAATGCAGTTCGTGTGCATAAATACAACATTATTAATCATACATGACCTATAAATAGTTTAAAATATATGACCTATTCTGTAGGTGATTTTTTTTAAACATTTATAACGTTATGCGGATGCACAGTGTGCATCCGTTTGGTATTATAAATATTGAACATATTATATTATTTTGACGCCTTCCCCAAGGTATATTCACGGTAAAAATAATATTATGAAGGTGTCTAAATAGTACTCGTATTGTTAGCTTTTGAATATGGCGGTTCCGGTGATATTTACTCAGGTGCATGGACACTTGAAGGCTGCGCTTAACTGGGACGGTCATTTTGTATCTTTAATTCTTTTTTTAAATACATTTTTCATTCAGTAATCGGACACATTATAAGCCAAACAAATTTTTAAACACGCAGATACTATATTTGTAATTTATATTATATACCACGTCTAGCTGTTGCGGTCAGTATGATCGAATCAATTTCAGGTTTTCGTGACTTAAGCCAAGGCCAAAATACAAATTACAACAATATTATGCGTGTTTTCTGGTTTGTATACTGGGGACAAGACTTACGACTTGCAGTGCGTGCAAAATTTTCACCCTTTGAAAAATACTCGAGATATGAAATGATAGATGCCCAGCCTTTCGAAGTCGTTGGATTTGAATTAATTTGACGACATAAGACTCATCGTAGAACTCTCAAAAACTTCATGATTGTAGTGGCGAAGCCAAATATTATCATCACAAACCATAGATGAATGATTTTGCCCCTAAACAACTGCTAGTCCAGGTTTCTACTCCGCATTTCTACACTGGTCTAATAAGAATGGTCGAATTTTGGTTGTACGTGAATTTGTCAGATTGTTGAGTCGTAATGTCAAACAGTACACAATTTAGTGACGATGTGACGGCCGGATGAATTTTATACGTATAAAATGCGAAATATTTTCATGTTGGTCCCTCATGACCGAGGATTGCGATATCCATAGACGCTCGCCCTTTTGACTATGCTCCTCCACATTTCTTAGCATCTTGCAGATCTTAGGTCTGACAGAAGTGCCTGTTGCCTTTTTCACTTGGTCGGTCCAACATGTGGGGGATCTTCCTCTTTGTCCTTCGACGTGGCCTACCACAACAAGATAATATGCCTAAAATATTGAAGGGTTCGTCTCAGGCTGCAGGTTGAGAGTTTGTCCTTGATCTTCAGTTACTGCAGAATGGAGACATTCGTGCGTCTCGCCGTCGGCTTTTTTCGATTTTTTTTCACTTAATCTTTCCAGATCTAAGCATATCGATTTTTTTAAAATATTTTCTGTGCGTTTTATACGTACATTGGCTTTTTTTGTCGTTCCAGATGCGAAAGCTTTCGCCATTTTTGATGAAAAAATTAATATGATTCACTGAAAGGCTGTTATTTTCGAAAATTTACGCGTGAACGCAAAATTGGTCCAAAGGGGTTTTATGTTTAAGAGTCTAGCAAAAATATATTGACGAAAATCACACCACGAGTTTGTTTTGTTATTCATTTTGAAAACAAGTGTCGAACGGCACGCATTACTAACCAAATGATTTATTATGAATAATTATAATTCTTGTAAACGTAATTTATATGTTATAAAATACATATCTAATTGTATTTTTTCTTCTTTTCAGGTAAGAACAACTTCCACTTCGCAATTCTTCAACGTGGGTTTGGTATTTTATTTTTATTTTTTGTATTTCGTATTAATAAAGCTTTTAATATTTCTAATGCCGTGCGTACAGAGATACTGTTCTGCTATAATTTAAAACTATTTCAAATGAAATGTTATTGTACGCATAATTATAGTATATAAGCCTACTCGGTATGGTTTTGATCTTCTATTCAAAGATCTTATAATCGGGAAATTAATTTATGTGTGTATATGTAACAATGTGATGTTCGCACTTCGATAGATATTCAATTAAAACCAAACAGTAATATTTTTCTCATTGTAAAGTAGGATAGGAATAATATTAATATAACATTATTATCTTCGTTAAGGTTAACCTTTATAGAAAGTATTATTTTTATTAATAAATTATGAAATTCATTTTAGTTAGCTATTTATCTAAGAGTTACTTATGGATTATATTAATATTATTTAAAGTAAATATAATTTTTTATTAAACCAAACTTTATAGTGCACACAAATTGAATATAATTTTTATCGCGACTCTAGTTTCTAGACGAGCAATCCCTGTGATCAACATGTGTATATAACAACCATATTAAATACAGTGAGTAAATGATCTATTCGATCTATCGATAGCAGAGACCACACATCTCCGGCATGAAAAGAGGGAGTGAGAAAAATTATCTGGAGGACTGCACTATACTGTTAAACTATACTCGTGATAAAAATAATACTCAGTTGTGTTTGCAGTACAGACAGTAACTACTAGTGATGAGCTCAAAATCACGAACTGTAAGTCAATCACTGTTATCTTTGAGTCATACTTACTATCAGTGATGGAATATCTGGGAATATCATGAATCATTATTTTATTTATATTTGACCGTGATTCGGTGCGTGTGCGTATGGAACGAAAATATTCATGAAGGAATGACGTTATAAATCGTGATAAGTGCCATCTAGTAGATTCTGCCAAAAAGTTTTACACATTTGATCCGAAATGAAACTCACATTTTTAAGGGTTTTCATTCTCTTTGTAATGATATTAAATTATATATATGCTAGAATATGTTTTTCACGTAAACAAAGTTTGAATAATATAAGTGTGTACGCTCAGAATTGTTTTTTTAAAATTTATTTCGCCTATTGTGATATGAAACTGTGATCACAGTCACAGTTTTCAATCACTGATATTATCGAATACCAATCACAATCACACCAGCGAGTTGAGAGTAGCATTTTTTCTCATAACTAGTAACTACCCGGTTAATTAAGGAAATTAAAACGTCCATAAATAAATTGAGGTCTTCAATTAATTCATTATTCTTAATAAAGTGACTATTAAATTTAAAAAAATTTTAATTTAAAAAATATTAGAGATGGAATATATGTCACATCAATATTCTTACTATTTTAAAATTTGTACTATGAAAATAGGACTAATTTTCTGGTGTCTTGGAACGAAACGCGAACCCCCGACCATATATATATATATATAACAGCTTTTCAGCTGTGATCGGTTCTGTGTGCAATCCAATTCGGTAGGTAATCGGTGTGATTAATTGTATTTTGCTTCGTGTTGCACGTCATTGGCTATCGACAGGCTTGTCGTGGACTTGTTACGGAGCGAAGTGGGGCAATGTGTCGATAGCTGTCGCTGTGTCGCGGTGTACGGCCGAGGGTTGTTCAAGGGCGAATCCACCTCGTCGGTGTCGATGCGTTTTAGCTGTACCTATCTTTAATTATGTACCACCGACACCTTTGTCGACATTACTCTATTTCTGCCACTACAGTATGTAAAGAAAGCAAGAACATTACATAAATGTAACAGTATTAATCTATTTACTCAAGGTCAACCTGTATCTCTGTTATTCTACGACTCTGTTATACGGGGGTAGATGGGATTAAGTACTTACAAAGTTTTATATGGTGCGCGGGGTGCAAAATGCGAGAATGATCCAATCAGACGAAAACATGCAGCTAGAATGACACCCTGCTGAGCTTCGGAAACTGTTTTCAGTGTTCACGATTTGAAACAATAAAAAACAACGTATAATATTAACCACGTTGTTTACTTAACGTTGACCGGTTTCGATACCACTGTTTCTTCATCAGGACAAACATACACTAATCCATAAAATTAAATTACATGCCAGTAAAAATAAATATTATTTTACTACTATTTTTAATGTTAGCAGAATTAGCAAAATCAACTTTGTGGTGTAAATTCATTTTTAGATTATTTAACATTGTTTTTTTAATCACTTAATTAAATTAAAAACATCAACCGGTTTCAGAAAATTCCATTTCCTTCTTCAGGATGACACATTGATTGACCAAAACCATATCGCACACCTAGATCAAAACTAAGACATCTCAAAAAGTCATTTTTCAGTAGACAAAAAAATAAAAACATTTTTCTCTATTTTTTGTTACTAAAGTTATGAAACTAAATAACATTTTAGGTCATAAATGTATCCTAAAATGACACTATTCAAGAACTGGGGCTAAGTTAGTTGCGTATATGACAAAGTACAATAATAACACCAAATTCTTGTTTTTTTTTTAGTTGTCTTAGTTTTGATCTAGGTGTGCGATATATATCATGTTATTTTAATATTTTTAAAAAATAATTAAAATCATAATTATTTAAAAAATAATTTTAGTTGATGTGTTTAATTTAATAAAGTGGTTAAATAAACAAAGCTAAATAATCTAAATATATATATATTTTACTACATTGAAGCCACCCTTAGTTCATCCGCCTGCACGTGGATACTGACTATTGTATTATTAGCCAGTAAACCGACAGTAGTATTTTTAACATTATAAATTGTGTGTACAAACATTGCTTTGATATCTCTAAAACTATCGAATATTATAATATGTATAATAAAATGTATGTATTTGACTACTTAAGTAATGCATGCAGATTGTATCTTTGAAACAATATCTTTATATTCAAGACTGATTAATTTTAATGTAAATATATTTCTACGTAATATGTTGCCGTCAAAGTTAATAATGTAGGTATTTTATAGAAAGCCTTTCAGACGTTAACGGAATATTTTCGGATTTATGGAATAATTTGCGTTTAATACCCGTTCTAAGACGGGCACGAACGATACACATAAAGAAGTATTACAGTGTTCTAATTTTAAAAATTTGACAACTCAAATGGACTTGTTTTTTATTTGAAAAATGCACTTAGAGATTAGAGCAGAAAGGTCAAAAGAATTTGACACTTCACTCCAATATAATCACATTATTATTACATAAATATCAAATTGGTTCCCACAATATTGATTAGTGAAAACTCTAGATTTTGTCAAAAAACATGTTTTTATCGCATGTTCTGTTAATAACATTAAGAAGGAATTTGTAAAGAAGGGCAAAAAGAGAACAAAATTTAAAGGCATAAAACGTTAATTTGGTTACCGGTAATTTCCGGTAAACTTGAGTGCCCCGATTTAATAAAAAAGAAAGAAACAATATTGGGTCGCGAATATTAAAAAAATGACGAACCCAAACGAAAAATCAGAAAAGTTACCCTATTCGCCATTACATTTTTCAAACTCAAAGGTGAATTTAGCTTGTTAAACTTTAAAGTCCCAATCCGCTGATTTATTTATGTCTAAAACATCTATTTTCATCAATTTTTATGAGTTTGCATTAAAGTCTACTTTAGCTATTGAATGTATTACGAGTACATCACAATTGATACGTACTCTAAGATACCGTAAGGTATACCGGAGGTATTTGAGAATAGAGTTTGTTATTTATTTAGCGGAATAAGTAGGTACTAGTTAATGTGTTGGATCATGCTTCATTGCAAACATTCCATGTATATCTTAATTTCATTTTAATGTACATCATTGCTGGGTTCTCCGTGAAATAACGGAGTTCGCACTTTAACGGTAACATGCCCAACGTGCGTCAATTATCTTTTGGTTAATTTTTGACCATAAATATTCACGAGATTTTCGAGAGCGGCCAGAATTCACACCGGTGACCGTTTTACTTTCACGCGACCATCTAATGACTGGTTGTTTACATCATCATTTGCCGGGCCGACGTTCCGTATGGGTTTTTTTATTTTATTAAATTTTTCACGAATCGCGTGTTTGAATGCGTGTCATTTCATAGTAAACGATAAAATTAAATTGCACGCTGTTACCGCAGTTTTCCCGCGGTTTTTCTGTCCCCCCGCCATCACCACAGCACCCCTCTCAAATGTTGTGGTGCTGCTTCAAATAGTAAATAAAGCGTTTACAGGATAAAGGTGCGATGTAATAAATTTTAAAAAGTTCTCTTCTCTATTCGGTATAAATAAATTATTAAAGAGAACACATTATTATTGTAAAGTTGCAGATTTTCAGAACATAGATCTGTGGTATTTTAATTCAAATTAAATTTAGAATAATAGATGTATCAATTTGAAAGAACTACAGCATATAAGTTCGAAAATTTGTCGTCAACTTACTATGTTGATGTAGTGTAATCGGTTAACGCATTTCTCCGCATAAGAAAGGATCCAGGCTCGAATCTCGGTAGCAACAAAAATAATTTTTCGATAAATTGATTTTTCTTGTATATCTTTCAAATTGATACATTTAATTTGTATTTAAATAAATTAGATGATAATTCAATGGTTTCAGAGGTTTTTGCTATAACATTTCTGAATTGTTTTAAAATAGTGTTTGAGAACAAATAAACAAACGAATAGTGTATGTATGAGTTTGTATTTTAAAAAACGAAACGAAAATTCGTCTCGCTTTGAATTTAAAAACTGTAAAATCTTCACTAGCGACATTTTTTTATTCAACTTTACGTCATGATGTGGGTGGAGAGATAAAATTAATTTTATAGTTAATTTGTTACAGCGCTCGCCTCATTTTATAATGTGTTATCTGTTGTCATTTAAAATAAGAACGAGTAATTGTCGACAATAATGGTCCCAAAAATAAATAAATAAATATTATACATAATTTTTTTTAAAGTATACCGTGCTATTTATAATATTATGTGAAGTGAGTTTTATTTTGTAAAATAATTCATTATGTTACATAGTCTGATACCGAAATTATATTAAATTATATATCGCACCCCTAATTAACATTAACGAGTCAAAATGTATAATTGTTTATATGTTTATAATTGTGTCGATCGTTTATCTCAAAGCAATATTTTCTTAGCTGTTAACCTTTACCATACCATGCTAAAAATACTCTACGCAGCCATGCTGTCAACTCATGTTACTGCAAGAAATTAAGTTTTTTTAACACTTTAAATGGGAATAAAGTGCTTTTACAAGCTTCAATGGCTTTACAATAGTTAATGTCACAGTTACTATAATAATAATAAGAAATAATAAATATAATAATTAAATACGTTCATTTTATTCTCAAACATTATTCTTGTAACGCATTCGTCAAAAGACCCATCTAACATGATCTTCATCTATATCTCTCATCATTAAAATTAATGTGTGATGTTTTTCACGTAGTACAAGTGGTATTTTTAACGTAGATGATTCTTTTTATTATGATTCGCTTTACATAATTGGTTTTCTACTACTCATTTCTAAGTGAAAATGATTTTTTTAGGAGTAGGTAAAATGTAAGTTTTACATTGTGCATATTTATAGAAATACGATTTAATTGGCTCGGTAGACCTATGTTACTGCATGGCTAGGGAAAGGTTAATGTCTTTAGGGGTGCGATATGTCAACTTTATCCGGGAGTTGGATGTTTTTAAAATTTGCGTTACGTTCATCAACAGTTTGCTATGGGAGCTACGATCCGGGATAATATTCCGCGACACGATCAAAGTTTCGTAAAAACAACAAATTCTAAATAAAAATATCAATGTCTGATTGTATTTAATGTAACGTGGCATAATAATATTGTAATATAATATAACCTCATCCAGGACAATGTTGAATCTGATGCTGACAATAAAGATCGTTCGCTGTGAAGAGTTTCAAGTATTATTATTAAATATTTTCAGAGAGTTGTCACTATTTCCTAGTCGTTTTCTTATTTGAAACCTGTCGTCGAGAATTAGTTAGGAATATTGCTACCTAAAGCAGTCTCGACATGACCACGGGAGTGTGGTCCGCAATTTTGTAGACCGTTTAGCAGTATTTTACGATTACCCCGCGTACTATTCGATGGTTCAAGAAAAATAGTATAATTTTGATTGATTTTAATTAAAAAAGATAATGAAATTAAAAGGGGTAAGCCAAAATATCGCAATCTCTAAAACACTTATAAACTAGCGTGTTTTACAAGTATTCACATGTGGATAAGACATTTGTCGAAGATACGCTGAACGGTGGGGAAGAAAGGTTCTGGAATGGAACTGGTAGAAGAATACGACATCAGAAGAGTGGCGTGCGGCAGATGGATAAAAAGGGTTGAATATAGACAATTAGCGACCCTCGGGTGAGAATTATATCGCGTATGTGTGTGGCCAGACTATATCGTGTATGTATGTGGCAGGTTGGAAACGAGAAAGACTACTTACAGTTGACGGGAGTTTATTGAGCACAGTTACATTAAAAAATATGCAATGAAAAGTCTTCACCGGGGAACGTTTGCTAGAGATCTTGATGGGAAGACAGCCGCGAGGGGAGTGGCGCTCGGGAGTTGGCCTGTGCAGCCCTGATTTACGCACAGGCAACTGTGATGAGCGTTCATAGCTCGTCGGCAATGCTGATTGTGGAGGCGATAAACCTGCACAAATCTTTGAATCTAAATCCTGCTGATAATAGCGGTCGCTGATAAGACTGTAGACTCGTTTGCTGTGCGCAATTTATGGTCAAATCATGCACCGCCGTGAAGAACACTAATCGTCCAATGAGCACGTAGATATTTATCAATTACGATTAGCCGGAAAACCACCGATACGCACATTTCCGGTATATTCAATAATGCATAATGTTGATATAATTGATATAACATTTGCGTGTGGTGAACTGCATCGGAGTTGTGGCGCGACGTCATGATCAATGTCAAATTTTAGCCATTTCTCGCCTCTGTTAATGGACCGACGGCCAATGTCAAGCGGGACACGGATCTCATCTTCGCTATGATTTATTCGGGACAGCGTATCTGTTGGCATCGGCGGACGGTTAATTGACCCCAGGAGACCTCAGCTTCCACTGATTTGGTCCAATTTAAATAGGACGATAAATTCAAATGGTGCTCACAATGGTCTGTCATTTTTTTCAACTCGTCATGAATGTGTTCTAACGACTAGACACGTAGGTACTGTTCATTCATCTCGTGTCTTATATACAGGGTGTTCTAAACCATAAAATTTTAACTTTGATTTTAGGCGTAATACAAAATTCCAAACAAAAACTGTCATGTTAAATTTTGATGTAAAATGCTCCATTATTGAGATAATTGACATAAACTTTGGGGACACTACAAAAGAAAAATTGTAAATTGGATTATGATTTAGTGTGTTGATATACGCTTAGAATGCGTCGAAGTTATTTACATTATTTCGTACGTTTCATATTTTTTCTTATATCTGAGTAAGGGAGCATTTTAGACTAAATTTTTTGTCCATAATTTTATGTTATACCTAGTTTCAAAGTTATGCGCGTTTCGTTTAGAACATTTACCGATAGTGCATTTAATAGGTACACCGAAAATCCTCCAAAGTATATCTAATATACTACATAAAAATAAACAAAAATACAGATATAATAAATTCTTAATATTAAAAAATCTAATTTGAATGAAATATATTGTATATACATATTTACAATCAATCTATTATAAATTATATTAACATAAATAAAATATTTAAATTAAATACACACGTTAAAACAATTTGATTTTAAAAATACCAAAATGTTCAAATTTACATCTGATAGCCAGCTTCTCGATTTTGTACAAATATTTCCAGCAATTGAAAAAACTCTCCTTCAACCGAGGTCGAACAATTTTTGTAAATTAATTGTTTGACGGCTAAGAATTCCTATTACCGAATGACTTAGAAACCGTTACAAGCCAGGGTATAATTCAGTAAAAAAATAAAATTTTGCGAAAGCACTCACTCATGTATGTACTCGTATTTTTATTGCACTTGTACTTTGCACTTTTATTGTCAATGCTAGCAAATTTTCAACAATTTGTAACTCTGTATTTTGCGACTAAATGATTTATTGTTTTCTGGAATACATTCGAAAAGTATGCTTTTTTTGTTTTGACCCGAACATTTATTCTTGTGATATTTTCAAGGCGATTATTATTATTGATCTGTTGTTATCTAATAATAATAAATTTTTACGTAAATAAGACAATGTTATTCTAAATATATAATAAAAATAATTAGAGCAACTGGCTTCGCAGGTTCCTTCTGATTCCTTCGGATTACATGCTTGACGTCAGTCGCATGTGAACGAGTCATTTCTTCTAGTCATTCATGCGTGCGATTTGCCAGTATTTGTGTTTTCTCCTAACTTAACTCATTCGCCTTTCTTCCACGTTAATTGGCCGCCTATGTGTTTAAGAAATTAACGATGTGGAGATAAGTAAATTAGATTCTTAGATTAATTGTTCCCTCACAGCAGCCCCACCTCACATTATTCCATCCCCCCACGCAACTCCCGCCCTTACCACCTCGTGTGTGCTAATATATATATATTTTATATATAACTAGCGGACTACGTTCGGCCTTCCCCTGGATTCAGATTTAGTAATAACTTAATGTAGGGTTTAGGGGTGTCATTGTTTTGCGCATGCTCTAAAAAATAACGATGTATGAAAAATGGTCCTGGCAGGGGAGAATGAGGTGAGATCGGGTGAGAAGGAGTGACTATATTTTACTAGAGTGCAAAGAGCAAAATTTGAAACGGATGGTGTTCAATGTAATACATATATTTTTGTGTGGGTGGTGGTGAAATTGCCAGGGGGATGGGGATGGGTGACTATTTTGTGCAGGCATTTTTCGACGGAACGGCTATGCTTAACATGAAGCGCAGGAAGTACTCTTTTTACATATTAAGTTTTTTGATTTCTTTAAGAGGTCCTGACGTGTTACAAGTGCTCTGTAAACATTATTAGAAAAGACTTGTAACTTTCCATTTTGTACCTAGCTTGTGTGGTCTGAAAGAATATTTAAAAATGAACAAAGTCATTCACTACCACAGACTACCAAATATATAGACATGAACTAACGTGAATTCATTATTTCAATATTTGCATTTTAGTGTCCTACTTACGCAATCAAACAGCTCTGTGATTTTTTTTAAATATATGACCCGATTGGAACTAACATTTTAACGCTGACAGTATAATATGCATTAATGTAAAAAATACGTCTTGTTTACACAAAGATTTAATTTTCGAAGAGTAAATACTTTTACTGTTGCATAAATGTGTCATAAACCATCGGATATATGTTTCCACAAAGAATGTGTGTAGAATGCCTTTCGTTCCACAACTGATATTCCAAACCCCTCTTCTATATGTACACTTTATTTCATGTCTATTCATTTACAGGTCTGTGTTCACTACTCATTTTAGAACTTTGGACCCATTGTACGCTATATAGTCTACAATACAAGTATTCAAATATTTTGTAAAATTACAACATAATATATATTTGCAGTATTATGTTACTTATTTATGCGTCATATGTTAAAAATTTACTGGACCACCAGATGATGTGTGCGCGCGCGTGGTGTATAATACACAATTGTTCAAAAAGTGCCGCATTGTTATTCTACTGAGAGTCCGCATTGTGTGCGTGTTCAGCGGTTTGTTCGTGTGATGAGGTTGCGGTGTGCATTATATCGGTGTGCAATCTCACTGACCATCGCTGCAGGAAGGAGTCCGTTCATACCATTGAGACTGGTCTCGTGACTGCAGATCAGACGGTCGCCAAGGTCGCCCCTCCAGGGACGCGCAGACCTCGACGTGGCGCGGTTCAATGATTTATTTTGTCTGGAAGGTGATTTTTTTTTGCTTTGTCGACTATCGCGATACGCACCGACATGTAGAAATCATCATTTTTCAATGTTTCCGATACCAAATATTTTGTACAGTGTAACCTCACTCCGAACTGATTGATTCAAGGACGTATTGGGATTATCGAGGTCTACGGATTGTTGCATTGTGTTGGCAAATATTTATTATCACACGGAACCTGCGATGCACAGGTGTGGAAATCTATTTATATTAATTTCATAAAAAATATTCCTACTATCATTTACTTTCACACCCTTTTTTATTTTTGTTTTTTTTTCCCTATACTAGATTGTGCCAAGCCGTCATGGCTTGTCGGCATGTTTCGTGCACTATTTTTACATTAGTACATCATTACAGTTTTGTAAGTGAATATCAAAATTGTGTTTGCAAAATACTGGATCTCTAATTTGTTGTTTATCTTTCGCTCTAATTCCATCATATCCATGTCTCTTGTATTAATTTATTTGATCAATTATGCCAGATATCATTTTTATCATTGGTCGTGGCAACTGCATAGACGTTTTTTATGGTTCATCACTAGAGTAATAATTTAAATTTAATAATTACAAATATAAGGTGTGCAAGTCCGGAATGGTCGCGTAGTCGCCCGTGACGAAATTGTATCGAAATCACGTGAATATTCGTGTTTGAGTTGTTTGAACTAATACGTGCGTAAAATTTAAGCCGATACATCTAGTTGTTTGTTGGCTATTGATAATATATCATATCTGCGTGTACATTTTCTCGTAATTTCAATTAAACAATTCTGCCTATTCACCTGACTTGGCTCCCTGTGATTTCTGGTTTCCAAAATTAAAAGCGGTGCTGAAGGGAAAATTGAATTCCAAGCCTGCTTCCAGAAATGGGAACGTCGTCTTAAGTCATCATATTGATGCACGAGGCACAAGGAGAGTACTTTGTAGGCGACAGTAGTCACTGTTTACAATTCAATTATTACTTCGCCTATAAATTATTGTTCAATACTACTATTTTTGGGAAATGAAGCTGAGAAGAAAAAAAATCTAATAGTTTAAAACAGAGCAATGTGGAGTATTTTAAGATGTAATAGATATACAAGAATAAGTTCTATGCTAAAACAACCAAAATTAAAAACGACTAAGCAAAAAAAAAAATACAAAATGTTCTATATCGCCATCATACATGAATTAAAATATGAAATATAATTTTGAGGTCCACACTTATTTTACGAAAATTCGATTGGGTTTTAGACTTCCACAAACAAATCTGACAGGAACACAAAATAGTTCAATGAACTGCCAGCAAAAGTGAAGGAAACAACAACTAGTCTTGCTACTGTTCGTAGGTTAAGCGCAGAATATGTAGTATCTAAGTTTATCTGCTGATCATATCATGTGTTTATTTTATTGTGTGCTTATAATTCTTTATTGCTAAATGATATACGATGTAATTAAAGTAATTCTTATATAATTTATAAAGTATTGCATACTAGATGTAGGAAATTTTTTACAACTAAATAAAAAATATTTTTAGGAGAACACATTCTTATTGTGAAGTTGTAATTATTCAGAACATAGGTCTGTGATATTTTAAATATGAATTAAATATATTAATTATAAAGTTATACATATAAAATCAATTTTATCGAAAAATATTGTTGTTGCGCCACCGGGATTCGAACCTGGATCTCTTTCCTAACCGGGGAAGGTGCTTTATCCAACTAAGCTACAGCGACATTATTTTTAGCCTAAAAATAATAAAGTTGTATCAATGTGTCCAAAATTTAATAAAAATTAATTGATAATTCTGGCGTCTGCTATTTGATTTACTCAAAGGTATTTGAGATTCTGTAAACATATGGAATGGCTCGGTCAAATTTGGAACGATTAATGATAATATCAAAAAGGTAACAGATAGGTGCGAAAAATTGGGAGCTAAATAATAATGGTCCGCTGTAGCTTAGTCGGATAAAGCACCTTCCCCGGTTAGGGAAGAGATCCAGGTTCGAATCCTGGTGGCGCAACAACAATATTTTTCGATAAAATTGATTTTATATGTATATCTTTATAATTAATATATTTAATTCATATTTAAAATAAAAAATAAATATATACCAGTATGTATGTACCGTGACCCGTACGGAATATCCTTGTAGCGTCACTTGGTCTATCCATCGGGCCGTAGATTGTCTTTTTCGTCCGACCTTCAACCCTGCCGCTCTCTCTATCCTACCTCTCTACCTTATCGCTCTTTCTTCTGACGACATGTCAAAAAACTTTTAGATTTTTGTATTAAATGGATTATGGATTGGCGAATTTTGAGATAAATTAAAAGTATCAGAATGCTGTGGAATTTAAATCAGCAAGTATTTTGGGCGCTTATGTTTCTAGACATTAGCGCGGTGGTCGTTTGCGCTTTCGATTAAAATAAATCTGTTATTGGATCGGTTCTTGTCTAAAATTCAAATGAATGAATTACCAACTTTGATTAAAATTTGCAAAGTTTTCCGAGATTCAATTAGAAATAATGCGAGTCGGATCGGTAGGCATTTATTCTAAATCTCACCAAACAATACTTTTTGTATACATTTAGAGATCCTGTTGTGCCCGCAGACCGATGAAATAAATATTTATGTTTTATTTTTACGAATTTATAAATTTTTGTAGGTATATTTTATTCTTTAAGGAAACACTGGAAAATATCATGGTATAAATTAAATATCTGTAATATAATGAAAATATTTTTGAGATTCATAATTAATTGAGTGTAAAATTAATATAAATGTAAAATATAATACGTTTAATGTTAAATTTAATTAAATTTTAATGTTTTATATACACATGAAGCATTAAAATTAGCATAGTATTATCTGAATTGTATATTGCATACGACTGGTAACAGTTCTCTACTGATCAAATGATCGGAGGTTCGAGCCTCGTCTTGAGAGACCAGCAAGTTAGTCCTATTTTCGCACTAAGTTTAGTTTAAGAATGTGACATGTATTCCCGTGAGAATGTGATATGTACTTTTTAAATATGCTTTTAAAGTTTTCGAACATTAAATTTTCTAAATATGAATTAGAAAAATATACATATAAAATCAATTTTATCGAAAAATTCGGAATTTGAACCTGGATCTCTTTTCAAACCGGGGAAAGTGCATTATCCAACTATGCTACAGCGACAAATTTTCGAACCTATATGTTACCTTTTTTTATAATAATACATTTAATCGTTCCATTATTTGAAAGAGCCATCTACCTTAAATTCTAAATTTTCTCTTGATTTTTTCAATAGTAATAGGATACAATATTTGATACTGTAGAATTCAGTTTTTTCTTGGATTTCTTTCTGCCACGAAAAAAAAATCTTTTACATAGGTACCTTAAAAAGTATCTAATATTTTTATCGTTTGATATAGACATGTCCGATAAGTGACATTCATTTTGCGCTGTGGCTCTTTTCATCAATTTCTATCAGTGCTATGTCTTCTTTTTCTCCTTCTCGTGAATGTTTTTCTCGTCCTTTCTGTTCATCTTCTTTCTTCAAGCTTTTCCTTCTATCACTGTGGTTACTTTTGCCGGAAGATACGACCCAAATATTTTCAACGACTCTTCGCTATCGTCTTCGGAATAAATGTATTTTCGTCTATTTCTTACAAAATTCCATCAAAAGGTCGATACCAAATTAATGATTAATGGTATCACAAAATGTTTGTATTCGATATTAAAATTGAATTGAATAATTTTAATTTAAGCTTTTAAAAATTTATTGGTAGTAGTATTTTGATCTCCAACGATTCTGATTAATTTTATTTTATTTCAACCCAGTATTGTTGATTTCACCCCAACGCAAAATTTATACCCGCCCTTGAAAGACTGCAAATGTAATATGATGTACCGATCATGTTAGTGATGACGTATTGTAAAAGAGTGCGCAACTTTATATTGTTTATTTTATTGCGTTCAACGGGTGTGGAGACCATTAATACGTATCACTGTTTAACGAGCGCTCTGTGATTGGCTTATGACGAACGTTCAAAGGAAGCGTCGAGGTATATCAACACAACGCTTTGATAACATTTTCTGATATCTTCATTTTTATCCATTGTCGATCCGGTGCTGGATGAAGGCCTCCCCATGACTCTGCCACTTGCTTCGGTCCTCGAGACTTTGGGTAGTTTTTTTATGCATTAGTTACTCTGTGTCTTGAAATGTGATCTGTGTTTCTCTTTCTGTCTCTTCTAGTAATTTTCAGCATACTTGTAGTAGTATTCAGAGTCCAGGTTTCACTATCATTTGTATGGTTGGAAGAATGTATTGGTCAAAGGCACTTCTCATTAGGTAAATACTTTATTTGTCTTGCTTTACAACACTCAATCATACTGTCCTGCAATTTAGGTAAGATATACATTTTGTTCGATCTTTATAACAAGATTAATAGATTGCCGTTCACGTGCGCGCGTGTGTGAACGCACCCCCATGTATTATAAGATAATGTTTCCTGTCCAATTACACCCTTCTTTTACCCAGAGCACGATCTTTTTTTTGCGGTGTTATCTGTGGTTTTTGAGTTAAGTTAACGTTTGGAATTGGAGTGCGTTAAGCTGACAAGTTATCTTCCTGCAGTGTGAGAATGATAAATTGGATTGTGAATTATCGTCCTGATGTGTGGGGATCATAATTGAACTGTGCATATTGCTATTATGCTTGTGTCGTGCCACTTTGCGCTATCAACGAAGTGTGAGTTCTTCAAAAAGTCCAAAATAGTGACAGTAGTGAGATCGAGGAGACTGATATAAACTGGCCACGTTGTTAGAACTCTGGGAAGGTTATCGAAGGAAACCAACCCGGAACTCAACCACAAGGCAGCTCAAGATAGATTGCGGGATTTGCCTCAATAATCGGCGTGCTTCCGAACACTCAGAAATAAATGCTCGTGTAATGTTTTTTTTAAATATTTCGTAACTTATATGATATTGGTTCCAATGCTATGCATTTTAGTTTGTGATAGTTAAGGACATTACAGCAATCGCTCCCGAAAATGGAAAAATTAACTGTTCAAAGGTTTTTGGTGAAACTTTGTGGAATACCATGATTCTTTTATAAATTGAGTTAAACTCTGTTTTATTCCACTACACTTTTCATCGTGTTAAATTATATATAACGTTTTCGGGAACATCTTTCCATTATCATAGATCAATTAAAATTAAAAGCACTTTCAGACAGTAATATATGGTGTGTTTGGAGTTAACAGAGGTGGGGGTGGAGTTAAAATCGATAAAAAAGGGGATGAAATGGGCGGTATTTCAATATTTATTATGTTTTTATTGTTTTTTTATTATTACATGTTTCTAAATTTTTTTAAATGTCTAATTTTCGTCCATTGTCGTAACTATATATGAGTTGTAAATTACTGTTATGAAATGAATAGCCCTCCATTCTTGCGTGCTCAGTCATTTCGGAGTTTAGACTGAAGTTTTTTTATGGCTTTCTCGTGTTCTTCTAACCTTTTTCTTATTCTTCTTCCGCCCTGTCCAATGTAAAATGCGTCACAATCCTTGCAACTCAACTTGTAGACTCCGCTTTTTTCTTCTTGGGGTATTTTGGATTTATTATTCAAGATATATTTTTGATTATATAACAGAGAGAATAAAACAGAGTTTGACTCAATTTACAAAACAATCATGGAAAAATTAATTATATTTTTATTTGTTATCATTGTTTTATTAACCACTTAATTGAGTTTAAATACATCTACCGGTTTCGAAAAATACCATTTTCTTCTTCGGGATGTCATAACTAACTAAAACATATATTATTGTTTCTTTGCCAGAATCTATTTAAAAAAAATCTATTTAAAAAAATAAAATAAAAATTTAGTACCTAACTCAAATATAACAATACTTAATACAAATTTACGAAAGGTAATTTGTTTTTGAAATTTCATCTGTTAGATGATGCTCTAAATATAATGTTACGGAATCTCATTTTTACAAAATGATCCTTCGCTGAAACACAAGAAATGTACGTAGATCAGAATCAAATGGAAATATACAGGCATAATTATGTCTGATTGTTCAGATCTCTTATATAGTATTATTATCATTCCATATATGCCACTATAATGGCTGCAGGTTCGACTACTACGTGCACAAGATAAAACTATGCATAAATATCGTTTCTAAGAAATGATCATATTCTTAGCACACTTATTATCGTTCTTAAAAGAACTCATCAATGATGGCGGAAAATTAATCTTTCAACAATAGGTAACAATAAAATTACAATGGGTTCTTTTATTTTGACGCGATAACCGCACACTTGCACGTGATACAATTGACAGCAAATCTAGTTTATTTTACGTTTGCCATGCGATATGGACAATCGTCAATGTATGATTGTTTTATGTTGCTATGTGACATGAACGGATGGATATAAGGAAACTATATATGTGGGATTATACTATCATAATATTCTGATTTTTTTTCCAGTAAATCTGGTAATGCACACGTTTTTCATTACTACTATTATGGTAGAAAAAAAAATTAAATATCTCATAGCATACGTGTATGTTCAAATCTTTCAATTGGAACACATGTTTTTGAGTTATTATTCCGTGTGTATTCGACGTAATTGGAAGATGTTTCTGGACCCATTGTTACTAATCTTCAATCGTTGACAATAATTCAGAAGTTTGTTCAAAAAATGAGCAGTTTTAATTTATTAGGAGAACACATTCTTATTGTGAAGTTGTTTATCATTATTATCATTATTATCAAAGGTATTTGAGATTCTGTAAAAATAAGGTAGATGGCTCTTTAAAATAATGGAACGATTAAATGTATTAATATCAAAATGGTAACATATAGGTTTGAAAATTGTCGCTGTAGCATAGTTGGATAATGCACCTTCCCCGGTTAGGAAAGAGATCCAGGTTCGAATCCCGGTGGCGCAACAGCAATATTTTTCGATAAAATTGATTTTATATGTATATCTTTCTAATTAATATATTTAATTCATATTTAAAAGTTTTAATTTAACCCAAAAAAATATTGTCAATGGATGACTCATCACTAAATAAAACGTTTATTTTATACTAATGCTTTGCTTTTTTTTTTTTTTTTTACTATGTGTAAGTATTGATTTAACTATTAGATTTTTTCTTTCAGTATTGACATGATGAGCTTTTTTTATAGATAAAATATGTTTTCACATTTCAATGTTGTTAATATAATACCCGGTCTATTTGCCTGTGAAAATTATTATAATCTTGTGTTTGTTCGTACACGAAACTGAACCTCCCCACTATTGGTCGCGTCGCTCAGATTGTATCTGGGGGTTTTTGTTAATACCACCTAAAGGTTATATTGTCAAATCCATTAGGTTTATATTTATTTAGAGCATTGGAACGATTTTTTGATAAGAAATATATTAAAAATTTCGTAGAAGAAGTCATTTAATTCGAACATTATTTATTTACCATAAAATGTGAAGTCCTGCTAACGGTAGCATTTATTTAGATTTCATATGACTCATTGCTAAAAAGGCTCATCAGAAATGAAGGGTACGTTTATTAATTTTATATCGATATTTGAATTGAAATACTAGTGTCTTCTGGTGATGAGTGACAACCCTTACTGTGACTGTGATTTGTATTCGATTGTAACGATTGGTAACTGATATTTAATTTTTTTCTGTTTTCAATAATTCTAGCCATAGATAAAATTCTGTGGCATCTTCTTTTTTTATTGCCACCATATCCAACAAATTGTTTGAACATCGTATCTTAGAACGGGTAGAATGTTGGAAAATTGTAGCAAGTATCTATAATAAGGCCAACATATAAATATATTTTGTAATTATGGCTTTATTTTTGTTTATTTTATATTTTAATATCTGTCTCACTGGGCTTCGCCCGTGCTGAGGCAAACATTTTACATTTTTAATCAACAATCATATTATATTATTAAAGAGAACACATTTTTATTGTGAAGTTGTAATTATTCAGACCATAGGTCTGTGATATTTTAAATACAAATTAAATGTTACCGAATTACCCAAAGACATTTGAGATTCCGTAAAAATAAAGTACACGGCTTTCAAATAGTGGAACGATAGATGTATCAATTTGAAAAATGTAACATATAGGTTCGAAAATTTGTCGTCAATGTACTGTGTGCTGTAGCATAATCGGTTAATGCACGTTACCCGGGTTGGTTCGAATCCCGGCGGCAACAACAATGTTTTTCGATTAAATTAATTACATATGTATCTTTCTAATTAATACATTTAATTTTTATTTAATCACATTATACATAATTAGTTAACTATAAATTTAGAATAAGAAACAAGAAAAACGACGAGAAAAATTAAAAGTGCAAGTAACAAAATATGATGCAATATTTGATCTTGAGAAATTTATAATAACCCACCTGAAAAATAATACAATATTAATTGCGTTTTTTTGCACTAATGGTGTTTTTGTACTTATGTAATGTAAGCAATGTTTAATGTTATATTTTAAGGGTCTTGTTATTTTTAATGCCTCCTGAATTAGCTTCCCCTCACACATAGTTTGCCCTCCATGGGTGATGCAAGTTCCGTAATATTTTCGCGAAACATGTCCGTTGTGTTATACATACAGTTGTTTATTGCCCGATATAATACAGTACTCATGTAAGCGTTCGTAACCTTCAATTGGAACCCAATTGAAGCCGTTTCCAAGGTGGGTACGCGTGACCTTCGCATCATCAACACCGATAGGGCTTTTCGAATGACACGTGGGTCGGCCAGAAGGCCTTCAAGTCTCCCGACCTATCCCCGCGAGCTGTCAAGTGTCGTGTCACAATCGATCTCGTTTTCATTTATTTACGGAAATCCATTAGACTAATAAATTATCATTGAATTTATTGTTATTTTCATGTAAATATTTAATCTTGAGTAGCATTAGCGAAAGCAATCTAATCGAAGTTCTCAAACCACACTAATTTGATTTTTCTTTTACACACCCTAAAAGTATAACTTATAATGTGTGTCTGTTGACGCGGGGTGGCAGAAAAAGGCACGGGCATGCAACGTGTATGAGCAATAGTAATAATTAATTAATTTAATTATAAGTAATAATTAATAATTACAATATTAAATTGACAAACCTGATAATAGACGATGGTGGTGTTTATTATTAGGGATGAAACGTTCGTCTCGAAACTACCTAAAATGAGGGTGAAAGATTAGATCGCAGAGAGCTGTCATTCGTGGTGTATTGTATTTTTTCGCAGAGCAGAATGACCAACCGATATATACAAACCAACCTTCAGGGGTGTATTACGCACCCTTACAATGGATCGCTTTATTTCTTCACAGATGTCACAACAATATTTTTAAAACTAGGCCAAAGTGCCTGATTAGTTTTACATAATTAACACTTAACACTGCCCTAGATGAAACTGGGTTGAACAAACAATCTTTGGTGTCAAAGGCAGGCGTCCAAAATGCTCGATATCTACATATTGAATAAATATGAATTAAATATCACAGACCTATGTTCTGAATAATTACAACTTCACAATAAGAATGTGTTCTCCTAATAATAAAGTTGTATCAATGTGTCCAAAATGTAATAAAAATGAATTGATAATTCTGACGTCTGCTATCAGATTACTCAAAAGTATTTGAGATTCTGTAAAAATAAGGTAGATGGCTCTTTCAAATAAAAGAACGATTAAATGTATTAATATCAAAAAGGTAACATATAAGTACAAAAATTTGTCACTATAAATATCGTCGCTGTTGGATAATGCACCTTCCCGGTTTGGAAAGAGACCCAGGTTCGAATCCCGGTGGCGCAACAACAATATTTTTCGGTAAAATTGATTGTATATGTATATCTTTCTAATTAATATATTTAATTAATATTTAAAATATCACAGACCGTCTGTTCTGAATAATTACAACTTTACAATAAGAATGTGTTCTCCCAAATCTACATATTATATTTGTCGTTTTATAACTCTAGTTAATAATATTAGTTATTTTAATTATCATAAATTAAACATATACTTAGTGCGAAAAACTTTTTGTTTTATTGCTTATTTTACTTTATTGTGTAAACAGAAGACGGTCTAGTTTCAGGAGACATAACATTTTATAGAAATTTACTAGAAAATTAAAAAAAATATATTTTCAACATGTGTGGAACAATTATTTATTTTTTAAAAGCTGTGTTTCTAAAATTTATCACCAAACAATAATTCGTGTGATAAATACTTTTTTATATGTTTTCTTTCTCAAAAAATACCACATGAATTGTTGCGTATTTACACAAGATAAGCAAAACAAGGAAAGCTATCATTGGCACTTAATTTAATTTTTATGAGAACTGTGTATTTTACATACATAAGATTAAGAATTTCTTTTGATTACATAAGTCGTTAATACTTTTTTTTTTTATCTTTGATTATGTTACACTACTTATTAAACACTTGAAATTGTTTGCAAAACTAATATTGAAGGTTTATCATTTTATTGGTTTACTTAACCTTTATGGCTAGCGATAACCATCACTCCGAGATAACGAATAAAACACTCTTCTCACGATGTGTGATGTTCGGTATTTTTTCGTACCAGCGTAACTTTTGGCGCCCTACTGGGGTATTAAGAGGGTTTCGAAATATCTAAATAGACGCCTTAATCATGGCTAATTTAATTGGTAAATTTAATGTCATGCTCGTGACATGTCGTGGGTGAAAGCTGACCAAGTCTTGAGATAGCTTTGTTCTTTAATTTTTAAGCAGGTTTTATTTAATTTATCTCGATCTTATATTATGTATGTGTACTTATATTTTTGTCACGATATGCATATTTGAGGAGTCTACCGTTAATATACAGATTTTGGGTTTAAGAGGCGACAGGACACGATCCACGTGTTTTTTTTTTTTTTTTGATATTTAATTTAGTGTAAAGTTTTCGAATCTTTTTACCAAAACTACAGCAATACGTGATTTCAATCAATTTTATTATGAAATATCCACTCACTCTTAAAGTCTTTCCTTAAAAAATAACGTCTAAATATATTGTAATTATTAGGTACCAAAAAAAAATAATGGCGGAACTCTATTGAATTTTTTTTCGCAGTAGAATTATTTTTAGTACACTGAATCTGGAAATATTTCCATATAAAGACCATACATTCTGTTCATAAATTGATTATTACTTTACTTTTCAGATATGAATATGAATATTTTAGCATTGGTTATTAAATATATCGTTTGCAAAAAAAACCAAATTCACGATTATATTGCAATATCCAAAAAAGTATGAAATCGTTGAATTATTTAATTAAAACTTATAAGGTACCTAGAGAATTTTATAGTGCAAATAGTCACCTTTTAAATTAGTTTTCATATTAGTCCTTACTTATTCACCATTTTATAGTTTTGTTTTTATCTATGCTTGTATTTTTAATTTCAGTATACATTGTTTCCTGCATACAATGCATTGTTCTATTACAGTGGTAATGTCAGAACACATGCATTAGCTAACTCCGCAGTCCCCAGATTGCATTATTTGAGGAATGAATATGCGGAGGTAGTGGACATTTTTGCTGTAAATTTAACTCTTTATAGGACTATATTATTACAATTTTTCTGTCTCAACTCAATGCTTTACTTCACGATAACGAAAAAACATGCTGATATTACATAATTTTTTTTCTTTGTGTATTACACTTCTCATGAAATTTTCTATTATTTTACCAATCATGTTAATGCCTGAATAAGGCGTGTATAATAATAATAAATAAATGATGTCCTTTCCTTTCACACACATACGGAATCTATTAATTAATTATACTCATGTTTGGTTCACTTATATTGCCTTCCTTTCTTTGGCGATACTTTTTTCTTCTTCGTTTCCTCGCTGTTGAGCGTCGTGAAGTATCTGGGACTAGGTGCACAATACGTCTCCAATTCTCCCGGTCTTGAGCCATGTTGATGACAACGTTCACAGAGGACTCTGTTAAGTCCTTTATTTAGTCTATTCATTTTGCAGTAAGTACACCGTCCTCCTGCTCGCTTCCCTCAACTATCCAAAAAGCGTAAGAATTCTTCGCCTGTATGCTGTCGAAAGTCTTTCTGTAATCCTTAACTTCTGGAAGATAGAGTGATCTGTGCGCCTTGCGGTCTGCGGGTTACGCATCATCCGCCTCACTTAAATTTGACAATTTGGGAGCAGATACGTTTTAAAATGCGACCGACCATTGTCAAAGCAATTTAAAATTCTTCAACAGCACCTGGACCTGTTTATTGATATTCGATTATTATGCGCCCCGTGGTTTGGGCGTTAGTGTGAGATAGAATCAACTAGTTCATAGGCAGTGTTTCTTATTCTGAACGGTGGCCCAGTTGTCTTTGCGTAGGCGGCAGTCTTCGATTGGCGTCCTAAATTCAAACAATTTTGAATTAAAAAAAAAAACAACATCCAAAAACGAGTTAATTAATCTGTTCAATAATAGTTTATATTTTTTTCAATATATCTTTCTACCCGATCATTTTACATTTATTAATCTTTTATAATTCTAGGACACCGATAGTAACACGATGACGTATGGGAGATTAAAACACGAATAAAACAAATAACGATAGATATTTTTTTAGTACATTGATGTTAAACCATTAAATACAAATAGCAATTTAATATACAGTATATTTGTTTGGAAAAAATATTGCGTCAAATGAACGATTTGTCGTCAAGATATAAAATACATTAATCGTGTATAACTGTCTACAATCATAGATACGATTTATACGATTAAATGAAGTTAGATTTACAATATTCTGAAATGATAAGTGTTATTTATAATAATAGCTTTTGATAAAAAATAAAAATTAATTAGAATTATAAGATTGTGAGTGGCTTTAATTATTAACATCTGTGACACCTTCCGTGGCGACCAAGATTGTTTCGATAAAAATTTCACGATAAATCACGAAGATAATATATATTCGTTTTCATTTAAATAGAAGAAAACAATTACTTTCATCTTTTCTGTCTTCCAAATCTTTCACAAAATCCCGTTAAACGTAACAGACAAACATTTTGAATATCTTTTTTCTCTATTTAAACTAACTTCACTTTTCAGATGTTCGAGTCTCATTTTGAAAAATTAAAAACCATAAATATTTTAAATATCGTCACATTATTATAATCCTTTACATTTTTACCAAATATACAGAGTTTTGATTACATAAAAAATTTGGATGCTTTCAATTGAAATTGAATACAGTATAAAATAATTGATTTTAATTAATTCTATCCCTATAAGCTTTCACATGTTTTTACTATTTAATGCTTAAACATGGGATCTGTGAATTTAAAATAACGTATTGGTTAATAATACGCGGGTGTATAATATAATGTATGTAACATATACCTATATATTTTATAAATATGTATTCACATAAAGCAATTATTATGCATGTGTATGAGTGTGCGTCATGCCACTGCTCTAATAAAAATCTTCCGAGATGAAATACGTCAAAGTCAATAAATCAGTAATTGAGTTTGTCTCGACTAAACGATTTTTTCGATTTATGACGTCCTTGGTTGGTGTTCCACCTGAAAGATTGCGGGCGCGGTAGGACGTGCAATGCAAGTATGACGTCAGATCAATAAGATCATACTGATTATATATAGTTTTGTTAAATAGGGTCACATCAGCCACAGATCGTTTTTCATGATGAATTTTTGTGACAGTTTAAAAGATAATTCTGAACACCTCTTAAAATATGATACTAATATACATATATTGTGTCCTTGTTGAATCTTCAATTTTAAGGTGTGCTCATTTGCGTTAAGGGTAAATAAAGCTAAAATCTAATTCTTTTAGCATATGTTTAGTTGACGCAACCCGAATTGTAGTAAGAAAGGAATAATGGTAGATGGATCTGGCCTACCTTGCTCTCAGTCCTGGGTTGGACGGCAATTTACGCCTCCAGTTGACTCGCACTTTTATGGTGAAGAATGGAGATATCGCTGTGCTTCAGGATGCTGTAGAAAAACCTTTTTTTTTTCTTTGTCCGGATTAAACCCACGGCGATACTCTCGACCGTTAAAGAAACAAACTTGTTGACATGTCCGCGTTGAAATGTAATCTGTCCCACGTCCGCCGAAATCCCTAATTATTAGTTGGCCAGAACGGGAATGGTATATTAAGGTTTATTGGAACGACGGAATACACATAGATTACTCGACTTACGTAAACAGAAACAAAATATCTATTTAATGACTCTTATTGATAGTCATACAAAAACCTATTAAACTATGTATTGCCATATAAGAGACCGAATTTTTGAAAACGATATATTTAATAATCAGTGCTAAAATATTCATTTATGAAAGGCACCAATTTCCGTTTGAATCTTTTACAAACAATTTATAAACAAAACGTATGGTCTTTATATGGAAATATTTTTAGATTCGGCGCACCAAAGATAATTCTAATGCGAAAAACATTAAAAAGTGTTCCGGCATTATATTTTTTGGTGATAATTGCAATATGTTTAGACATTTTTTCGAAAGAAATGCTTTAAGATTGAATGGATCTTTCATAATAAAATTGATTGAAATCACGCACTGCTGTAAGTTTATGCAAAAAAGATTCGAAAACTTTACACTAAATTGACCGTCCAAAAGGTAAACACGTGGATAGTGTAGCCTCTTAATATGCACGTTCCATGACTTCAACGTCCTTCACATTTTCCGTCAGAATATGTCCGATGTACCTTACATTGCACGTTAATTCCTCATTATATGCGTATTGAAAAGTTGATCTGCTGAGATAAACCTGTACTCGGATCTTCCTCAACAGATAGGTATTTTTTAGTGACTCATGTTCATGTTCGTTTATGAATGTGGTCAGCAAGTTTCTCGAATAAATTTCAGCCCGTGTTTTATTTAATACACTTCACGATGTTTTTGTATAGCACGTTGATGTCGTCTCACGTCTTTTAAATAAATCTAAGGGTGCGCGCGCACTTAGGTACGTTCTGCATTGTCCTTTGCTCTCGTCACTTCTCCGAGGCACGAGGAATTTTTTTTATCGTATAGGTTTATCGAAGTTTAAACATACATTATTATTATTAAGTAGAACATATTCTTATTGTGATGTTGTAATGTGTTCTCCTTAATAATATATAAGTTGTATCAATGTGTCCAAAATATAATAACAATGAATTGTTAATTCTGGCGTCTGCTATCGGTTTACTCAAAGGTATTTGAGATTCGATAGATGTATTAATTTGAAAAAAGTGTATCATATGGGTTCGAAAATTTATCGTCAAAAGTACTGTCGCTGTAGCATAGTTGGATAATGCACCTTCCCCGGTTTGGAAACAGATCCAGGTTCGAATCCCGGTAGCGTAACAATAATATTTTTCGATAAAATTGATTTTATATGTATATCTTTCTAATTAATACATTTATTTAGAATTTATTTTCTTATTTGCATTTATATTGCGAGTATATTAATATTGAAATGTGTAGCCCTCGAAAATTGTAGGCAAATCTCAATTTATTTTGATAACTTGCTGTCGAAAATATATATATATTTTTTGTCGGCACACAGTTACGCGACCTTATTATGTTCTTGGCTAATGCGATTTGTAAGAGGTGAATATTATGTTCCAGGCCGATGTTGCTTTTGAATAACTAAGAAATGAAACACAATTTTTTAATTTAGTTTTTATTTATCGATTTTTTGGTTTATTACAATTATGTATGAAATGTGACATCGGCCAAGTTGCCTCCTCTGACAGCGGCACAAATGCGCGCTCTTTTAACCATATTTTTCATAACATTCTCGCACACTTCATGTTATTTCAGCAATTTCATTCGAATATTGTCCTGTAGCATCAAAATTATTGTTCGCTTATTGGCGCAGACGCTTCCTTTCAAGTGCCCCCTCAGAAAACCGTCGGGAGCCGTCGATAGTCACCACTTTTTGACATTATGCGGCCGGGACAAATTTCTCGCAAAATTTCAAGCGCAGCTCGGGGTGTGTGTGAGGTGGCATGGTTCCTTTGAAACCACATGTGTCGCAGACCAAATCGACCTAATACGGCTACCAAAAAGTTTTCCAACATGTGACGATAGCGATCACCATGAATGGTTACAGCATTGCCTCTTGTATTCTGAAAGCAACAGGCACATACGCCACATGGCGCACCATACTGTCACCAGGAGTGGGTGTATCAATTGAGGATTTTCAGTGCCGTTTGTTTTGCTTATTAACAAAACCCGTCGAGTCGAAATGAGCTTCGTCGTTCATGATTTTTTTCCAAAAGTCGATGTCATCAATATTTAACTGCAAAACATGTTTTTAGGCGTTAGATGCTCCATAATAAATTGTAATCAACTACTCTCTACGACTACCAAATGAGAACTGACAAATGTGTGCCAAACCAAAATGGCGGCCATACAAAATCGGCCTGGAACATAATATTCACTCTTCACAATATCTAAAGTAAAAAGTCTATTTTATTTCCATTAATTATAATATATTTTTTTAAATACTCCGAACCGAACAACATTTTTCTAATTAATACATCTACCGTTTTATTAATGCACCTTACCCGGATTGGAAAGAGATCCAGTTTCGAATCCCGGTAGCAACAACAATATATTTTTCGATAAAATTGATTATACATATATGTATATCTCTCTAATTAATACATTTAATTAGTATTTAAAAATATATACGAGTATATATCACAGATCTACATTCTGAATAATTACAACTTCACAATAAGAATGTTTTCTCCTATGTTTAAACGTAGATAGAAAATAAAATCACGAATTTAAAAAAAACGTCAAGAAAAATTGCGAGGGCTGTGTGCTTACTTACACATGATGTGTTCTCTCAATAGTCTGTTGCCCGTCGCAGGGTGTTGTCGTGTTCCACTCCTGTGGCTATCTTAAAAACCCTTTTTTATTTTTCCCAGTCTTCTGCCGTGTACATGGCTGCGCGGGGGTGATGATCCTGCCGTTTCTTTTATTTGTTTCGTCACACAGGTATTAGCGCCAAGTTTATCGGTCGGGATGGCCTAGTTCCCGGCCCAGTTCTTCCGGCGGTGACTAATCCTGCTGGCCCACGCCATCATGAAACAAGGTGCACACTCGACTATAGATTACACCTCATACTCTTGCGTCATTACTCGCCCGATAAGTGAGAAATTTTCAATACACTAATAATATTTATTTAAGTGTGTGCGCAAGTAGCCTAATACGCGGGAATGTGCTTTGTGTCGGCGGGTCTGGTGTTTATCAGTGAGAAAGGAACATCCTCATAAATATGGAATAGTATAGCGGTTCATGCCCGACGATATCCGGGATTCTAATTTAGTTATTATTTAAAATTAATGGTTAGGATCTGGGGGGGGGGGGGAGGGTGAAGTGACTATTTTATTCAGTGACCTAGAGTGTAGCTTAGCAAAATTTGGAACTCATGACATTCAATGTATACACAATATAATTATGTCAGATGGAATGAACGTAGTTTTGTCTTATCCAAATATCAAAGTTATTGGCGATGAAACGTTTGTCACTCCGTCGGTCACACGTGCGATCGGCGCGAGCGATAAACGCTTACTGCCGTGTAGAGTTGTACCGTGCGCACTGTGCAGTGTGTATAGCACGATGGGTGAGAGGTGCAATGTCACTTCCGTTTCATTTGTCGGTTTCAGAAGATTTATTCTGGCTGGTGCTAGTATGTTACAATGTCTATGAAATGTAAACAAAACACATGAATTACCTTAAATATACTGTAAGGCGCATGACGGGACTCGGAATGGCGCGCGGCGTGCCGTCAGCGCAACAGTGTAAACCCGACTTTATGACGTCAGTGTCAGTATGCATTACACGATCACAGCAAACGATCGCCGGTGTAACCTTTTCACTCTCCGGTATCGCCAAAATTACTCATAATAATATTCAATCGTCATTCAAAAGGCAATGAACTTTTTGAACGCACCTACCGCGTTCTTTATACAACGTCATATTTCGTCCACCCGCGAATTCCTTGACTCCTGTGTGATTTGTCCAAAGCCGGCCATACACGCAACGGCATACATGACAGATATACCTGTTCAGGTAAACATGACAAGTTAACCGATGCTCAACTTTGGCCATACACGGAGCGGCCAACCTGTAATGCAACTACGACGATGCGGTAGAGCTAGTAGGGATTCTCGTCATCCTACGAAAGAAAGAAAGAAAATAGCTACAAAAGTAGTGTTAAAAGAATGGTTGTTTAAAAGAGAAGCCAATACAGTCACGTCAATTTGATGACGGAATTAAATGTAGAGCCTCAAGATGACTGTAATTATTTAAGAACGGTTGGCTCAGATTTATACAATACAATAAAATCAATAAAAAATAAGAACAATTACAACTTCACAATAAGAATGTGTTCTCCTAAAATAATAAAGTTGTATCAATGTGTCCAAAATTTAATAAAAATGAATTGATAATTCTGGCGTCTGCTATCAGTTTACTCGAAGGTATTTGAGATTCTGTAAAAATAAGGTAGATGTCTTTTTCAAATAATGGAACGATTAAATGTATTAATATCAAAAAGGTAACATATGGGTTCGAAAATTGTCGCTAAAAATGTTGTCGCTGTAGCGTAGTTGGATAATGCACCTTCCCCGGTTAGGAAAGAGATCCAGGTTCGAATCCCGGTGGCGCAACAACAATATTTTTCGATAAAATTGATTTTATATGTATATCTTTCTAATTAATATATTTAATTCATATTTACAATAAAATCTTCCACAATTACGTTGCGTTTGCGAGACGTCATTTTTTCGCACTACGCAAAGTGACCTTTCTCCTCGCGGTGAACGGAACATCTGAGACCTACTCCCTGGATTAACACACTCTCAGATTTGCCTGAATTTGGCACTTACCCACAGCTAGAAAATATGAATTTTCAAATATGATTGTACAGTTCGTCTGAACAGTTTTGTCACATACACGCTCCGGCTTGCTTGTGCAGGCGACCTGAACAGGTATATCTTGCGTTGCGTGTATGGCTGGCTTAAGAGTCCTTTCTAAATACGTCAACCTATATTTTAGATGCTTCATAATTATTAGGGGTTTGTACCGTATACGTACCATAGTGAAGTTGTTCTGGCGCAACATTAAACAACTGCAGGTAATTTATGTTTTTCCCTTTTGCAACTTTGTATTTATTAGTACTAAAGTGATGACGTCACGAGCTTCTACGATGTCCCTATCGAGATTGCATCGCATTCTTAATTTTATCGGCATTCTTTATACATTATACATTTTATATAGGTTTTCCTTGCACACGTGATGAAGAAAAAAACGTTACACTTGTACATGTAGAATAGAATCGTATTAATTTTATAAGAGTTTTGATGAGATACAGCGGAGCATGCTTAACGTGAAACCACAGGCGACAGATATATTTTTTCGTGTTAAAAGAATTTCACGTTAAACAGAGGAAACAGAAAAATCTTGCCAATATTTTTGATATCATATAAGTGTAAAGATAGACAATTTAAACAAGTTAACATTTTATTCACATATACTGTTAATGAAATTAATTGTTCACCGACGGCTAATCCCATGTGTTTTAAATGGTTATAGTAGTGTGCGGCAAGTTGGCCTTATCAACAGAAAGAAAATCGTAATCATAATCAATTTGGTGTTGCCGCGGACGATGGGTAATTTGGCTAATATTTAAAATTGCGAGTAATCTAGGTAATGCTAATTATCAGACGTCGGCCTACTCAATAAGTAGTGTCATAAAGTGCGGGCGACTGTTTAAAATGCTAAGGGATGAGCCCATCTGTTTAAAATTGTAAGGGTGAGGTGTATTATATATTGACTATTTATCATCGAATGTTACCGTTGTCAAGAGAAAGTTGAGCCATACATTTGGTGACGACACGGCATAATATAATTAATGTCATATCGCTCGGAAGACAGACAATAGTTGGACGAATGTATGTCACCCAATAATAATAATAATAATAATAATGATATTGGATAATTATTTTAGATTTTACATCTACCGGTTTCGATAAATATCATTTTCTTCTTCGGGATGTCATAAAGTAATCAAAAACATATGTTATATTGTTTCCTTAACAGAATCTATTTTTAAAAAACAATAATTATTTAAAAAATTAATTTAGTACATAACTTGAATTGTTATTTGATGATACAAAATTATTAGAATAATTTGTAGGAAAAAATTTTAGAATGGGACTTGTGGTTAAATTTGGTCGGTTGTTCATAATACTTCGGTTAGTTTTACACGCTTTATTTATTTCCAATAATTCCAAAGGATTTAATTTAAGACCAACATCGTTTACATGTAAAATAAACCAAAAGTATGATCATTTAATTTTCTAACAAATAATAACAATAAATATATGTTTTTGATTAGTTAATGACATCCTAAAGAAGTAAATTATATTTTTCGAAACCGGTAGTTGCATTTAATTCATTAAGTGGTTAAGAAAACAAAGTTAACAATCTAAAATAATGGATTTTAACCACAAAGTTGATTTTGCTAATTAATAAAAAAAAGATATTGGATAATTTGTATAGCGCCATTTCCGTAAAAACTTTCACCTCAAGGGCGCTTTACATATAAACTGTTTATAGTCTTATATTATCTTTGTTTTTAAAATTGTTATTTTGACTTATGGAAATACACGAGGGGAATGAAAAGGCCGACAGGCCGCCCTAAAAGCCGCTGGATTGACTAAATCATCAACTTATGCGGAAATACGTGACAGAGAAAGGAAGAAGACACTCGGGGAGCCAATATTAACCCCAGCAGTGATGGTTGATGATGATATACAAATCATTTACTAAAATACCTCAAGTAAATGCATCGTGTTTACTTTATATAACATTATATATTACAATAATGTGATTCATCTCGAGCGCCAGCTAAGTCGGCTGCACTAGATAATCGGATCTTTCATGGTCCGTGTCGTCAGAATGACAAAGCAGTGAACTCGGTGACAATAAAGATTTATTCACCACACTGCAGATAATATATTTACAAGTCAATTACAGATCTGTCCCGGATCGCGGCGTAATCTATTATATAACTCTTTCGCTCGCACACAATCGTATCAACCTTTAACGCGAGCTCTCACATACGTCGACCATAGATATCACACTTTATATAAAAATATATATTAAAGTTTACAAGATTTTTAAATAATTAGGAGCACTTTGTATTGTAATTTTTTTGATTAAAAAAAAAGCGCGACGCATTGTAGGATTAAGATCAAAAACTAGAATTTTTGACATAGTTTTGTGAGTAAACCTAATCGATCTTGTGGACAATAAATCACATAATATTTACATACTATAATTTGTGATTTATTTAGTTTGTTTCAGCCGTAGCAAGTTTGAATTTTTAATAAGTTACGTTGAGTAGGTACCTAATTTTTTCGACGGTAAATAGGTAAATATAGTTAATGTTTGAAGCCGTAACTATGTAGTTAGACTGTGTGAATATGTGTTTATGTTAGAGTATGGCACTCATGGGCGCATGTGAGTGAATAGGTGTAAACAAATTACATTACCCTCATCATCAGCCACTCAGACAGCTGAATGATATCTGATTTGATGAGTCAGATTATAGAAATTTATATGTTATTAAACACTTTGTTATACGCGTGTCGAAGATACGATTTAAGTTTGTAGAGTGCGTAATGTAACATACAATCTTGGGGAATACAGAGAATTACAATTTTGAAGACTGATTGCGTCTTTACGGAGCCAAATGTTGATATTAGTACATATCAGGAGGCAATTTTCAAAAGTGATCAATTCCAAATTTGATTTTTTTTACTGGCAATGCTAGATTACTCTCGGGAAAGATTTTTATTCGTTTAAAAATCCTTCTTAATATATGGCGCCAAATCCATTTCAACTAATCAAGCTATCGCAAAAGGCAGACGCTATATTGCAGAATTCCATACATCGTGAAGGTGATCTGAGAAACCATAATAATAAATTTACCTTAAAATCGTTAAATGTTCCATTTTCAAAAAGTTTTTTTTTCAAAATTTGAAAATTACATACTGATGTATTGTACATTTTTTTGCTAGTGTTTATTTCGTGCTTGATTTTTGAAACATTTTACGGGCCCTTGTCAGTGTTCAATTAAATGACATCTTAAATTTTGTATAGTTATTTTTATTTAAGTATTTAAGGCATATACATATGTGTATATATGGATGTTCATTGTCTCCTTGATTCGACCGATATTTGATCTAAAGGAGACAGTTTCATCCGTTGTATCCAACCAGACATTTTAATCTCAATTAAGATACAAATTACAAAACAGAATAACAAAAATATGAAATAATTTTAATAACAAAATGTCCTCGTTTGCCCTATGTTTAGAACACAAAAAAGAAAATAAAAATATTCAAATATATTAGGTTCATGTAAGCATCTCCATAAATAATTCGTCAGTTTTTATTATTATTTTTTATTTATTGTTGTTGTGTTTAGTTTGTAGAACTCCATGATTATTTTTAAATAAATTTAAATAATTAAATTATAATAAATATTATTATTGAGTTCTGCTGTTACAGCTGTTTCGGCTGTTAAGGTCATTTTCAAACAGTGGATAAACCACGTACAATCGACTTATTAAAATTATTTTAGTTACCCCTTTCTCTATGGGTAATTAGGTGGTTTCGGTGGAACCGATTTATATTAATATTTTCTGCCAATACCAAAAAAACAGTTTTTGATATAAAATTTAAGTTTGTCTACTGAGAAATGCTTTGAATCATACGAATAAAATATGAATGGGTCTGTAGTTGCCGACTTCATCGTGCCTTCTATATTTATATATAGGGCGGACAGTAGGTATTTTGAGAGAACTAGGATAAGTGCCGTGGTCTAGTGTAGTGTTAATTAATTTGCAAACTACTGGGGATACTGGGTCTCTAATTTACTTTATACCTCTCGCCCTAATTCCATCATATCCATGTCCCTTGTTCTCGTTTATTTGATCAATTATGCCAGCTATCATTTTTATCGTTGGTCGCGGCAAGTACATCGATATGATTTGGGATTCATCACTGGAGTAATATCTTTTAATCGCAGGATATTTTCACGCTCTCTATTAAGTCGTTGAATATATTGACAAATTTGTCACCTTTACTTATTCCATCACTATTTTCTCCATGATATATCATAATTACTTATCTATATTTTTTTTCCCCCCCCTATACTTCATTTATTGTTTTTAAAATTGTTGTGATGTTGCAGAATGTTTGCATGATTTTGACGTTGCTTATATTATTTTTTGATCTTGAATCTTTTCCATTTTCTGAATTGTTTATCTCCCTTTTCCATGAGATTTATAATTTATTTTTTCATCCATTTAACTTGTTTCCTTTTCCGTTCTTTAACTAGATATGTATATTCTTTATATATGTTGTTAAATATATTTATAAGTTCATCCATTAATTCATTAGGGTGGGAATGTGTTTGTACTTGCTGTTGCAAAAATAAATTCAATAAGAAACAAACATATAGATGCCAGTGACAAATGCATTGGTATATTTATAGACCTAAGAAAAACCTTTAATAGCATATCACACAAGAAACTACATAATAAACTTTAAAATATTGGCCTTGATGGCATTATTTTATCGTGGCTAATAAGTTACTTAACATACCGAAAACAAAAAGTAAAAATAAATAGACACAATAGCACATCTGAAACCACTGACTCTGGCATATCACAAGGCACGGTACTTGGACCATTGTTATTTATTTTATACTCTTATGATATATTTAAACTGGTAAATATGGTAAAATAATATCTTATGCGGACGATACAGTACTAATAATTAATGAAAAAACTTGGTCTGACGCTAATATATCTGCAAATGAGGATGTTAATAATGATAAACATACTTTCTACGATTTGCTATTTAACAGAAAGATAACACTCAAATTAATATTAAAATTCACACCAAGCCTGTACTCAATAAGACTTGCGACCAATGTTCATCAATTGAAGAAAAATTCTGTATCAAGTACCTAGTGAATCATAATAGATAACAAACTCAAATGGAAAAAAACATATTACTAATCTTACAAATAAAGTAAGGAAAACTGCCTACATATTTTTAACTCAGAAACATCTTATCTGAATCTCGGAAACATCTTATCAACAAATCTGAAAATGATATATTACGCGTTTGTACAGTCACATTTGCAATACGGTATTATTGGATGGGGAGGAGCATATAAAACTTCGATATCACAATTAAAAATCACTCAAAAAATGATAATAATGCACCTTCCCCGGTTAGGAAAGAGATCCAGGTTCGAATCCCGATGGCGCAACAACAATATTTTTCGATAAAATTGATTTTATATGTATATCTTTCTAATTAGTATATTTAATTCATATTTGAACTATTTTTATTACATTACGATATGACTATAATTTTTTTCATGTCGATGGCAGCGACAGCAGCTAAACTCCATAAAAATGGACACATTGAGTTGTATTAGATATTTGCCGCAGATAGGGAATTGCGAGAGCGGGAGGGGAAGGGGGATACGATTGTTTAGCGGCCATTATCCAATGTCACCGTGTGTCATTATCGGCGTCGCGTGGCCCTGGTGATGCAGGCCGGGAAGGAAGGACAAGGGCGAGCTTCCCGCCACTGACCGCACTGACACTGTTTCAGCGGTCAGCAATTTTAATTTTGTATAACTTCAAACTACCTACTGACATTGTATTAACACGTCGACCGGCTTCGGTACTACTGTACCTTCTTTAGTACAAACTTACATTTTTATAATCTATCAAATAATTCATGTTGATACAGAAAATAAATAAATTATTGTGAGGCTTATTCCGTACAGGGTGTGGAACGTGTCACGGTGACATTTTGTTATTTTGACGTTTATTATTCAGTTTGGTTTTGAGGGTTGTGTAGGGCAGAAGTTAGAAAGCCGCTGTCTATGATCGATTGCAGTGACGGCAGACAGTACAGTGTGGCGGAGAAATTAACAAGTATGAAAGAGGGATGCCGCACTGGCGCCTAAAAAAGGTAGTAAACAAATGTATCAATTAGAAAGATATACAGATACAATCAATTTATCGAAAAAATATTTTGGTTGCCACCGGGATTCGAACCGGGAACATTTCCTATCCGAACAGCGGACCACCCGACCTGTTCCCCTGCCCCAGAAAAAGTGACAGAGTGCCATCTTGTCCTTTAACCATAGACGCCCTCCGCTTAGCGGGAGTTTGATTGGCCAACATAAAGATCGTAGGTGCATACACGTCGGGACCCACTCTGTCTGGAGACATACCCGGGGACGGCCACTTTGTATGTGTGTAAGAAAGTTGAAATAAAAAAATAAAAAATAAAATCGTGTGGCAAGTACCTTGCTGAGGAAGATCCTCGGCACGAAGCCTCTACTGCTACACATAGAAACATCCCAATTGATGTGGTTTCGTTTCTCGATTTACGAATGCCGATTACCAAATCCGTGGGAATGCGGCCGGTGGGGTGTGTCACTCCAGACTCCACACGGTACTGTGTTGGGATAAACAGCAACATTGTCTTTATGAATTGCGATTAGACTTTGACTGGTCATCAACATTGAAACAGCGGATACAACTCGGATCTGATTATAATCACGTTGTCGTTTGCATTAAACCCCATTACTATCAATTTTTCTCATATCGACTTGTATCTTATTTGCGAATTGTTATTTGGCCCGTTTATGATAATTCGCACTTATAAATCAATCACAAACATAACCTACTTTTTTATTGTTATCTAAGATTTGAATACATATCATAATTAAAATGATAAGAATACGTTTAAATGATTAATAATAAGAAAATCACGTAATGTTTAATTGTTATATATAACAATAATCTAAAAATAAACTTTCAAGTGCAAAAGAGAACATATTTACAATTTTTATCTAACTAAAAATTTCTTATTTCATGCTTACTATCGCCAACACTATATAATTCTGTTTGCCGTGTGATAAGTCAGTTATAAACATATATAATGTGTTTAAGAATAGTATTTCTAATAGTTCAGGTCTTAAAAGGGAATAAAATTCAAGGATAAAAGGTGCGTGTAAAGGTGCAGGAGGTGCTTCGTTTAACCCTTACCACTCAAATTTTATTCGAATATATAAGTTTATTTTAATTATAAATTAAAATACCTGAAAATAAAAATCTATAAATGTATTTTTATTATTCGATTTTATCGAAATTAGATTCGTCGCGCGTTACGTAGGAGCACTGCATTGATGATGCTCATGAGCACTAACCATGTCAATATTTCCCAGTATGCAATACTTGCACCCCTGTGATAGAACGTTAATCCACAAACAGTGCGTACTTCTGGCCGCTTTTGACCCCCTTTTCAACTTTTCCAGTGTTACCAACAGCCCTATTTTTTTTTATTAATGAGTTTTGTAAATATACTTCATTGACACCCGGTATTCGTAACGTAGATAATGACGTGCAAGTCAAGATGGATTAGTTTACAGTTTGTTTTCATTTGGCAAACTAGATTAAGATAAGGGGCTACTTCTCGATTATACTAATTGTGATCATAATACTGCACAATTACGAGCTCTAAACATAATTCCGATAAATGCAGAGCTCAGGATTGCTATTCCACCACTCCTCAGTCTACAATATTGGCTAATATTTTTAAAATATATTTTTTTGTAAATATAAAAACGGCTCCTTAACACGCTTTTAAATAGGTAATTTGTTTTTTTATTATAGTTATACTTTTAAAATTAGCAATATTATCTTTGTGGTTAAAATTCATATTTTTATTTATTATCTTTGTTTTATTAACCACTTAATTGAGTTTAAATATATTTACCGGTTTTGAAAAATACCATTTTCTTCAGGATGTCATAACTAACTAAAAACATATTATTGTTTCTTTACCAAAATCTATTTTTAAAAAAACAACATTTATTTAAAAAATAAATTCTAAAGACAAAGATGAATATTATATGTTTTTAGTTAGTTATGACATCCTGAAGAAGAAAATTGTATTTTTCGAAACCGGTAGATGTATTTAAACTCAATTAAGTGGTTAATAAAACAAAGATAATAAATAAAAATATGAATTTTAACTACAAAGTTAATATTGCTAATTTTAAAAGTATATATATATTCATCAGGTTCCATATTCGTTACACCCTTGGGTACGGGTTAATGACAAATCCACTGTATAGGTAATACGCTCGTACGTAACAAAATAGTTACAATACATAAAGGAAATAATGCAAGTGAAAATAAAAGAATAGGAGAATCTGGTCTTGATCCATATTGACGTAAGAGTAATCAATCGAAGTTGTGTACAGATAGACATGTGAAGGTTATTCGGCTTTAGTGTTTATTATTCGGTTGTGCGTTAATAGTTCAATCAAATCACCTTAACAGATATTTTGTTGAGTTGCCATATTTTCTTTTGATTCGCATTTACTCCGTATAGTGTATAGTATCCCATTTCATAACTCTGGCTGTTTGGGGTTTCCGGTGAAGTTTCCATACGTCATGCCGTGTTGCGTTGCGTGCCCCCCCCCCCCCACCCACCACCACCTCCGCGCGCCGCCCTTTCGCGTAACGTACGTACCGCGTTATTAATCGCTCCCGTAGTATACTACGTGCGCGCATCACGTGGAATGTTTCATTGATCTCGATTGTGCGCTGTATTTTGATATCCTTTTTACTCGTGATCTGCGTTTTGCTCGGAACGCCGCTGACGTGTAGTAAAAATCATTTCTTGATAATCTTTATGGTAGTGTTTACCGATAAATATCAATACTGATTGCATTTACTTGAGTAAGTTCTAGTCTCGAAAATAATTGGTATTATGTTTCATTCATCTGTATAATAAAACAGATTTTTTTATGTATTCATTTGATCTTACAACAAAATTTAGTCAGGTATTCTAAAACGAACGAAATTGATTCTAAATAATGTTTTTTTTAAGAGGTTTGTTTTTCGAATTGGCAACAGTTTTTCCAGTGACAGCTGATTTGTGCTCACTTTAGTTTGCCATTTCACCATGAATAGACTTATGCCAGAACAACGCTTGTAAATTATGGAAATTTATTTGGAAAATCGTGGTTCAGTTCGCGAAATTTACCGTGTGCTACGTCCATTTTACGGTCGACATAATCGTCCTTCCGAGCGAGTAATTCGAATTACCATGGATCGTTTTCGCACCATGCATAATACGCATCCGCAGAGACATCGTTCAGTGCACACCGAAGAAGCTGTTGCTGCAGTGGAACGAGTCGATTCGCCATCGTCGTGCACAGCAATAGATTCATTATTACTGACTTTTTCGTTTCCCAATTGAATGACATTAATGTGGAAGAGCACTGGTTATAATGAGGCGGCGCAACATGCCACACAGCGTGCGCCACAATCAACTTTTTGAAGGTAACATTCGATGGGCGCATAATTTTGCGTAATGGTAATTGGCCTCCAAGATCGTGTGATTTAACACCTTTGGGTTATTTTCTCTAGGGATATGTGAAGTGGTTAGTCCACGCTGATAAACCAGAGACGATAGACGACTTGGAAGCCAACATTCCTCGCGTTATTGTCGATATACGTCCTCAGCTGCTCCACGAAGTGGTCTAAAATTGGACTTCCAGATTACGCTTCATTCGAACCATCCGCGGCGCCCACATTTAAACACTAATGGCATAAAATTATCTTTTCAATAAAACCAATACCATGGCCATAACCATCTTTTATTTAATTTTAAAGTTCTATACCTCTTAAAAAAACAGCCTTTATAACCTAATTCGTTATAGAACCTATTCGTTGTGGCATATATTTAAATATGCATATGTGGAGTAATCCGTCTCAGACCTACAGCCTAGAATAAAATTACTATCCAACACAAACATTATAACAAAAATATAACTGAAAAAATAAAATAAAAATATCAATTTAAAAAAAAAAACTTAAGAAATCATTTCTTAGTGAGAATACAAATAAATAAATAAGTTTAATAAAAATCAAAAAACACTGTTTACTGTTACTGAATACTTCATTTTAGAGGTATACAATAACAAAAACGGGAAGTCGCCTTCACGTCGACACGTCATTGGCGAGCGCGTGCTACTTCGGCTAATGGTATTTTCCCATGCGGTTGTAGCATCTATGTTCGTTTTAGTATATATATATATATAGGTACATGCATAAAATAAACATAGATATATTACTAGTTCGCTTCTTTAAGTAGATTTTTTGTATTCTCTGATTCCATATTTTATAAAAACAAATTTTAGATATCTCATAGAGACGAAGCTATTATATGGGTAATATGGAGGTATGGGTATTACAGGGCTTACGACATCTATGCCGTTTTAGGGAAATGAATATCAAATTTCAGTCTATAGATGGCGACAGCGAGGTTGTAGTTATGTGTAATGTTTCTACATGGTAACATATATACACCTTCAAAAATTTGATAGATATGAAGGTTGATTGGGTGGAATGGTGAACGTTACATTGTATAAAGTGATCACTTAAGCCAGCCGAAGACAGGTCGTAAGCTCGATACTTTCATATTTCCCATATAATATAATAGCTTCGTCACTATAATTTGTCTTAATAACAATGCCTTTGGAGGTAAAAATCCAGTAATTGTGTGCTCTTGGACATACTCAAATATTGTCCGTATTTTATATGTTGTTTTTTGGAATCCGTGAACAATTTACAACACAATTGTCCGTTCATTGTTCACTCTATCCAATGAAGCTTCACATCCATACGCAACTGTTGTACCGCTAATCTTGCCTTGTATGAAATAGCATGCACGTATGTATGTATTGTAAAAACAATGTCAAAAATGACTGCTTTTTAATTTAAATCGTGACTAACGTAAGGTCACATTAACCCGGATTTACGCATAATATCTTTGGACGGCCGGAAGCGAAGATTTGGTCATAACGTAGGTGAGCAGGTGCGCACTCCTGATTCGTTAGCATATTATCTGAACGCGGTCGCCGTTTGCGCGTCATCTTGAACGCGACGGTTCAACGCACCGCACCTCTCTTGGCTAAGCTGTTGACTCTGATAACGCCATAGTTGTGGGATTTTACTAATACTCGCGGATATTGCCGTAGCGATAGTGCGGGTTGGCGCTTATTAAATAAGATACCATAAAATACTCAACACCGCTGTACTATTTTCAATCTCTTTCGCAATAATCTTGATATCACATTGCGACAATTCGCTAGTGTTTTAATTTAGAATCTGGAATCTATGCGTCGTATGAAAAACCGTATACAGTAAATACACCGCTTCTGTTAGACATATTATAGAATGGTCGAAAACGTTGCAGGATTCAGGACTTCAAAACGAAACGCGTTATGTATCTCAGACACACGTATCATATCACCTCTGCATAGAACATGTGTTTCCCTATATATAATATTTCTTCTTTGTTGGTGTCTGCAGATACTAAATACTCGTACCAATTTTTGTAGGTATATAATATTACACCTGCAAATCACTTATAAAGTGTTCCGAAATTCTCTAACTGTTCTCTAACGCTATTTATATTGTTATATTTTAGTATTTTTGGGGAGCCTCCGATAAAAAATATTTTATGATAAAAAAAAAAGAAACATGTTCTAAAATTTTCAAACTATTTTCACATTTTCTATTTCACTCGATATGTTTACATTGTGTCGTTTTTGAAATTAATTTTTAGTTAATTCATTTAACAATTATTAAGGAGAACACATTCTTATTGTGAAGTTGTAATTATTCAGAACAGACGGTCTGTGATATTTTCAATATTAATTAAATGTATTAATTAGAAAGATATACATATAAAATCAATTTTATCGAAAAATATTGTTGTTGCGCTACCGGTATTCGAATCTGGATTTTCGACGCTTAATGCGTAATCTTCAGTAATAAACTAAATCTTAAAAATAGAAGGTAGACTATCGACTACACGGAGAGGGGCGGTATGAGAGCGGTGTTGGGGAGAGGGGGGGTTTCGGTGAAAAGTGGTTATGGGCGGGACTAATATAGACAGCACATGAGATGTGATAGGGGGTGTTTGTATGTTAAGTACATTTTAATTGTTAATATTAATCTTTATACTTTCTAGAATGTCTAATTTTCTCCCCTTTTTGCATATATGTAGTAGTTCTACGTTGTCACGGGCGAAACGATGACCCTCTGATCTTGCATGGTTTATGCAGAAGTTCTTTATCCCCTTGAGGGGTTCTTTTATTTGTGTGTGTATTTTCCTTCCAGTTTATCTAAAATAAGATGATTGACAGTTCTTACAATTAATCTTGTATACTCCGTTATTATCCAGCGGATCTATTCTTTGTAGCATATATTTAACATATATTATCAGATAGAATATGTAGAACACACACTTATGTGAACATTATCGTTCCCATACATTATTTATGACGTCATCGCGTACGTACTTTCATTTGTTACAAATATTTAAATCCAATTTTGAAGAAGGTCAAAGCGGTCGGTGTTCTCGGGCGAGTGTCCCTCAGAACACGGCGCTCGTGTTGGGACATTGATGCCACACGTGACCTTCCCCTATACATCGTAAAGTTTATTATCGAGTCCCGGCCTCTAACAGTGTGGCCATAATGCGATAGTGTCCGAGCGCTAAACGATGTACAATAGGCGTACGTACGGAGTCGATGTCTATCTATCTGATTCACCCTCTGGTGACATTGATTTTACGTTCGCATTTAAGTATATCCGAATTAAACAAATATCGGCCCTTTATAACGCTCGCCGGCGCCCTTACATACAGTTTCATTACGTTTGAGTTGATGATTTTACAAATAGCATTTTGTTAAATTTGTTGTTGGATTAACGATTGATGAAAATTTATAGAAATATCATACAATTACTCTTTTGAGGTATCATCTGCACCCTGATGGTAATTTACGATCGAGTCAGAGTAACGGGAAACTATGAGGTTTTGCGGGGAAGGCGATTAAAATCCATCGCGTCGGGCTCACCAGCTTGTGAAGGTCGGCGGTAGAATGAAACGTGGGTTTTTGTATTATCATTTATTATGTAAAGTATAAGAAAGAAGAGTACAAAAGATAGCGGAGTATGAAGCCTCTGAGGAGCGCCGGACGAGGCTTCTCTCGGTAGAAGCCTGGTCGCCGGGTGTAGATGTTGCCCGCGTCGTCGGTCAGCTGGGGATGGCGATGGATTTGAATCGCCACCCCCACACTTTGCTGTGAGGTTAAAGTTTTATTATCAGGTAATTGTTTCGGTACTATTAATTAGATTTAATTTATTGCAATCAAATTAAAAACGATACAATTATAAATATTGTCAATTTGCCTTATTATATATTCGTGTCGTTATAAGCTGCATGTTCAGATAGTTATTTATTTTATTTTATTTCGTCTAATTTCGGGAGTGATTCTGGGTTTCCGGAAATATTAAAATTGGACCTTGAAATTATTGAATTGCAATTTTTAGGTTGGGATTGGATTCACTATACAGATTGTATTTTTTTTAAATTTAATTTATTTACAGTATTAATTAACTGGATAAAACTTTTCTCAATCGCGACGTTACACGTGAATAATATATGTATTTTTTATTTAAAAAAAGCACCTTTTTGTTGTGAAGTTGCATTATCAAAATGAATGTGCGGTAATTTACGTCCTAAGCATATGTGAACGTTGTCATTCTCGAATACCGTGACTGAACCTAGGAGCGTTATTGAATGGCGTGCTTAATGTGACGAGCGATTTTCTTGACGAGTGACACTTCCGCAAACAGTGTGGGCGGTAATAAACGGGAAAATTAGTTTGTGCTGAACGCGTACCGACTCTTGGTGTACTCGGTAATCGCCACTCATTTATATTGAAAGAATAAACTTTGACTATCATATCGCTTGATATCCGAATTAACGGCGTCTCCATTCATAAATCCCGAGGTCAAGAGTTCATACAAGTCAGATTGCGAATCGTACTAGATTTATTTATTAATGAACCGCCATTTTTCGATAATCTTGAAAGAGTATCCACAAAATGTACAAAGTTTTCTGGACAAACCATTACCTCAGGTTCTTGAGCCATGATGTTCTCCTTCTTCGAGGACTCGAATTTCTTCTAATCTTTCCTTACATTACAAAATGTCGGATGTGTTACATCTCTGGATATCTCATTCACATCCACGTCGGTCCTTCATGACTGAGGATCGCGATCTCTGTGAACTCCTGCCCTCTAACTATACTCCTCCACTTACGGCTGTCACTGCTGGGTGGGAGATCTTCTTCTTTCTCTTCGTCCTTCGACGTGGCTCACTGTGCGTCGTTGATATTTATTTCTTGTTTAATAATACATGTGCGTCATCTCCATCGGTTCTTCATAGCTGAATATCGCGATCTCCATGAAGTTTCGCCCTCTTGAAAACACATCCTGCAGATCTTACAAGTCATCAGAGAAGTGCCTGTTACCTTTTCCACTCAGTTGGTCTTCGGGATTTTCCTCTTCGTCCTTCGACGTGGCTCACCTGAATCTCACGTGAATCTGGCGCTTGATTTTTAGTTCCTGCAGAATGGAGACATTCATGCGTCTCGCCGTCTATGGCAACATGTGTCTCCAGAACCATATCTCAAAATCATCAATCTGTCTTCTCTTCCTTGCCTTCAGGCCTTATGATTTTTTTTGTAGCATAAATAGTACATATGATAAAATAAAGGTAATTACTTTACAAAATGCATGTTTATATTTTAATAGTATTTGGGACGACATGGTTCTCTTGTTTTCTTTTTTTTAACGAAAAAGCAATAAAATAAGATTCCACAATGCACCAGAGATTGTACATGCCCGACCTTCGTATCTTTCCATATTTTGTCAAGTCTGGACATTTATGGACCCGAGATAATTGAAATCCTCGCCATCTACGATGTGTCATTACATCTCCAAAATTTTTATTTTTTTGAATTTTTAACTACTTCCTATTCTTTATTCATCCGAACCATAACCTCTTTATTCGTAACTCTATCCATCCAGCTTATTTTGAGTATTCTTCGGTAAGTGTCTATGCTGCCACGCCATTTCACGTGTCGAAATTTCGTTTATGTTTTTGTTTTTTTAATGTCAGATACATCAAAATGCTTCATATTTTACGATTTTTGTATCAAATCTTGAATGAAGGCACTCCCTATCCGATTTTATATTAAAAACATTTTTCTACTTTTTTACTCATACGTTCATAATGTGATCCGATCGTGTTAAATGTGAACCATACAACATGAACCTTATTAATTCATATTTTATCATAACATCGAGACTTTATCCATTTGTTATGAATTCGGCATATTTTTTAGGAGAACACATTCTTATTGTGAAGTTGTAATTATTCAGAACAGACGGTCTGTGATATTTTAAATATGAATTAAATATATTAATTATAAAGATACACATATAAAATCAATTTTATCGAAAAATATTGTTGTTGCGCTACCGGGATTCGAACCTGGATCTCTTCCCTAACCGGGGGAGGTGCTTAATCCAACTAAGCTACAGCGGCATTATTTTTAGCGATAATTTTTCGACCCTATATGTTACCTTTTTTGAAATTAATACATTTAATCGTTCCATCATATGATATTTTTCGATAAAATTGATTTTATATGTGTATCTTTATAATTAATATATTTAATTCATATTTAAAATTCAGCATATGCCTAATGAAGAGTATATGTAAATTAAGGAAACCCTTTTTAAAAAATGCAATTCTCGACCTACGACAACACGCAGAGCAACAGTGCGGCAGGTTTTATATAAACTAATGATAAAAGCGATATTTATATAAATGAAACGATCCGATAAGTAATAAGTTGAGCTATGTTTCGACACTCGGGTGATTGACACTATAGACACTTAAGCCTCTGTGTGTTCCCATCCTACTTGGGTCGCTCTCAGGTCTACTGCTGATACGCTATCAGCGTACGCGATCATCGCTGCGAATGAACAAAAGCATTAAATTGTATGGCGAAACGTACTCCGCGCTTATTTTAAGGTTTCAGTAATTTAATCAAGCAAAGATATCAGCTGTATTCAGTAATGATGTAATATGATAAAGCAAATTATTTTGTATATATTGAGATAGCACGTTGATTGTTGTTGTGGGCTATTCGGTATATGATCAGACAATATTTTTTTATGTCAACTGCTACATTATGTAATGACACCTGTTTAATACAGGGTGAATATTAATTTTGTTTGGCCGCCATTTTGGTTTGGCACACATTTGTCAGTTCACATTTGGAGCATCTAACGCCCCAATAACGTGTTTGAAAGTCATTAAAAGATTTTATCTAAATAATAATGGCAATGCTGTAACCGTTAATGGTGATCGCTATCGTCACATGTTGGAAAACTTATCCGGTCCGCTGAGCTTGGAACACGAGTGCTTTCAATAGAACAGTGTCACCGCATACACAGCCCGAGCTACTCTTGAAATTTTGCGAGAAATTTTTTCCGGCCGCGTAATGTCAAAAAGTGGTGACTATCGACTGGCCTCCTCGATCATATGATTTGACGGCTCCCGCCTATTTTATGTGGGGGTACTCGAAAGGAAAGGTCTACGCTAATAAGCCAACAATAATTCCGGCGCTACAGGACAATATTCGAAATGAATTTGTTGAAATAATACGCGAAGTGTGCGAGAATGTTATGAAAAATATGTTTAAAGAGGATGCATTTGTGCCGCTGCCAGAGGCGGCCACTTGACCGATGTCATATTTCATATAAATCATCGATAAATAAAAACAAAATTAAAAAATTGTGTTTCATTTCCTAGTTATTCAAAAACATCAGTCTGGAACATATGTTTAATATCTTTGGATCCTGTTATGAGTAACACATAGTAAAATCATTATCAAGAAACCTTTCGGTACTGAATGTTAGTTAGCCTTGCACCGGTCCGATATGATGTATATATATATTTTCTGTCAGTGTTTAATTTAAGGTATCCGCGAGCAATAGTGCATAGTCAGGCCTTTTCTCAAAATTGCAATATTGAAATGAAGGTGATTGTTACACCAACCCTCAAAAATAGACACATAGTTTTGACAGATTATGGTACGTTTATCTCCCTCACTCTCTCTCCCTCCCTCTCATTCAAATATAACACTATTTTTGAGGGTTGGTCTAACAATCACCTTCATTTCAATATTGCAATTTTGAGAATAGGCCTGAATGTCTCTTCTAGGTTAGATCGCGTTTTTTGTAGATGGATTCCTTGTGGATACGTAGGCTGTTGTTTCAAAACATTAATAAATGCACTGACTGCAGCTGTTTTTCTATCCCACTCTGTTATTTATAGACCATGTTGAAGCCGCGGTATCAATCATGTTAGAAGAGCTTCAAATGTATTCAATTGGTCATAAATAGCTCCCACTCGAGTCCCGAAGGTTACGGCAGCCCGGAGTTCGGACGATCTGTTCAGTTCAGGTCTTCGGCCGTCGCAGCGCGGGAGGATGCTCATCTCGACACCTGTAGGCCGTCATGATGACTTACGCCATCATTGAAGTATGTACCGATAGTGGGAAAATTTGCAATACCAATTAATGTGTTGTTTATGTAATGTACTCGTTAATATTATCAGCAAATTAAGTGCTGCCATTTTTCCTGGTTTGCATTAGCTGCAAGAACCGCCGAGTACGTTTTCGATGTGGAAGAAGTGTATAATAAAAATTATGTGAAGTATTTAAATTAGAGTACATCATTTTTTAAATGTTAAAATTTTTAAATGTCGTGTAAAGTTAAGTAAAGTTGTTAATTATTAAATTTTTGCGGAACAATCTTGGATAGTATTTATTTTATTTATGTACTTTTAAATGTCTTTAATATTTGTTTAAAAATATTTATTAGACCACTATGTTCGCCATCTTTTTGTCATAAAAAAGGTTCCACATGCTTAACTATCTTAGTGGCCATTTATTAACTTTACCGATAATGTTACAAATACGAGTATATCTGCACCGCTCCTACTCTGTTTATTCTCCACTCTATCGTAAAAAAGTAGTATTAGTTAGATACATCTATTTTTTCTCGGTGGAAGACAATCTTTCTTAAAAAAAATAATAGATATCACACTAATAATCTGACGACATTGTATGCTGTTAATATAGCTTTATTTGTTAAAACTGTCTACCGTGTTCGAGTCCCGGTGGTGACAGTCCATAATAATTACACACTTTAGAGATAGACTAGTTATTCGGAAGAAGCTGTGATGGAAGAGAGCCGTTGCCCCAGAGACGGCCTCTTATAATGTTCCCCTCCCACCACTCATCTACCACTTTCATGACACATACATGTACAACATGACAGTTCTCACACTAATTAAATTTATTAATTAGTATTTTTTTTAAATATCACAGACCTATGTTCTGAATAATTACAACTTCACAAAAAGAATGTGTTCTCCTTAATACTATATTTTTTCTTTATACATCTAATTTGTATATAACACCATCGTGCCAGGTACCATCGCAAATTTGTCTGTATATATACATTTTTTTCGAACACTTTTCCCCTATTTTATTTCCAGTATTCATATATTAATTTTTTACAATTTAGTTACATATTTTTCAGAATTTTGAAATTACATAGACCATATTTATTAACTAGAATTAATTATTATTTATTAACTAGAAGTCATTACGTGCTTTGATCGATTAATGCTATTTTTTATAAATTAAAAATATTATATCACTCGCGGTATTAAATATTCATCTGTATTTAACTTCTAGAATCTAATGGATTGATTTTTCAAAACATTTAATAAATTCACGCGATATTTTTATTTATTCGTAAAAAACCAATTCAAATTCGAATTGTAGATGTCCGTGGAATAAACTGTACTTTCGTTCATTAAAATTCCGCACACGATTTTCGATCAGTGCCATTAGACCACTTGGAGTGTTCGTTGCGATGGGTGTGTCCGCAGTCCGCACGGTCAGATACGCACCCCGCACGTGCGTAAGGATCATATAAAAATGCAGTGTGCATTTTAAAATTGGATAACATTGTTTTTGAGCAACCGATGTCCGATGTCCTTTATTCTGTGTGAAACACGAGTGATGTTGAATTACTATTGTATTAGATGTTTTATTGACAATATTTATTTCGATGAAGTGAGTTTATGTGTTGTGGGGGCTACCCACGCATTCGCTACACCGATGATGAACACTCGTCATGTATGTTGTTCTAATGGTCCATGTCTAGAATGAGATTATTAATAGATTTTCGACTCGAGACAACTCTCAGCTTACGCAGTCCCCGTGTGCACACCATGTCTCGGAGATTTGCCGTCTCGTTAATGCAAATGTTAATGTCGTTCTTTAGCTGAATGATTTTGAATGTCCCCCAGCAGCAGTTTAAACTGAAATCATCCACGTCGGTCCCTGATGACTGAGAATCGCGATCTCCATGAACTATCGCCCTATGCTATGCTTCTGCACTTTTCTCGGGATACTGCATACCTTGGGGCGGTCGCCAGAGAAGTACCTGTTGTCTTTTCCACTCGGTCGGTCCAACGGGAGGAGGATCTTCATCTTCTTCGTCTTTCGACGTGGCCCGCCACAACAAGCTTCTCTGAGCTATCTTCCCTTCTCGCAAGATGCCTAACAAATTGAAGGATTCATCTCAGCCAAGTGGTTGAGATTCTGTCCTTGATGTTTAGTTCCTGCAAAATGAAGACATTCGTGCGTCTGAGTAAATATTTGTAATTTAACGGCTTATATTAAATGCCCTACGCGAACTCTTTAGAATAGATTGCTGTACGGTTCCTATGTTGGTTTTAGATGACGTCTGTGTGCACGTGTCGACCGCTTTCAGATCGAACGTTTGCATACTTGTTTGAGTTTTTGTCTCTTTCTGCCAATTTCAAACTTATCTCTGTGTTAATCTATTTCCAAATCAAAATCTCAACACGCGTATGTACATTGTATTGAGATGTATCTCACCTAGGCACTGCAAATTTTGACAAAATAAAATAATAATAATATAAACATGTTTTGGGTCAATACTTTTAATAAAGAACAGTTTATTTAAGATATTCAATTCATTCTTATTTATTATATACAAAACATTTAAATAATACAGAAATATATGATTGTACAAATATTAAAATTTTGAAATTCAATTATATAAATATAATATTATTAATAATTAGACAAAATACTTTGTTTAAATCAATATTTATTGATTAATTCTACACGTTTCGATACCTATGGTATCTTCTTCAGGAAACAATGTATACTGAAATTAAAAAATACAAGCATAGATAAAAACAAAACTGGTGAATAAGTAAGAACTAATATGAAAACAAATTTAAAAGGTGACTATTTGTAAAGAGGATTTAAACAAAGTATTTTGTCTAATTATGAATATAAAACTAGGCCACAAAGTAATTTGAATAAATAATATTATTAAATTAAATAGTTGTTTTGTTATCTAAAATATGTTTTTGAAGAGGCAGAGATCACCTACAGCCAGGTCCCCTAGTCTCAATTGAACTTTTGTACAAAAGTAGCCTGCAATTGAGAACGCACGAAAATCAACAATGAGTATACGGATTTTAAAAATTTTCCTCGAACGCCATTCACTTCAAAGAATTTCATTTCGGATTGAGCTGGATGGTATGTTGGACGTCAAATTTGACTGAATTTTGCTCCCCAACTTTTGCATTAATGACTGCGACTGCGCATAGTTTGTTCTTCCAAAATCACTTATATTATTATGTCGTTAGATTCCGACTGGGTGGCTACGGAAGCTTCCTTGAATCTCACTTTTATCAACCGTTGTGCAACTACTGCAGAGTTCCAGATACATTTGTTCGTCTTTGGTTTATTCGATCTTCTAAATTGTACTTCAACTTTAGCGAGAGCTCATCGGATCCCAAATTCTCAAGTATAAAAGACAATGCCGCATCTGCTGAAACTGGGCGTCAACAATAAGCTTCACTGTTGTTATTTGACAAAATTTCAGCATCTTGAATATCAATATCAGGGGGCGATGTCAATCAATGCTCTTCTAATACAGTTTTTTTAGCTGGTTCAATCTTTCAAGCATTTCTAGGAACGATCCCTTCGGAACACACCTATTGTTCTGCGAGTACTCAGTGTGTAGCCGTTAGTCTGCGATCATAACAATATATTATTTTTATATATTTATAATTCTGAAATCGCGATGAAATATTCGGAATTCTCAAAATTTCGTATTCAATCGCTAATCTCACCTAAATCTCTTAAGTTATCTTATCGTGTCGCTTTTCGTGGACACGGGTCTTAATAGTAATATAGTCGATGAATGTTAAAAAAAATATATTAAATTTTTTACTTATGTATTTCCATTATGTTTTCGCAGAATATAGTATTAAGTAATATTATATTTACTAAGCCACTTTTTATGGCTTGTTGATCGTTAGAGCTTCTGTCCAATGGCGGTAGAGTCGTGCTCACGCTGTTTAAGTTTTACGATCATTGCTTCGGCCATATTTCAGCAATAAATGTAAGATATATGACCGTATTCCTATTATTTATTACTCAACCCACTCTGCTGCTAGCGATGCATTACAGCTGCAGCACGCTACAGATAATATATTTGCATGCTGTTTCGTGATTCTGACCTCAATTTTGCCCCAATTTCTGACGCTTTAAGAAGTAGTCGAGCAATGCTGAGCTTTTAGATGGAAACAGTGATTGAAAGTTGTTGAAAATGTCCTAAATCTTTGTCCGTTGTATAGTCACGCCATATTCCTGCGAGGTGGGAAGAGAGTATAGAATGCTACACTTTCCACTCTGCCCGTTGTCTCTTTCTAATCCTTCCGATATTGTGTTCTTTAAGAATGAACAGGATAAGTGTTAACTCATTTTTCCTCCGAAGGATATGTGATGATGATGGACAGCCTCCGTATTTCGGATCATCATCCGTGTTCGGTGTTTTCTTTTATTTACTTTGCCTACAGTGAGGAATGGAAGTTATTAAAACAGTGGCGTGCACAAATAAATTACTTACTTGAGAATACTTTATTTATTCATTACATGTTATGTTACAATATAGGTTAATGAATTGCGCGATTACAATTTACGAACGAGATGGAGAATTAAGAATGAACGCTGTCGCCGGGCTGGAGTTTGGTAGAGAAGTAAAGAGGTGCTGCGCGAGCCGCTGTGTCGTCATTCGGTGACGTCAGACGATAATATATCGCGCCGTGCCGGAAATTGTGATTTCTTTGTTGTGTTTGAAAAATGTTCTCGTTAATTACATCACAACTTGAACATGTTTCACGAAGAAAATGTGAACACAATCCAGCTGTACATTAATATTGCTTTTAAAAAATATGACATTCCACTCTCCGTCATTCGAGCGGCGCTTAGTAACAATTATTTACAACACTTTATTTTCCTTAATGTTGGCATTTGACGTATCTACCGGTGATTTGTATTCACCGGGTGCCGATGAATCATGTATTCCTATACAATAATTAGTGTAATACGCCCCAACTCACAGTCTGTACCGCGCTACTTAACTATTCACCTTCCGCGCGGGCCGCGTCACGATGGCCGGTGTGGCGACAGTCGAACATCAACAATCCGACTTTCCGAGCAAAACACTGCCAATGTCCGTCCCGAGACATCTTCAAGCCTCCTTGTGGGATCTCGTTTATCTGGACCGATCGGTTGTCTAATGTGAATATTTTTGATATCGCACTGACCATCGGTTAGCATTACTTGTAAATACTAATTAATTGTATTAATTAGAAATATATACATATAAAAATATTGTTGTTGCGCTACCGGGTTTCGAATCTGGATCTCTTTTTCAATCCGGGGAAGGTGCTTACCAATCACGCGACAGCGACAATATTTTTGACGCCAATTTTTCGAACCTATATGTATATATTTATAATTAATACATTAAATTAGTATTTAAAACATCACAGACCGTCTGTTCTGAATAATTACAACTTCACAATAAGAAAGTGTTCTCCTAATATTTTATTTTATATACTTTTAAAATCAGCAATGTTATCTTTGTGGTTAAGATTCATATTTTTATTTATTATCTTTGTTTTATTAACCACTAAAATAAATTTAAAAAAAATTATTAACCACTAAAAAAAATAAAAAATAAATAATTAATATAGCATTACTTGTGTTCGTTCAAAAATCATTTATTTTCAAAGCATCGTGCTGTGAATCAAATTTCCTCCTTCATATCAGTATTGATATAATATAGTGGCCTCAATCAGATGAGACTCTGCATGTAATGAATCTTCACAAGTCTCGGTCTCGGGTTACCCTCACGGTTGACTTCAGGATCTCCAGCTGTGGCACTCTTCCAGGTCTTCTTCGACCCAAAGTTGTGTCCAGGTCACTTTGACGCAAAATGTTGCCGAGGAATTGGAATTGGTTTGCTGTAGTTGGATTTGTTGCAGACTTGAGACATTCGTGACTACTTGCTTGATGTCACCGTCTTTCCATATTATCTACAGTTGATTCATGGCAATTTTGGCCAGTTTCCTTGAACTATCTTACATCTTGATATTTGGAATGTTTGAATTAGCAGATTTATTTCTAAACTAAACTATTTTCTCACGAATTGTATTTCCTGTAAAATATATTCCAATTTAATCTCTGCATTGGCCACAAGCGCGATGTCGTCGGCAAAATGTAGATTGGAGATCTTCTTTTCACCGATTGTGAGACCTCCCCGTTCTTCCAGCACTCCTCTCATGATGTATTCTGAATATAAATGTTGATTAGCAACGGCGAGAGATAGCTTCTTAGCCTGACACGCGGTTATAGAAGCTAAAGAAAAACATTTTACATACATTTAGTGTGTAACTTTATTGAAAAACACCTTATGTTCTCGTCGACTGATCAGGTTTTGTCGGTATGTCCATTAGCGTGTATTATTGTATTTTAACATGATAGTGTAAGTGTTGTTTATTATTAATTTAATCACCGTGAATCCCATTTGTCGTCAGATTCGGCACAGTTTCTCACAAGACGAAAAAATGTCATGCGGGTCAGGGCAATAATGCGGCCTAGCGTGAAAGGGTGAGGCGGTCTCACGTAGCCAGCTGGACGTAATCAGAATTGACATTATGATCTGGACGCACGCTATTGATTTTAGAAACACGACAGTTCTATTCTGTCCATAGAGCGTCGCCGGAACTCGTGCGGGGCAAATAATATGATATGCATCTCATTTATTTTTTGTTAATCCCTTCCGGTATTGGCCGCAAAAATTAGCTTATTCTGTGTGTGTGTGTGTGTTTATTAACTTTTTCTTTTATCTGCACTAATCGACAACTCATTTTATAATAATCTCCTAATAAGCTTAGAATATTTTGATATTTAATGCATTTTGTTGAGTGGAATCGAAACGGGAGTGCACACAACCTTTAAAATGTTTCTTGTTGTATACCAGACCGGACTTATATTAACAGACTTGAGAATTTTTAACATTGAAGGTGGCGGATCGGGCATGTTAACAAACTTGGCCGAGATATCGACCGGGATAATTTTTTTTTTTAAAGTTTACTTCTCATTCGTAATGTGAAGACAGTGTACATGAATATTTTAAAGACGCTGAGAATGCATTCGTCACGTTTTCTCGATGTACTCGTAAATGTAGTAAGCATTCAAATCCACTTGAACCCACGGGATAAATAATCGGACACGGCCACCGTGCACGTGAAGAACTAATCTAATAATAAAAACATACCAAGGAGCAATCGTGTATCAGGTAAGTCATGAGTTCTGTAGTATTTAAAAGTTGAATAATCAAAGTGATTGTTGGAAGGGAAAATAAAATCTTATGAGCTTAGTTTGAAACACATATAAGCTACCTGTAATATATTTTTTAATCAACTTGTTATTTCATCATTCTTTTTTAAAAAAATATTTTTTTTAGCCCTAAATATTATTTTCAAATATCGACGTATAAAAGGCGTTGCATATAGTTAGTAAATTGTTAACAAGGTTGAAGAAGACCCGCGATGCGAATGGTGTTGTGTCGAATAATTTTTAAATACACGCATACTGTGCTGGGCTTGATCCTGTCCTCGTTTATCATTAATCCTATTTTCCTTTCAGTTGTTATTTCCTCTGGCTTGGACGTCTCCTTCAGTGCGTGTTCAGATGTTGCAACAATGCCAATGTCGTCAATTTTCCGGACTCGTTAAAGATCGTGTCACTGGTTTCATGTTTGATATATCACGTATATTGATATTTTCCTGGACATCCTATGGTGTAGGGAAAATGTAGCAATTTTCGAATTTTTATTCTTGTAATGAATTTTTTTTTTTTATCGACCCAGCTTAAATTTTTAAAATATTCTAGTAGAACAGGCCCTGGAGGATGGAAGGCATCCTTACTAAAGATGCTGCAGTTTGAAGTTAACTAAATAATGATCGCCGACATTTGATAACCGGACAGCGCTATGAGGCTACTACTATATTAAAGATGATATTTTCGTAATATTAAAAAAAAAACACATTTTTTAAAAATTGATTGCGAAAACATGCGTGGATGTGGATAGCTAGCTCGCTTCGCACTTCAGGTACCACTCAAAATGATGTGACAGAATTTTTCTATTCTTTCTTACCAAACATGGTTAATATTATGTATCTTCGACAACGCCTTTGTTCTAATCTATTAGGTATAAATAAGCTTCCGAGAAATAGTTTTCCTTCCGGCTGTAGCGAGTGAGCGACGAGCATTTATAATCTTGGGCAAAAGCCAACATGCATTGCTCGGCTCACCGCTGAACAATGTTAACCGTGTTTTACCGCAATATTGAACCAAACTAAATATTGACCCAAACTAAATATTGACCCAAACTAAATATTGACCCTTACGCACTCAGTTTTCCTGTTTAATCCATTTTTTTTTTTGCAATATTAACGTTTCGTTTTGAGTGGGTGATGAGGTGATGATATTGGATGATAGTTAATTCTTTGTACACGCGGATAGGCTTATCACGCCAACGTGTGATTATATTCCTGGAATATTTGTCAATGCCACTTCGACGTAGAGCACACTTGGTAGGCACGATATGTTAAGGGTCTTATCGTTGAAAACCGACGGCCGCATCGTGTAACTATTCCAGAATGCATATTTAAAATCTAGAAGAAGACACGTGGAATGCAATCAATTGTTATTATGATTTATATATAAAATTATTATTATTATTATTATTTTAATTATTTTACAATTTTTATAAAATGAGTTAATTGAGTATTGTACATTACTAAAATTACATATTTTTTAATAGCTTACTTCTCGCCATATATATCTTTGTTGTCCATCCATCTCATTCATTTATTTCACATGACCAAGCCATCTGAACGACTTTTTTCTAAATTCTAAAATTACCTCGTAGAGTAGGTATTTGCGTCTTCAATATTCAATTAAATATTGGTAATAATATTGAAATGTTGGTACTAAACATATATAATGCTACAATAACAAGAGACAAATGGTGTTGTTAAATGTTATATGTTTAAGTTTTAACTTATATGCGAGCATATATGTATATACTGTCACTGACCGGGCATCCTTTCCACGGCATGGATAGAACGCCAGCCCCAGAGCTTCGAGTCACCGGCTAGGTACAATCGGCGTTCATCGTCTGAAGGGGAGGTTGGACTACAACAATGATATACAATTTTTTTCACTTAACAATTTAAATTCAACAATAACAACTTTTACAACCCACCCACACTGCTCGTGACATACACAATTGTTGTCCTTGTTCCCATGTCCCATGTTTCGGCCATATTGATCAGAGCTGACGGTGGCCAGCTCGGATCAGCTCCCGGAACCCGAACTCGCCGTCTCCGAATTTGGTAGTCCCAAAGCGCGCCATCCCAGAATTTTTGCCAGCACAACACGCCGCAGTCATATCATACCAACAATATCGCCAAGAACGCCCGGCCTCTCCGATTGTAGCTCTTATCAGCCTCGCGTTCTCATCTTGCGCCTTTTCTTTCTCATATTGGCCAGCTCTTTCCTTCTACCACACCGGTCCCGATCCGCTCGCCAAAAAAAAGTGACAGCTACATCATCTTACATCCAATAATACGGATTATATGGAAATATGGACCCAATATATGATCCAATCGGGTAGAGATCAATCAGAAGCATCGCTGTCCAACATTCTAACATAATCATTATACAGTGCCTTCACTAATAATTCACTTGTTCTACAATACTCTCACTACATATATATATATTCTCATTCTTTTTCTCTATTTTTATTCCTGTCGAATCTTTATCTTTCTTGAATTAAAAAACACCAAAGAGCACGAAAAAAAAACTGGTTACTTTAACACAGACGGCAGTCTAGCAAACTAGCCAGAACAATGCTGTATATATCAGAGGTAGAGTTTACTCTATCTCACACAATAAACTACGAATATGTACTTAATTGCAATATATTTGTATCTTATGTTTATCATATTATATTATACCTCTGTTACAACAAAAACATTTATTTCAATAGTCTTCGTTCTCTGCCCTCATTGGCCAAACAGCGGGCTTCTCATTGGTTGCCGGACTGCGGCTTGTCCCACACACAGTGCGACATTTTACATCTGACGTTTTTGGTCGGCTCTCACACGTGGACGCATGCATCATAACGTCGTAATACAATATTACATAATATATCTTTTAATCCATTTAAAATACCTCTCTTCCTGTCGATGTGCTCATAACTGATCTCTATTCCGCTTTAACAGCACGGGCTGCTTGCCCCCACTTGAGCTGTCCACGTGCACTCACGCGTTATACGTGCGCGCGCAACACTAAATTTATCGATGACTAATTTTCTCTTCAGGTATCGTGACAAGAGAAATTCCTCACCGTGTTCACAGCCCACTGTCACATAACAGGAAAAAACGATCCAGTTCCTTCTGTCAGGATCCAACGACACGACCAATTAATTTAATCGTATAAAGGGAAAAATACTTGGTATAGTTTGTACGATTCGTCATTCTACACGGTGGTCGGAATTAACTTAGTTTAAATTGTAAATAAAAACATTGTCGTAAAATATATTTGTTTGTGCAAGACCGATGCAGGATTGACGGTCAGATAAAGTTGATTTATTTAATAACACTTTTAATGTAATCATTTTTTTTAAATATATTTTCGAATAAATAAAATTAAGAATAAGTACATCTGTGCCTAAACAATGGTACTTCATATGTGACTGCAATATTATCTCATCATAAAATTAACATGTTTTACAAATTTACCAAATTATAAATGATAGTTGCAGGTAGTGCGCTATCATTATCAACACAGCTTAGAACATAGCTTCTCATTTAGCCATAATTCAGTGCACGATATTTAAATGTTCAAAGTTCACGTGTTCGGTCGAACAACGAAAAGAGACATCTTAATCATATTTAATTTTATTAAAAAAAATCTACTCAATTTAAATATATTTTGCAAATAAAATTCTAACTGTGTTCGCATGTTACAAAAAATGGTTTGCGTATTATAAGATTACAATCACATCTTTATTAGTCATTTTTTGATAGTCCGAACTTCGAAAGCGTACAAAAAACACCTTCAAATTCCAAGACTAACGAAATGCATTTTGATTTTTATTCGAATAATCTGATGTGGTAGGTAGACACGTAGTCCGAATCGTGTCTCTGAATTATTCATGTGTGCGACCGCTCGTATGTGAAAAGATTTGCCGAATTTATGTACGTATGTATTTATTTATTGCATTTCTAACGTACAGGACGTATTAGATAACGCAACATTGAACTATACAGATCGGAGATTGTGTCATTAATGAAATAAAACATATTTTCAAATTTATAATACAGTATAAAAATGTTCTTAGGTTTTCACGGCCGTTCAGAATCTCCTGTGTATAGTTTTCTGGGCTAATCTGCCGTATATATTTGACCTTTCTGGCCGACGTTTCGGATCCTATTGCAGGGTCCATCATCAATGCTGATGTGATGTATGACTGTTGGTGTGATAATTCTTGGATTACCACCAGATTCCCTTGGGGCGCTATCCTCTGATTACTGTCTAATTACTTGGGTCCCAATTCCTTGTAAGTGAAACTCAGTCCTTCCAGGTAACAATATTATACGTTTATTGTAACACGTTATACAGTAAATATAAATTATACATTCAGAGAAATACTAGTTATTCAGAAGAAGCTGTGATGGAAGAGAGCTGTTCGTCCCCCACCACTCATCTACTCACTTTCATGACACACACACACACACATACATTTAAAAAGTGACAGTTCTCACAGTTAGTATTGTGGTTAAGTACTGGCTTGCAGTACCGTGTCGAAAGCAGGGTCTGTCGTTTATTGTACTGGTTTGCACGAGATACTACGAGAATTTTAGGCTGTCAGATATACACGGCAGATTAGCTCAGAAAATTATATACAGATGATTATACAGTATAGTTGATGGTATATGGTACCAGGGGAGTGCACTTTATATAGACAACTAAGCTGTTCATAATTGTTATTTATGCAAAATAAATCTATATTGAATATTTTAATAATGATGTATTAAGTATGCAGGTCCACGCGCAAATAATTCAAAGTTATCGTATTATTACGTTAACTGGAACCATCTAGCGGAACGATTTAGAAATAAAGCTGCCCATGTGTTTCGCATAATATTTAGCAAAATTTTCCTCAAAACGTACGCAATACTTATGTTTCTCGCTCTGCGCGGTGTTCTAAATACACATCTTCGGTTGAAGCAGACGTGTTGCAAAACACCGCAACGGACTTGAATGTATACGTTTCAATACTTTTTAAACGTGATATTATAAAATATTACGAGTCCTTCACTTAAACGTCTCGAAGAATTTCTAATAGTAGTAATATTAATAGTTTTCAATAACGGAAATAAACTTACAAAAATATGTTTCTGGAAGAGTGCATTTCTTTTAGATGAATAAAACCTCTAGTGACAATACCTAATGTTTTTAAATCATTGTACTATCAACATAACCCAAGTCCATACATAGAGTACGCCACTAGTAGGTACGTACCTCCTGGAATCGAATTAAATTATTATTAAACACATGGTTAGAAGGTACCTACCACCCACCTAGTTTAGATATCGACCCCTCAGAATAACAAGGTTCCACCTGACAATGACACTGTTTTGAGATAATGAGCTCCAAAGTGTCAATTGAATTTCAACAATAATATTCATGTATATTTTGTTTTGAGTATGCAAATATGATCAGTTTTAAGGTCTTCACATATTTTCAGTATTATCGATGACCATTGTAAGGTGAGGGAAATTAAAAATAATAAAAAAACATTGTAAATTAACAATAATGATCCATAAATTGAAATAAATAACTGATGCAGTTGGAACTTTCAGCTCTTGCTATTTCCTTTAATATTCGTTAAATAGAGTTGGTGTGTATGGAAGAAAAACAGAATAATGCATTTGGAACCCATTTCACGCAATAACTCAAATTAGCCCAAAATATTAGTTGGAACCTTTTTATTCTAAGGGGTCGATATGCAAAGCTCACTATTTATTTAAAACAATAGATCGTCCAAAGAGCAATGTTTTTCCATATACAGTTCAAGTGACAAGGTGCCAGGCGATTACAAAATTATTTTACTTGCGCTTGTCTTGCACTTGAAAGCCATTAGTATAAGTGTGACGTACAAATGGAGAGAATTGCATTTATGCACATCATGACTAACAGGCTAGTTGCATTCGTGATGAATAATATTTTTCATTTATGTGAATTGTAAAACGAATCATGCCGATTTGTAATGTCACATTAAAAATTATAAAAAAATAGTTTTCATTACAATGATACCTCAATTTATGAAATGACATTATGCTTCACACTCTGCGTTAGCAAATTTAACGTAAACAAATTAAGCAGCGCGCGTGCAAACAGCACTTTATACACGATGGACACGGGCGCTGCCAGCTGTGACCGTAGACAGCAATCCGGAGACATCGTTCAAAGACACCAATGTAGCCGGAGATCGCCTTGGTCTTTCCTAGGTTGGTGTATCTTTTCTCAGTGCAGCCTTGCCTCGCGTCACGTTTATTAAAGATGGCAGCTATTTCACGCTAAAATAATTACACAATACAAAAAAAACAATAAAGGTCGCATTTCTTTTCATCACAGAACACGAACAAACCGGTGAATTCAAGGCTCATATCGACAGAAGTTGATCGGTAACACTTCCGGTACCTCAGGCCTCACTTTTTGTTCTGTCTATCGCGTCACCTCTGAGAGTGCGACATCTGAAAGAATACATATTTTTGGTAATTCTTCTTCTTCTTCGCCGGTCTCTCACGACTAATCGTGATCTTAATGATCTACCACCCCATTATACTTCTCCAATTTTATCGGGGTCCCGCAGACCAGAGAAGTGCCTGTTCTTCTTTATCTCCTACGTTCGACGTGAACCACCACAACCAATTCCAAGCTACCTTTTCTTTCCACAAGGTGTCCATAAAATTGATGGTCTATCGTTGATTCTCGTATAATGGAGACATTTATGAGTTTCACTGCCCCGTGGTATGCGAAATAGAAATATTTAATGAATTTTCGTCAAAATCATCAAAAGCATCAATTCGTTTTCATTATTTTACTTTTTCATATTCGAGTTCATATTCCTACACCATAGAGAAATGTCTAGTTAACATAGAAACATATTTTTAATATACTTCACTTTTCACGACTACAGATTATTTTATTTATTTATTTAGAACTGTTGATTTGAATACAAATAGAATGTATTAGTTACATATATGTGAGTATGAATTCAACAACAATATGCTACAATAGAGTTATGCACCCCCAAGCAAGAAAGATCTTGATTATGGGGGTGACTATCCACATTTATATACAAACATGATCAAGATCTAATATAATAACTATGTGAAATTTAATAACAAAATATTTAGAGAAAATGTTTAGAACTTGGGAATAAGAAAGATGTCCAATACATAATTATTTATTTTGAACACTTTTAAGGTATTTTAGGACATCTTTTTGTACACATTTATATTAGTTGTTAATTTAATTAATTTTGGCAGTTGGTTATACAATCTAGGAGTAATGTACGATGTATGATGCATGTCTCTGTCCTATTCCTAATTTGGACACTTTTAGAATAACATGCTCATTAGTTTAGCTCCGAGTCTGATCAGATTTGTGATGGATTATTATTTTATCCTCTTTAAGAAATGAAATAAAAAATATTTTTGGCATCATTCATTAACACGGCGGTTATTTTGTTCTGATTATTCTACATGTTTCGACAAATCCTCTTTGCAAATAGTCACCTTTTAAATTTGTTTTCATGTTAGTTCTTACTTATTCACCACTTTATAGTTTTGTTTTTATCTATGCTTGTATTTTTTAATTTCAGTATACATTGTTTCCTGAAGAAGTTAACCATAGGTGTCGAAACACGTAGAATAATCAATAGATAGTGATTTAAAGAAAGTATTTTGTCTAATTATTAAAAATGAGATTATTCTGATTTCATTAATCTAATCTAAAACCACTGACCCCGCTATTTTTTTCTTCTCAAGTCGTAATCACAAGACTCCATTACGTGTAATACCGGTGTTTGGTTGCGCGATCGCGTGCCTGGTGCGTCCGCGAAATACTTATCACGTAAACTCACAATGTCACCAAAAGTGGTGTTTTCAATTTATTAAATTACCTCGGTACTTGCCCACTTATTACGGTGGCGACACGGTCCACTGTTTGTGCTTGAATAATTTATCAAAGTCAAATCAATCGGTTTTTTCGCTATTATTTTAAATTGTCTTAATAGTTTGCGTCGATACGCCGCTCGCTGGTGACAGAATTCACGGTCCATTTGACAGTAGAACGAACACAACGCGGGCGGTGATTTTATGTATATACATCGTATGTACAAAGTTAATAAGTTTACGTGTCATATGTGCATGTACCCCGCGTTCTGTAGACAGGCAGCGATGGTAAATAGCGGCCACTTTGTCATTATATACTCGTAGAGTTAGGAGCTAATGTAAATCTGTTTTTAGCGTAGTCGGTAAGAAATAAAGGATCGCCGATAGTGATGAGAAAAAATGCTACTCTTGACTCACTGCTGTGATTGTGATTGGTATTCGATAATATCAGTGATTGTGATACTAATGCGCATGCGAGGTACGATATCACAATACATGAAATAAATGACTTGCGTAAAAACATATTCTAGTAGTAATAATTCATATATATCTAATTTAATATCATCACAAAGAGAATATGAATTTATTTTTCGGGTCAAATTCTCATCGTTTCGGGTCAAATACGTAAAATGTTTTAGCAGAATCTACTAGATGGCGCTGGTCACGAATTATAACGTCATTCTTTCATGCATATTTTCGTCTCATATGCACATGCGCCGAATCATGGTTCACAACCATATATAAAAAAAATAATCACGAATCACAATATTCCCAGATATTCAATCACTGATAGTGAGTGTGACTCAAAGATATCAGTGATTGACTCACGGTTCGTGATTTTGAGCTCATCACTAATCGCTGATATGATTCGGTCTTATGAAATCTACCAATGAGAAGAGCATGGTTATATATGATGCGAGTATTGAAGGAAAAAGGAACAATTAGACAATATGGTATGTCAAGATATGTTCTATCCTATCTGCCTATCCCTGTGGAATATGTTAGTTACACCTATACACCTTATTATATATTGTAGGTTTTCCGATCCCTTATTCGCTGATAGTATGGCCAAGAGGTTTATCGAAAGAAAAACCCTTTTTTTTGGTTCAGAACATGTGTGTGGCAAAAGATTATTCCGCTGCTTTGATAATAAAGCTAATTTTCATGCATGTCAAAAATAATTATTTAAAAAAAAAAGTAAAAATATTGCAATATGATGTGTATTGCGTTTAACTCTTTTCATAGCCATGCTCCGGAATTTTAACAACATAATTAAATATTTTACTAGTTTATTTGATACATCGCTGAGATGCCAATTGACTGTGAGGTTGGTGGTTTTAAGAGACCGGCAAATTAGCTCAATCGCTTAGTAAATGTGGTAAGACGTGGTGTTTCCTTCCAGGACGATCTTAATATAATTTAATATATTAATAAATCATATTTTTATTTATTATCTTTGTTTTATTAACCACTTAATTGAGTTTAAATACATCTACCGGTTTCGAAAAATACAATTTTCTTCTTCAGGATGTCATAACTAACTAAAACATATATTATTGTTTCTTTGCCAGAATCTATTTTTAAAGAAGAAAATGGTATTTTTTGAAACCGGTAGATGTATTTAAACTCAATTTAGTGGTTAAAAAATCAAAGATAATAAATTAAAATATGAATTTTAACCACAAAGTTAATATTGCTAATTTTAAAAGTATATTAATAAATCACCTAAAAATCACTATACTATATTAAATATCAATCACCATATAATGCTTCCTGACTGTATTTTTTTGTCGCATATATTTTATCAATAATAAGTTTATATTATATTAGTTTTAAATACTATAGATGTCGATAATACTCTAATATACTGATATTTTTTATACTTTAGCTTTCGTAGTTGGGTCCAATAGATCGACAACACAAAACCTCACTCGCATTAGCGGTGGTTGATATTTATGTGCCGATTTTTTTAAACTGGTTATTATCATGTTACCGTGACACTCACTCACTCGATATCGTAATAATTGGTTTCGATCGAGTATCGTAGGAGCAAGAAAAATCAGTGTCACCCGTTAAAGTGCGAAAGCAATGTCAATAGTTCCTGACGAAGACGTCTCCAACTGGTGTTCCAGAAAATCCTATTTCAACTATCGCCAACCCGAATGCATCGTGGTGAAGTAAAACTTGAAACAAAACGCCCTAAAATTCGACGAATGTGTGTAATAAGATGCGCATGGACATGGAAAACTTGGTGGCGTTCCACACAAAACACGGCGCGACGGTACATATTCAAGTATTATTCATATTTAAATGCTGCAAACTTTCACAATATGAAAATCCTAGAACATCGAAGAACACGTGCTGACCGAATACTTCCCTTCAAACTACTACAAGGCCATATTGACTGTCCCAGCCAATTAGAATTAATATCTCTCCACATACCATCTGGATCGAGCCGGCAGTCCGCACTTTTCCACATTCCTAGAAGTAGAACATCTTACATACTAAATTCATTCATTCACTGGTCACATGCAAATACCATAATGAGAAATTTTTAGAAATTGACTTTTTCAACATTAGACTTACTACGCTTAAAGGGTACTTTTTATGAACCACCACAATCTCAATTTTGGCCAATCATTCTACTTATAAACACACCTTGCTCTCCCTTTACCGCAACAATAGTTGCAACCTCCCCCGCCCTTTCTCCTCTTTTTTTCCTTTTATTTATCTTCTGAACCTAAACATACTTATGTACCTAAACAAAATCCCTCAATAAAATAAAATTAAAATTAAAATTTTCAATCCAAAACCACACCGCTAAAACATTATAAATTACAACCAGGAAAAGATGGTAGACACTCTGATTATATAAACATTAAAATACATTATGTTACATTTACTAAGTGATTGTTTTAATACTAGATATTTTCTATTTCCTCATTTCATATCGTTCACGGAAAAGTTTGCTACGAACTAACAAGAAAATATCGCTTTATCAAATTGTTTGTTTGAGTTGTAGAATAAATAATAAAGCGACGTTTTCATCGTGAACCCGTCAATTATGTGTTACATCTTGTACGTAGGTACGGTGAAAGCAATTATTACGTAAACCGTTATTAATTACACGCTTCCTACCGCTCTGGCGAGCTGTAAATCATATTGTAATGAAATTTTGTTAGTTCTGTTCGCCGGCCTCCAGAAAAGAAATTTGTTTCTGATTTCTACCGTAAATTATAGTAATAGTAATTATTTCAACATTGCAGCTGGCACCTCTTAGTTGTGATCTCTGAACACAATCCATTCACGATATTGTTGTTATTGAATTTACTTCGATCCGCAATATTTTAATGGTCGAACTTTATTTTCTTCTTCTTTCTATCTATTGACATATAATGGCCTCAATGTGTCTCGGACCGTAATGCATCTCCACCGGTCTCGGTACTGGGTGGACGTCACAGCTGACTACAGCTATATTCACCGCTGTGGCACTCTTCCAGCCATTTTTGGCCCTCTGATTCGATTGTTAAAGAGGGGAGGGATAAGGGCTGAGCCTTCTTGTCTCCGACATATGAGGTATCAACAATGGCGTAAGCATTTTTGTGGGACCCTATTCGGGAAACACGGTGAAATTGTTTTGTATAAAGTCGTAACAAAAATGGGTAATTTTTTTTTATATAATTATGTTGTATTTTTTACAATTTTTTATATTTTTAGTGAAAGTTTTTATAGAATTTTTTTATAAATTTTGTTCACTAGGTTCAACAACAGGATAAATAAGTGAAATAGAACGAAGATGGGGATCGAATGAGGGATCATACAGGCCGAAAGAGTTTATGGTAGGGTTTGCGATGGAAATTAATTTAGAATAAAATTTACACAAAAATTTAAAATCGTGTATGAGTCTCTGTGAATGTTATGTTTCTGACAAACCAGGGTGAGTTTGTGATTCTCCTAAGGATTTGGATTCTACAAGTTTTGTGTTACTTGAACCACAGATGGGGCTTGCGTATGTGAGTATAGGACGGATGATTGCTTTGTACAAGAGTAATTTGTTTTGTAGAGATGGTGAACTGTAGGAATTTAGGAGGGAGTATAGTCGGTTGTAATTTTTTGGCTCAAAGTTGTGCCCAGGATAGTATATTTTTCTAGACTGTTACTTTGTCGCATAACGTGGCCGAAGAATTGAATATTTTGTTCACTGTTGTGGTTGGATTTGTTGCAGGATTGAGTCTGTCCACGGGATGCTCCGCATCCTTCTCCAGCAATACATTACGAAGGCGTCTATTTTACGTCTGTCGCCATTGCGGACTGTGCGAGTCTCGGAAAGATAAGAGTGTGAACCGACATAATTTTAGTTGCTCGCTTAATGTTACCATATTCCTTACAATTGGTTCACACTTAACGGTACCATGAGTCCCGTTTTTAGGTAGCCTATCCCGCTGTCCCCGAGCGCGGCTTCGGGACACCGAAATATCCGGTTATCAGAAAAAGAGAAACAATTTCAAAATAAGACGCGAAAAAAAATTAAAAAATCGACAGTAGCGCCCAGTAGCGCGGCGATGATGGCATGCGCAATACGTCGCAAGTCGGTTAGAAGCCTGCTAGCTCTCTCGCTCCTCGGTTGCGAGTACGCGGAGACAGCACGCGCATCTGTCTTGATGATTGATTATTGACGTGTGTGTATACAGACAATTTGTATTTCTTCTACATGAACCATTCATTTTAATAATGCATAAACGCAAGTGCACTTTTAATGTTGACTTACAAACTGTTTATAAAGCAAAGAAGTACTCCATCGAACGTCAGATGTGAAAATGTCGTACAGAATTTAGCGTAACCCATGGAATGGATATCCCGTTTTGAGGAAAAAAATAATTGGTCACGTTATTCATACTACTACTCCAGCCCACATCCTGCTATTTCGGAAGTTTGTTGTGATGCATTGGCACGATCCACATGTTTTCGGAATACTCTTGAATTCTTAGATTTACGCGATTTCGCCTTAAGCCGATTAAGAAAAATGCCAACGATTTCCACAAAATTGGACATGCACACTACTTGCACCGGCTTCAATGGCCGTGCTCTGTCTAAAGATCAGGTCGGCGGAGAGGAAGAACAGTGACGCATCAGCTATTTAACGTTAAATAAAAGATAATGATTTATTTATTTAATTCTTAACATAGTGCATACATAGGCACTCCTATATATACTCTAATATAAACAAGATTAAAGTCTTTTACTAAAACTTATTTTTTTACATATCTGGCCAGTTTCACTTTAAATCTATTCAATTTCTCCTCCTTTCTTATGTTTTCTGGCATTTCATTAAAAATCTTCGTCGCGCTATAACATCGTCGATTTCTGTTATTTGGCCTTCTTCCTGAATGGCAGTCTCAGTCTATCCCTTCCTCTCGTATGTACGATGCTCGTGTTGATTTGCGTCAATTTTTCGTATAAATTCTGCCGACATTTTCTTATTGGGGATTTTATAAATAAACTCCATTATATTAAAATATATTTTCCGCTTAAAGGTCATCATATTCAGATCCGGGTATTATTCTCAAAGCTATATTTTGCAACGCTGACTGTTGATTGGTCACAGAGTTTTTTATCAAAATCTAACACCGGAAGTATTGATCGAAATAAATCTAAATTAGCAGTACAGTACAGTACAGACTAGTGATTCTAAGAGCGACGATTCTTGGGACTTTGCACTAGGGAGAAAGTTTGTAACGTTACGATTTAGCAGTGAAAATGAGGAAGAAACTAATTAATTCTTCCAATGTATCGAACAAAATGTTTTTTCACAATTTATTTTTGGCAATAAATAGTTACACCTCATTTCTATATTTTTTAGGAGAACACATTCTTATTGTGAAGTTGTAATTATTCAGAACAGACGGTCTGTGATATTTTAAATATGAATTAAATATATTAATTATAAAGATATACATATAAAATCAATTTTATCGAAAAATATTGTTGTTGCGCCACCGGGATTCGAACCTGGATCTCTTTCCTAACCGGGGAAGGTGCTTTATCCAACTAAGCTACAGCGACACTATTTTGTGGCGCAACAACAATATTTTTCGATAAAATTGATTTTATATGTATATCTTTATAATTATTTTCATTTCTATACATTATTTGTTAATTTTGCATTGACCCATTTGAAATATTTGGCTTATAAAAAATATTGCACCGATAATATCCCTCGGCGCTTCGTCAATTCTCTCGTTGATGCATTCAGTAATACATTCCCCGTTCGATGTACAGCTTAATGGTCGATAAACTTTAATTAAATCTTCCATTCCCGGACCCCCACTGGCATCTGGAGAGACTCTCCCGGTTCCAGCGTCCAGAAATAGCTCCCGTGAACAGAACTCTCCAGTGTTTCTCTAATATTAATATCCTATCTGTGGCGAATTTCGAACATCTTTATTCAGCGATTTCTGTACATTTATAATTACACGATTTATTATAATAACTGTCTGTTTGGGACATATATTTATGCTTGAACTGTGCCTTCCACCCCCCCCCCCCCTCTTTCTCACCTGCCACCGAGTTAGTCGATCGGCGACCCTGAACCGGAGCGGTAACAAGTAAATTTCGCAGTATAACAAACGAGCGAGACGTGTGTCTAAGTGTCTATCCTGTGCAATCTGAAGGACTCGAGACCCTGAACGGAGATAGTGTTACAAAACCTAAAGCTACAGTCCACCTTGGAGGTGCCGGAAGAACGGGACTGCGGTGAGTGGAACTTCCTTCCGAATATGCTGTTTCTTCCGGCATCTATGCTTTTACGCAGCACTGTCGATAAGATGGTTTACTTTTTAGATTTGTGCACGGCTGTCCTTCTTGTTGCGATAATTGTAACTAAGTATATTATGTAAAGTATGTATATATATATAGATATATAGAGCTACTCAGTGCAGATCCCAAATGGATGGCGACCTCTTGTTCCTGTGTCCGAGTGGAGCCGGACGACCTGGGACAGAGACACCTGGCGCTGAGTGAGGCGAAGGCCGTAGCCAGAGCGCAGCAGTAAAATAGATAATGCATGGACAACTAGTGTTTATAATCTGTCATAAAAACTAATTGACGGGCGGTGGAACACAAGCAAAATTCTGCGAAAAAATACGATAATTTAAATAATTAAATTACAGTTTTACAATTTTCAAATTTCTAACGATAGAAATGGTCTTGCTTGTTTGCTTATTTGAAAAAATGCACATTATGAACATAAAGATATATCCATCTAATTCTTATGTTTCAAAGGAAATTGACAGATGTAATATATCAAGTTTCTCAGAAGGACGATATAAATTCTTTATATTTTTTTAATTTAAATAATAAAATATATTTTTCCTGACCATTAAGACGTTTTGTATGTGTACATAAAATATATATACATATCGTTATAGATATGTGTCGACATCGGGTACATCCTTGAAAACCAATCAATTCTTAATCGCACAATATATAGATGTTCATGTGAAAAGCGAGATGTCTCAAAACAATTTGTGAGTGGAGTGTCTCGAACGAGTTCAAAACCACTTCCCGACTTCTCATGGATTGAAGTTTATCCCGTGCGAAGTTTGTTTCTTATAGCTCTTGTCCCGAGTTATTGGCGAACAAACTGAAAAATATATTAACACAGAATATGTTTATTCACCGGAAATTTCATAACATTTGTTTTATTTTTATATCAATCTTTACTCCCAAAATCTATTTGAAATCAAAGCACCGCGTATTAAATCCCGCTACCTCTCACGTACTAAGCGGGCGAGAATCTGGCTATTTCTCCATTAAACTGTGATGTTAAATTGTCATATAAGTATACAATGCTGATTATTTGTCTTACAATTTAAGCATAGATTTGTATTTCTATATGGGTTATTTTTTTCTACATTCTTATGTTCTCATTATGCTTATTTTATTTATTTAACTGAATTCATGAATATTTTTCGAACCACAAAAACATATTTTACGCGCAGAGTTGGTACGATACAAGTGTCTGAAATATATAACTCGTTTTTATTTTATATAAATAATATATAAGATTAGGTAATATTTTAGTTACTGCAAATAATAATTTCAAATGACTTGCAGCCTTTACGTGGCCGCTTCTTATCGCGCATTTTATCTGTGTACTCTGAACACGTGTCGTTTCAATGTTTTTACGACCTGAAAATGATGCGTGAGACATGTTTCCACCGTTCCCCATCACGGATGTCATGCTTTATTTAATTTCTTCATTTCGTGTCCGCTTTCACAATTATTTGTCAGCGTGTCGAGCGATCAATTCATAATGAAGTCTCGTTTCAACCCTGCGCACACCCCCTTGCCATCATAACTGTTAGTTTCCCTCGTAGAATCTGTATGTATCAAGTATTTTTTTTTATGAATTGAATATATTAATTATATTGTTGTTGCGCCACCGGGATTCGAACCTGGATCTCTTTCCTAACCGGGGAAGGTGCTTCATCCAACTAAGCTACAGCGACATTATTTTTAGCGACAATTTTCGTCCCTATATGTTACCTTTTTGATATTAATACATTTAATCGTTCCATCATTTGACAGAGCCATCTACCTTATTTTTACAGAATCTCAAATACCTTTGAGTAAACTGATAGCAGACGCCAGAATTATCAATTCATTTTTACTAAATTTTGGACACATTGATACAACTTTATTATTTAGGAGAACACATTCTTATTGTGTATTCAGAACATAGGTCTGTGATATTTTAAATAAGAATGTGTTCCCCTAAATATATTTTTTTAGTTTAAATTCATACGATCGGTATTTAATTAATTAAATTCTTGTGATTTAATTATTGAAAAAAAAAAACATTTTAAATTATGAAATATATGACTATTATTTGGTGATAAGATCGTGAAAAAAACTGTTATTTTATGCATTGCAATTGAATGAAATTAAAAAATATATTATATCAAAGTAATTAACTGCAGAGCAAATAATTAAGATTATCCGATACTCGGCGACCTGTATGATTCTATTGAAACATTTAACATTTTTGAGCGGAAATAATTTAGCGAAAATTAATTTTTATCGTGATGTTGCAATTTTAGAACATATTTCTATGATATTTAAAACAAATTAGATGGAGCAATTATAAAGATATACAAAAAAAATCTATAGATTTATATCAATGTAAATTGCTTTTAAATATGGAATAATAGATGTAACAATTTTAACGATTACAAAATATGAGTTTCAAATTTGTCAAAAACGTAAATGGTTGATGTGATAAAATGGTAACGCGTTTCCCCGGACAGGAATACTTCCGGGTTCGTATCGTTCTGGTAACCAAATATTTTTTCGATAGATGGATTTTTTCTGTATATCTTTTTAAATTAAATAAAATACAATAATTTTGTATTTTATTTAATCCAATATGTCAAAAGTGATCGCTTTCAACGAAAATATTTAAACTTTTTAATTGATTCATTTAATTTGTATTGAAAATAATTTAAATAACTTGTTTCTGAAATTGTACTTCTGAAATATGAAAATTATCATGAAAGTAATGTAGATACTTACTTTTTCATTATGGAAATAAACTATTAAAATATAATATATAACTATGTCGGGTCGTATAAAAAATACATTATTTTTGGATTTGGTACGTTCGCTCATACGCTGTTGGCTTAATTTAACTGTCGAATTTGTAACGTATCTACATCTAGCTGTAATAATATTTTTTATTAATACTTTTAATTTGCGTTCTTTAATTTAAACATTTTTACAAAATGTCGTTTCAAAACGTTTTACATTCCATCTCCGTTTGAAACATTCTGTAAAATATCTCGTCACGAATTGATTGACAACCAAATTACAGTTAAATCTCATCATTTAAAAGAATAACAGCTCAAATGAAGCGCAAATTATTGTGTTTCTGTGTAGTAAAGTTTTTGAGGTGAAATACACGTATTATTTTTGACCTTCTGATTAAAAAATAAAACAACGCCCGCTATCAATTATTCAAATGAGCGAGGTAGGTGCTCGATTAGCGAAAGGGCGGTCACGGTTGTTGTCCCACTACTCCCCACAGAGGATTTACCGGCGGCTAAGGCGCATGTATTATTCACCCGCGGTTTGTGAATGGACGTGTTCAGTCGCGAGGGGAGGAATAAATGATTTCCCATCCACCGACATTCGCCGACAAGTGACACACAAACCTTCGCCCCCCTCCAAATCAGATACTGACAGTTCACGGTGACTCCCCTGAAGGCCTTCACAATAAGGGGTGAAATTCCGATACGATAAATGTTCTAGGTCCTGGTTTGATTTGATTATCAAAAATAATAATACATTTTACGAAAACTGATAGCTTGATCATTGTCGTTAGTAATCATTTTTTTCTTTAGTACTTGTAAGTAATGAATGTTTGGAACAAGTAGATGAGTTTGTGTATTTGGGAGGTATGTTCGATAGAAACGGAAAGACAGAGAAATATATCGAAAGGAGGGTGACTGCAGGGAATAAAGTGAACGGCGCTTTGAATGGAATTATAGCTAATAGGAACTTGTCAACTGAGGCAAGACTAACGGTTCATAATAGAGTCCTGCTACCGATACTGATGCATGGAAGTAAGGCTTGGAGCTAGCAGAACGAAAGTAGACTGAATGCAGTGGAAATGAGATCACTTAGGCGTATATGTGGTGATCCATTCATTACAGAGTAAATAATGAAGAAATAAGGAAATAATGTAAAGCTGATCTTAGTATAGTGAGTAAGATTAAGAAAGGGTCATATGGAACGGATGAATGAGGAGAGAATGGTAAGAAAGATATATGACGCAAATGTTGATGGCATCACAAGTTGAGGACGTCCTTGGAAGACTTGGCACGACCAGGTAGACCAGATACTGGAGGATGGTCCTCTTAGAAGCCTCACTAATCGTCGAGCTTGTATGAGAAGATGTATGAATGTGGATGAGGCGAGAATTGTGTGTCAGGACAGAAGAGTGTGGCGCTTTATCCTCTCTGCCTACCACCGCTGGAAAACGGCATGATGGTAAGTAAGTAAGTAATAATTTATGTATATTATTGTTAACCATTGGTCAAAGAATCGAACCTTATAGTAGTATATATAATTAAGTTTGTCGTATAATTGTCGGAATTTAGCCCAACCAGCTAAACCATATAGTGGAAGATGGTCCTGTTAGAGGCCTCAATAATCGTCGAGCTTGTATGAGACGATTTATGAATGTGGATAAGGCGAGAGTCGTGTGTCAGGACAGAAGAGTGTGGCGCTCTATCCTCTCTGCCTACCCCCACGGGGAAACGGCGTGATGGTAAGTTAGTTAATTCGTATATATATTGTGATGACACAGGTGTTGCTTATGAATTCGGCGCATTTATTCCGGGTTCCGCGTTAGGGAAACGTGTCGTTAACTTGAGCAGTCCGAACGCGCTAGCTAATGTTGTGTTATACACGCGTTTTATTCTTTTATTTACTAAAGTACGCAAAAGTTGCAGTTATTCACGTGTAGCCTCTTTATCACCCATATTTATGAAGGCGGCTGAGAAGGGCAGCACGTGATGTTAGCTGCAATTTTTACAGCTCCAGGATGAGCTGGATATTTTAGCTTGTCGCTTCATTTTCACGTAGGCCGAACATTTGTCGTCGTGGGTTTCATTGCCCGCCTGCAGCATCTGGCGCTATTCTGATCTATGGCCCATGTATTCTTCCCACTGGTCGACGATTGATCGGGATGTCTTCATGTCTCTTTTAAAGACATCCGAAAAGTTGACGCTGACCTTCGTTTGGCATTGTAAAGTTAATTAAGAACTGTCAACTTCTATGTATGTGTGTGTTTCAGGAGAGTGAGTAGATGAGTGGTGGGGGTAAAACATTATAAGAGGCCTTCTCTGGGGGAAAGGGTCTCTTCCATCACGGATCCTCCCGAGTTAATAGTCTATCGCTGAAGTGTGTAATTAATAATAATTGTAAATACGTTATTGCAATAAACTGAATATTGTCACCCGAACATGCGGAGTTTTACTTACAAGGAATTACTCCTTAATCAGAGGATAGAACATCTGGGGTATATACTCGTAGTATACTTCCCCGAGTTACCACATTGGCGCAGCCGATTACCACATTGACGTAGCCAAAGTTACCACAGTTAATAAACAAAGTATGTACATAGGAACATGGTGAAAGCAAAGCTCACCAAACTGAACTATTCTTTTACTTTGTTTAATAATCAGAGACATTTATATACACCGTAAAATTGAGAACAGAGAGAAGTAAATATTTTTTTATATTTATTTATTTAATTTAGCGAAAATACAATGGCAAAATAAATTCAATTTTTAAATATATGATTACATACATACGTGGTTTTTCTTTCGCTTACCTCTCCAAAAAAGAGACCAGCTCTTGTGCTTGGAGAGCGAGTTACACTACAATAATTTCATATATACATATATATATTTAATTACTTTTCCAATGTTTGTCGCTCTGACATTTTATACTTACATTCTTGCACTTCGGTAAGTTCCCAGCTAAGCATCGTCATTTTCATGTCGTGGTATTATCTTCGTTTTCGTTTTACTCTCATTGAGTGTAGAGCCGTGTTCGTGGACTTGAGCCGGAACATTACGCTATCGTTCCGTGTCGCGATATAACTGTACAATATGTTTGGAGAAGTTTTTTTGCTGCATTAAATATGCACTTTGTTTTATAATATATTTTAATGGTGTACTGTATAATTGTATTTGCAATACCAATATCAAAAATATTAATTTGGAATGAGATTAAAAAAAAAATTAACAGTATTTTTAAACTAATGTTTTCATATTATATTTTATCGTTTAAATAAAAAAAATTATCGTATAAAAATTATATAACTAATATCTAATAAGTTAAAATAATGAATGAGTGTTTCAACATTTTGTGGAATATGTTTAGGTCCGGGATTTTCGGCCAAGTTTGTTTTAACAAGTTGAACATTTAAATTAACTCTTATTAAGGAGAACACATTCTTATTGTGAAGTTGTAATTATTCGTAACATACGGTCTGTGATATTTTAAATACTAATTTAGAAAGATATACATATAAAATAAATTTTATCGAAAAATATTGTTGTTGCGCTACCGGGATTCGAACCTGGATCTCTTTCCAAACCTGGGAAGTTGCATTATTCAACTATACCACAGCGACAGTACGAAGCTATTTTTTATTAATGGAAAAATATGGGTAATTACAGGGTTTATGGCGAACGTTACATTGTGTAAAGTGATCAATTAAGCCGGCCGAAGACAGGTCGTAAGCTCTGTAATTACCCATACTTCCATATTTTTCCATTAAATATAATAAAAAAATAGCTTCGTCTCTATGAGATGTCTATTATTTATTTAATAACAGTGCATTTAGTTTTTTGTAAAAATACCTAGTACAGTTCTCTCTATTTGTCATAATTATTGTAATTGTTATATATACCCCGGCCACCACTTAATCTGGAGTGTATTGTTTGTTTTTAACCTTTAATGGCTAATTTTGTCTACCCTCACTACCCCCCCGCACCGGGTTTAATATTTAAGTGTCGTTAGTGATTTATTGTTCGATTTTTAACATGTTAATAGAAAGGGCTGGTACTTCCCCTTAATCGACCCGCTAACCTTGGCCGACCGACAAATGGAACCGATAGTGTGGTGTTTAGTAAAAAAAAAATGGACATTTTCCACCAGATCAGGATGTGAAAATTGGAGCATGACAAAACGTTATTTGTTTTGTTAAGAGATTCGAATCTAGCCTTAAAGTAACGTGAAAGGGGGCCACAGGTGACAATCAAAGTGTAATTATTGAATCAATTTTTCTTTCATTATATTTTGATTTTAAAAAGCAAAGCTTTCTTTCTTGTCGCTTTTTATTAATTAATTTTTTCCCAATTCACGTCTATACGATATTTAAAAACATTTGACGTATTGGTAAAATCAAATTTTACGTTATTTTTTTTAAACATTGTTGAAATTACGCACCCCTGTATTGAAGTATTCCGTTGTTCATTTAATATTATCTGAATCTTTTTCTTTATTTCCTAAATCTGAAATATATCGTCATATTTACAAATTATCACTGAAAGGAAATAGTGTTTTGTTAAACTCTGTAAATGAGGTTATTTATTTCGAGCTACATAATACAGGGAAAACAAGGTTGACAGGGTGGGATATTGATTTTTAATTTTGATTGTTTCTGCTTATGAGTTTCCTTAGTTGGAAGCGGGAGAGATCGAAGATGAAGAAATACGAATTCACATACATGAATTCAAATTCTTCAAAAGATGTACAATTAATTCTGTTTTTTTTTTTTTAAGTATTGAACAAACCCGCGATATTCCGGAGGGCTGCTTTACATATATGTAAATAAAATAGAATCGCATTTTCCGCTATGAATTTCGTTAAGTATATTTAAAATAAATCCAGACTGTCGTGTTTTGTGAAATTTACTTTTTTAACACTACCTCAATATCAACTTAATCAACTTTAGCCGCCTGGAGGAGATTTTCGTTTTTCCGCTCTATCTTTTCTACAATGGTATTCAGGTGGCAATGTATAAAAATTTGCTGATAATATTTTAAGATTACTTTTTGCATCGCTAACAGAGCAGCGCGCGATTACTGTAATTACTGAAACATCTTACCTTATACTGAATATGAGTTGTGCAAATAAGTATTGGACATTTTGCCGAATTCATGTTTGAATACCCGTTGTCGAGCGATCAAATGGCTGATTCATTTGTACTATCGATTTTTTTTTTTGAAGAGTTTTGCGCCTGGAGCATCCTGCTCCGGTTATCCTCGGCAGTTATACCATTGCCGTCGATTCTTCGAGAAGATTTTACGACTACGCCGCACACTTCCGTCGAGGCGAACGACTCTCGACTCATCGTACGGGTATTAGATTAGACTTTGAGATTCACTGTTATGGTGCGTGTATATTGATGAGACTTTACTCTCTTGTCACGGAGATATTGTCATATATTCGTATGTACTGTAAGTACTGTCCTACATTTGTCAAGACGAGATTGTTGATTATTGAAAATCTAAATCAAAATATATCTTATGATTCTTATGTGTTGTGTACTGGTATATTGAAACCGAGGAAAAGATTCAAAGACACCTCGAAGTCGAATCTGAGTAGACGTGGCGTAGCCCTAAACACTGGGAAACCGCGGCCCAGGACCGAAGACAGTGGCGTCAAAAAGTACATTGTGCGGGGCTGACGCTATTACCGAAAGAAGATGAAAGAAAGGGAGGAAGATCCATCACTCGGAACCCCCCTGTAGTACACAACACGTGGGAGGGTGTGCGGTTCGAGAATTGGACTCCTCGGCCGAAGAAGATATTGAAATACGTAGAAGTATGTAAACGTATTTTTATGTATCATCAATATTGACACTAGAAGTGCAATATTGCCATAATCGACAAATTCTTGCGGGTAATGACTGAGTTCTAAACACCCTCCCTCATTTCAGCCTCTTCGTCCCGTTCGTGAGAAACTTACTATCACGCCGTTTTACCGCGGGGATAGGCAGATAGGATAGAGCTCCGCACGCAATACATAATTTTCGCCACATCTACATTCATACATTTCATGCAAGCTCGTTATTTATTGAGGCTTCTAACAGCATCTGGTTTATCCGGTTGTGCTAAGTCTTCCGCGGACGTCCTCTATTTCTGATGCCAATCAACACTTGCGTCATATACCTTTCTTATTATTCTCTGTTCGTTTGTTTGTTCCACATGACCAAAAAAGCACCCGAGCGATTCTTTTTTAATCTTTTTTTATTCACCACGCTGAGATCAGCTGCACATTCTCTTTTAATTGTTCTTCATTATATGCTCTGTCATGTATGGATTTGCCACATATACGCCTTGGCGATCTCATTTCCACCGCATTCAGTCTACTTTCGTTCCTCTTCTGCCAGCCCCGGTTTCTATTTTTTAAATAATATAATCAATTAATTAATTTCAATAATTATATCATCGACATCGCTCACACACTTAGAATCTGTACGTTGGGTTATCAGAATAATTTTGTTTTAGAATCATTTCTAAATCATATTTGAATCGATTTTATTCAGAAGCCGCCCCCGATCGATGTCGCGTACGTGTGTGTGCACGTGTGGGCTGCCGCTTTACGCTAATACCAATATTGATCTATTAGAGGCTGGGAGATCTATTAGCGAGCCGTTACGCAAATTGTTATTCGGTGGCAATTTCAAATTGACGAGAGATGTTCCCGTGTGCTCAATTGTTGCCCGCCGCGTCACGCCCCCCGTTGCTACGCCGCCTGGCGATAATTCAATTGAAATGAGCCTTATTTCCGTGTCAATTTTTATTATGATCATATATTCCAGATCTCAACTGCCGCCTTTAACAGAGTATATACATTTATTTATATTATATATCTTTTAAAATTGTAACAAGTTTCATTTTTTTTTTACTAACGTTTCGCGGTGGGTATAGCGATAGGCAATGTGTCAGGTAGTGATGAGATAAACGTTATTATGACTGTGATTGTGCGTTTGGTATTTCTTTTATATCAATGATTGGTAACTGATATTTAACTGTTAGAGGCCTAGTTTCCAGTATATCAGTGATTGCTCGCTGAATTACGAATAATCAGGTACTAATCATCGTTACAATCGAACACAAATATCACAGTCACAATAACGGTTTAGCTCTTCGCTAGTGTCAGGATCATGCTCGTCGACTGTTGAGGCTTCTAACAGAATTCAGTATCTGGTCATATCAAGCCTCACACGGGCGTTATTTATTGCTGGTGCCATTCTCAGTTATGTTGTTATATGTGTCGATTAGAGGGTTGTATCTGTAGAAGTCGGGACCGTATTTCTCCCAGCTCTCCGCTGAGTTCGTATGAGAATGATATCGCGCTGTGTGTGTGTGTGTGTGTGTAGATGTGTGCGTGGATACGGCCAGAACAAGTTGGACAGATAAGATAAATAATGTGCAGTTGATATGCGCCGCGATGTATTGTCGTCAATTAGTGGGTCGGTACTAGATGTATTTTTAAGGTTGATAAAAGCTTATTATTTGCTTGCACCCAGGTATAGTGCAGTATTCACTATACTAACATCGTTTTTACACTTTATATTTGTACAGGTGAGACAAAGTACAAGAGACAATAGTGTAAACGGAGCCTACGGTTAGGGGCTGCCAATCAAATCAAATAAGTCCTATCCGAAACTTAGCAATTTAGAAGTTATTCGATCTTCTGTGATTTTATGGATAGCCGTACGTTCAACGGGTCGCTAGTGAGGTCTTCTAACAGTTGACTCCGTTTAGACTACTATCTCTGGGACATTCTGTAAAACCACGATGGTGCTAATTGTACTTTTACCGCGCACACCTTCCGGATGACGTCTACGTATATACCGATTTATAAAATCAAAAAGTTGATGGCAACGTCGGCTCTCTCTGTAATTCTCGTTTTATTTTATTATGATTTGTTTTCATTGTTATTCAATGAAACACAAGTTTTTCCCAATGGTCGCCGAAGGGTAGTAAACATGCAACTTCTTTCTTTGTATTTGCATAATCAACCTATAATCATATTAAACTCAATCTTCCTTACAAGTGCTTACACCTAGGGCCGTGTTTTGCCTGCGGAGAAGAACTGATGCGAGAGTACCAGTTTTGGGAAAGGGTGGGTCCCTTCGGCAACTACGACTGGTCGCACATCTAAATGTGAATGGCCTTTCGGCTTCTCTTAAATGGATTACACGAACAGCATCTACTACGCAATGATCTCATTGCCGGCAAATATTAGTTTGCTTTCGCAAATTAAAGAATAGTGGGCGGTATTGTCCGTGTAAATTTGGGGTGATAATAGTTGAGAAGCCTCCTTTGGAGTTTATCGAAATCCTTACTAATGTAATTATCGTGTTTGGTTTGAGTCCTCGAGTCCATTTGTATGTTGGCTGGAATCATTTATGATATTTTCGATAATTGCGTGCGAAGCATCATAAATTAGTGTTGTAAACAAGTGATGGAAATATAATCTTTGTGAATCGGTTCTCTCTTTCATTTGTACCACTAAGTATTATTATTAAATATTATACTGTTTCAGAAAATTAATTATATACATTAATTGTGGATGTGATTTATTATAATATTATAACTGAAGTAAACAAATAGTCAATTAGAGGTGTTCTTAAATACGTATTATATATATATATATATACATACACAACCCAACGGTGTCTCTTCAAATAAAGCGGTTTAAGTCTTGGGTATGTATGTAAAAGTTGAAAAAAACTGGCCAGCCGGGGATTCTAACCTGCGCTTCCATAATCTCATTTCTAATCAGACGTCTTAACTAGCTTCGATATTTAACGTGCATTTGTGTGTCACGGCTAAGTGTTCGCCGTACGCGTATGCGAGCGGTGTTCATTTACACATTATCATATATTGATTGCAATTATCATAAAATAAATACAGTTTATGTTGTGTTTGTATGTATTGGTGGTAGGCAGGGGCGTGCAGTGCATACGAGCAAAAAAGCTGTGCATTACTCAAAATTCTGGGAAACAAATATAAATTAAATAATTGGATTAGCATAAATGGAAACATTCTTTTACAATTAGCGCCATCTGTGTACCAATAAAGTCTTTAATTGCTTAGTTCTAAGTCCTATGGTGGTTTTTTTAAACATAATAACATTAGAAAGGCTTACAACTGCGTGCTAATCATTGAAGTGTCTTCTTCCTTTTTTACTAATTCGCGAATTTTATTATCTTTCTGTTTTTAATGTGTTGATTTCATGGCCGTTCTTTACTTTCGAGGTACATTTGGCGATGAGTTTGTTTTTGATTTGGGAAAAACAAAAAGCTAAAAGTTGGCAGAACTATTTCCTACGTCAACCTTTAATAAAAATAATTATTTTCTTTAGTTATTACTTGAAGGATTTTCAAACAATAAATGAATCATGTTCAGTCATAGAAAGTGTTCTTAAAAACATACATACATATTTATATGGGTAAAAAGGTATTATTTTACGTTAAAACTTAAACTTTAAAAACACTATTAAAATAGTACTCTAAAATTACAAATAAATACATGATAGGGTCGTATAAACGACGGATTTATTTTGTCTAAAGACGTTGGTTAAACGAAAGTTCATATATAATATCATTAGTAACAGCATAACCTAAATCTATGCCTACTGCACGCTATTGGTGGTAGGGTAGGTATTTTAAGGAGGAAGTGTTGAATAGGGGTGGGACAGATAGAGGTTAAATATATGATAGTTTCTTAGTAAGTTAAAATTTTGTTTTTTTGGTTGGTTACTGAGATAGTACTTTTTTTCGTTCTAGGCATAGTAATGCACCGACCGTGATTGACACGCATGCTATTTCCTTGAGTTCTTTTCATAGGTGGTAGAATAGTATTAGACACGTTTGGTTTAGAGGTAAGTGCACATGTTATGTATAGCTTGCACACTTGCTACGGTTTTAACATTCTGGAAATAGTTGTTGGTTCTAGAATATAAAAGTGACGAATTTGGGAGGTGTTTATGTGAACTGGATTTCTCTCTGGATTCTTGGATGTGTACATCTTTTGACATTACCCCTGACTATGAAAATTTTACATTCCAGCTCAATAGACCGGTACAAGAAGGTGCTATGGAAAGATGTCCGCGTGGGAGACTTGGTTCACTTGTCCAACAACGAGGTCATCCCGGCCGATCTGGTATTGCTGCGCTCCTCGGATCCTGGGGGAGTCTGCTTTCTGGATACCTGCAATCTGGACGGGGAGTCCAACCTCAAGCCCAGGCAGGTCGTCACGGGGTTCCAGGATAAGGTAAATAAATACGTTAACACAAATTAAATGCATAAATTAGAAAGATATACATACAGATAAATTAAATTTATCGAAAAAATATTTTAGCTGCCACCGGGAGGGATATGATCTATGTTCTGAAAAATTACAACTTTACAAATAATAATGTGTTCTCTTTAAAATAAATACCTCGACCTTCAAATAATATTACAGCCCTTTAAATTGTTTTTTTCTTCGGCCCACGTCCGTCCAATATTGGAGAAAGGCTTCTTAATGACCGGCACTCCTCTCTATCACATATTCTTCACATCTAGCTGCTTCCTGCAATTATTTTTATGATACAAATCCAACGTGTTGGTGGTTTCGGCTTTTTACCCTACGGTGAAGGTGTTCAGGCTATTGCCATTTTAGTTTTGTTATTCGCCGGACTACCTCTTACTGACACAACTATTTTAAGTTGTTGTTTATCTGATATTCCTTCATTTATTATTATCATTTGTCCACTTTAGTACTATTTTCGGCACAAATGAAGTGTCAACAACTAATTGATAAATGTAATTAGTTAATTTTACGAAATGAATTCTACGTGACACATTAAAGAAAATATGCCCCGAAGTAATGCCAAGTACAAGCTTTATCGAAAGAAAACCCAAATACCATCAGGATTTGAAACTGGTATTTTATGGCTAATAGATTGGTAAACCCTGCCAGTAAACTGGCTAATAGATTGGTAAACCCAATGAGCTATAAGATTATTTATTTTCATGATGTGCATAATTTTACTGTAGAATGTTGTCTATCGCAATAAAAAGGTTCGAATCTAGATTATTTTATGAGAAATATTCACTTAAATTTTATCATTGATATAATAAAATACACTTTTGAATTTTGCCGTTGATATACCTAAAAAGAGGGTACTTTTTAGATTTAGCTGTTAATGCTTCGCAATTATTTATTTCTTACGTGAGAGTACAATGTCGTTTATATACAAAAATGGTACATTCAGCTACATTACATTACGAGTACGCCGTGAACTTGTTTACAGATTAACGACCTTTTTAGCAGGCAACGGCCGTCTCCTTGTTTCTCTATCTCTCTCTCTCGGGCGAGATCTGGCGGAGGCTTCGATCAGGGTTGGATGACCTGATGCGCGTCGTGAGGATTTCAGGGGCAACAAAGGAACTCGTCGGGATTCTGGCCACGGGCATATGTCACGTTCAACCGAACATTTATTAAATATACTGAGAGGTGCAATGATATTTCTTGAACGACGATTTTCTATCTGACCTATTCCTTATTATGTATTTATTACTTTATTAAACTCATATTCCTCGTTCTATAACTATTATACAATTTTTCTTCGTTACATACTTGTTCTTTATTAGACTCCTATTCCTGATTTCCTATCTATTCCTTATTAGACTTCTTTTTTCGTTACTTCTTCCTATGGACCTGTTATTTGATTCGTATTCCAATGGTCAATGTATTTATTTTCAAGAATCACATGGACCATATTACCCCCAAGGCCTATAGAATGCTAGGATTCATACTTAAGAACTGCAAACACTTCCAAAATCCACATTGCTTCAAAATACTGTATTACGCATTCGTTCGCAGTCACTTCTTAGAGTTTGCATCTCAAATCTGGAACACATGGCAGATTACATATATTGCGAGATTAGAACGAATACAAAGTAGGTTTCCTCGACACCTTAATGTTAGATCTAATCTATCATTAGATTCAGCAAACTTCTACAATATGAAAACCCTAGAATATCGAAGAACACGTGCTGCCCAAATACTTCTCTTTAAACTACTGCAAGGCCACATTGACTGTCCCAGCCAATTAGAACTAATATCTTTCCACATACCAACTAGATCGATTCGGAAATCCGTACTCTTCCATATTCCTAGATGTAGAACATCTTACACACAAAACTCATTTATTTACCGTTCATGCAAATACCATAATGAGAAGTTAACAGAAATTGACTTTTTCAACATTAGCCTTACTACGCTTAAATTGTTATTTTTGTGAATTTTGACCAATCTTTCTACCTACAAACACATCTTGCTCTCCCTTTACCGCAGCAATAGTTTCAACCTCCCCACCCTTTTTCCCACCTTTTTTCTTTTTTTTTTAATCTTCTGCTGTATTATGTGCCTGAACATTTCTGTGGATTTTCATAATTAGTATCATATGTTATATATTTCTTATGTTAGTTCTATTATGTTTATTTACACAGACAAAACCCTTAATAAATTAAATTAAAAAAAAAAAATTCTTCGTTAGTCACCTATTCCTTGTTGCACATCTATTCCTTATTAGACACCTATTCATATGCCCTTTTTTTCTTTGTTAGGGTCTACGATACATCACTACGTTTGACGTTAACTAGTTCCTTGTTTGACAATTAACTAAATAGTTGTATTAAGCAAAGCAGCTGGCAGAAGAACGAAGGAGAACGAAATGTGACGAATTAAACCGTGATTGTGAGATGTGTGTTCGATTATAACGACGATTGGTAATTGATTGTTAACAATCATGCGGCACACTAGAAACTACATTTTCACAGTTAAATGTGAGTCTATTATAAAGATTTACATGCATTTTTATTACTGCAATTGTTTTATGTATAAAAAGGTTTATTGCGCCATCGTGTACAATATTTTTCATCTCGTTTCGCAAGATTTAAACGTGCCGAAGTCATGCGTTGCGCAGACGATACCGTGGAAGGTCTCACGGGACAATAACCAGCATTGAACAACAATAATAATAATAATAATAAAGGTGTGAATTCTTTGCCGTGGAAAATTATGCCTAGACTCCGCCACATCATCGCGTTTCGGCATTGATGGGCCGTTTACTTTCCGATTTGTACGCTACCGACCAAATAATCAGACACCATTATCAACCATCAGTGGTAGTGAGAATATCCACATTCGATGAATATATTTTTAAATAAGTGTAATTTGTAATTATCATTTTTCATTATGCTGATTCATGATATCGTAGTAAAAAGTTGTAAGGAATTTGTTTTAATTTTTTATTGATAAAGTAAAATCTCGAGAATATGAAATGCCACGTCATTCGTTAATGCTTTTGATCGAACTGTTGAATATTTTATACAATAGTTTGTTTTTTCTTTCAAAATTTTGTTTGATTTATTTTTCAACATTATCATTTATATAAATAATAAGACAGAACACTTTGTTTAAACCACTATTTATTGATAAATCGACATGTTTATAAGACATTTGTATACATTGTTTCCTGAAGAAGATACTACAGGTATCGAAACATGTTGATCTATCAATAAATAGTGGTTTAAACAAAGTGTTTTGTCTTATTATTACGAAGTAATTTTGATAATATTGAAGAAGTAATCATTTATAGTTGAATCATTACCCCTATTTCGCATTAGCGATATTACCGAAATATTTTTTTTATTGCTGGTAATACCGGTATAATTGATTTGTTACTATGTTAAAATATTTATTGGATATCATATATTACACGGTACACTGAATTATATCAGAGTTAAAAATATGTATTTTTTTGTGACGAATTTTCTTTTCCAAACTGTATATATTTCTATAAAACTACAACATTTTTCGTACGAGATCTTTTCTAATTCGTTACAGGGATCTAATGTATCATATTTTTTTTTTAAATAAACGTGCGGGCACAGAATATATGTTACATCAATATTTTTATTATTTTCAAATTAAGTTTAACGCTTGTACTATGAAAACAGGACTAACTTGGTGCTCTCCTGGGACGAATCTCCAATCATCACTTGAACACTAGCCGAGTGTCTTACCACTGGACCAAATAAACCATTCAATTTTATTATTATTTCCATATCAGAAACATTCTCAATGCCTTCATCAGAGCAATCAACTTCAATCAACTTCAACAGTATCTTCGTCTTCTAAAGCAACTCGTACTGGTTGGTGGTGTAGATTTTCAATAAAATACCTCGTTTTAGGCGGTACTTTTAGAAATTAATTATATATTCGGCAATTGATTCCTGAATTGGTAATACCGAAAGTAGATTTTGGTTAATTGGCAATGGTAAAACTGGTAATGGAATCCCTAGTTATATCCTAGATTTTTGAACTGAATTTATGATTTTAATAAATACAACCGAGTTTGTGTACGTGTTATAAAACGATTGAGCATATTGCGGAATTCTAATCGTTTTAGAAGGTCTATTACTCGGTTTATTGCCTTTTTTCTTACGCGAATTTTTCCCTAACTGTGTAACTACACTTTTACTTCTTTATTTTTCTTTATTATTATTATCAACATGATAATAAGTTAAATATGAATTAAATATATTAATTAAAAAGATATACATATAAAATCAATTTTATCGAAAAATATTGTTGTTGCGCCACCGAGATTTGAACCTGGATCTCTTTCCTAACCGGGGAAGGTGCTTTATCTAACTAAGCTACAGCGACATTATTTTTAGCGACAATTTTCGACCCTATATGTTACCTTTTTGATATTAATACATTTAATCGTTCCATCATTTGACAGAGCCATCTACCTTATTTTTACAGAATCTCAAATACCTTTGAGTAAACTGATAGCAGACGCCAGAATTATCAATTCATTTTTATTAAATTTTGGACACATTGATACAACTTTATTATCGAACCAGGTTCGAATCCCGGTGGCGCAACAACAATATTTTTCGATCAAATTGATTTTATATGTATATCTTTCTAATTAATATATTTAATTCATATTTAAAATATCACAGACCCTCTGTTCTGAATAATTACAACTTCACAATAAGAATGTGTTCTCCTAAATGATAATAAGTTGATTTGATATTTATTATGTACAACTCTTTTCCAGTATTCGTTTATAAATCAATATTACGATGGTGTTTCACAATTTTTTTATAAAATGGCCTGATGTAGATGCCACAAGCGTCGAACTGCTCGGTAAATTATTGTAGAACAGTTAAATTATTTAATATTATATTAACTACGCGAAAGCCCGTCAATAATGACAATAGAAAAATCATATTTGCACACATTTTTTTAGCGTATTCTATTACATAGACTGCTCTCATCCGGTCTCTTACCTACCAGTCTCTTCGTGTGATGACACGGCACACATTTTGAGATAAAATAAAAATACAAAATGAGTAAACGCAAAGAAGGTTCACACGAGCGTGCGTGCTCTCTACATATCTTTATTATTTTAGTTTATTGACCCAACGCATGAACGTGGCTTAATCAAAGCAGTCAGCTTCGTCTATGGAGACGTTTGTATACTGTCACCGCTGGTGCAGTACCCGATAGACAGCGATGGTCGATATTTGTGTATCAGTGATTTTCAACCGGTTACCATCAAGTCACCGGGACACCCAGTTACTGGTATCGTAATAAACGGTTCTTTTCGATATGCATGATCCAATCCAACGACTCAGGCAGAGGTGGTGATCTAAAACTTTTCCAAATAACTTTATCTAATTCGTCGAAAGTTGGAACCCGTTCCAAAAGTAACCGAACAAATGATCAGACGTTCATCTGGACCCGGAACCGGTGTTCCAGTGTGACGACAGTAGCCAAGAGTTACAATCACAATAACAGTTTAGATAACTGTTTAACAATCATCGGTTCGCTAGACTGCGAAGTGAACTAGACCAAACTCGCCTTCGTGACAGCGGCGCCCTTCGCTGCGCTGCTAGAGACGTCTGTCAGACTGAAAGTTGCACGTCTGACCGTGCTGCGCCGGCTGCAGTAGAACAGCCTTGAGTCGCTGCGCTACGTGCCCAAGGCTCTAGTTTCCGTTCAAATCCTCGTCTCGTAACAACTGCCTGCATAACATGATGTAATTTTATCTTGTACTCGATAGAAGTGTAGTAGATTTATTATTTTATTCACAAATTTTATTACTCGACATTTGCCAAAATGCAAAACAGTTTTACGGCAATGTTTACCATTCACATAATACTAGAACAAAACTGCTATAGAACAATATAAATATTTGTTAAATTGAGAATTAACAAAAATAGACTATATAAAGGTGTGGACACTAGTGTTGGTTAAATAGTTATTTTTTAAATAATAATAATAATCATACTACAGTGTTATTATAAAAATAAGCATGAAACATTGCACCAAATTAAGAACATGTCATTCGGCGCCCTGCCTGCTACTCCAGTATTTTATTTTACTGTATTATAGCAGACAGTGCTTTTTCGGTATAGTAGTAAACAAGGTATAGTATATTAGTAACATGCAAAATAAGATAAAAATCAGACTACAAGTGTTATGTTCAATCTATAAAGATAAAAATAGTAAAGTTAGACTGGGTTAAAAGCATATACACGTACAAAGTTAAAATATAGTTTACTTTTTTCGAGGTAAGTTTGTAGAACTTTATAATCACATATGTGAAAATAAAAGACCTGTTTTTTTTATTCTACTCGTTTAATTTATTTGAGACGCGTTTCGCCTTGAAAAGGCATTATCAATTCATTGGAATTCTGAGGATTTCCATACATTTTGAATGCTTCTAATTATTTTATGTAACCATTCAGTTTCAATACTAATGGTATAAACTGTTAGATTGATAATGCCCTTACAAGGCGAAACGCGTTTCAAATGAATTAAACGAATAGAATTTAATAAAAAAGTGTTTTATTTTCACATATGTTAAAAATATAGCGTTATAAAAGTAAATAGATAGATTATATATTTAAACCGTTATTGTGATTGTGTTCAATTATAACAATGATTGGTAACTGATTATTCGTAATTCTTCAAGCAATGTCTGGTACACTAGAAAAACCACCAACAGTTAAATCTCAGTTACCAATTATCGTTAAATCTCAGTTACCAATTATCGTTAAATCTCAGTAACCAATTATCGTTAAATCTCAGTTACCAATTATCGTTAAATCTCAGTTACCAATCATCGTTAAATGTCGGTTACCATCATCACAATCACTAGTGGATACCCGACTGAATTACGAGTCGAACATGTTCAAGGAGAGTACATAGAAATTCGTTACGGAAAATGTCATTGTATGAGATTTTTACAAAATCACGCTTTAAGTCTACGTATTTTGAAATAAATATTTGAGAAATTCTAGATCATTAATTCAGGCCCTAAATCATATAAAAATAAAAATTAGTCTAGCCCTCGAAGTTCCGTGTGCTTTTATTTTTAGTATTCAATATGTAATTTGCAATCAATAAAATATTTAAATTAGTCGAAATAATCGCATACTACACTGCAATACAACCTACGACTACAACTTTTTTAAACGCTTGCATCTCTGACATGATTGAGGTTTAGCACATGCAGCTTGTACAATTTGTGCCCTAGGTATGTTACACCCGGTATAAGTACAAGGTGCGATGTTTCAATTAACATATTTTTATTGGTTTTATTGGAGTCTCTTTATTACGAGGTATTTCCTATATCCTTAATTTATTGAATATTCGTGGCGCAACACATTCTCTCGTCCTTTCACCGTACACATTGGTCGCGCTCGGCACTCTCATGGGCAGACTCGACAACCGGGTTGAATAATTTTGGCGAAGGTCAGTATTCATATTTTCCAAGTTTACCATCTCTTCATATTATGATTTTTTAATACAAATTAAATTAATTCATTAGAGCATACATACAAATCTATTTATCGAAAAAATATTTTAGTTACATTTTGCCATATCGACAGATTACGTTTGTGACAAATTTTGAACTTTTATTCTGTAGTCTTTTTTATAATTCGTACATCAATTATTGAATTTTTAAAAGCAATCAACTCTATATTGCAATGCTTAGTGAATGATCGTATTGCCCGACACTTCTCAGCCTCTTGGTGTGTCGTACGGTAATTATATAAAACTTAAAACCTTCACACGTAAATGTCTCAAAAAGATTCGAAAGATTGCTGATGTTTGAAAGAGTTTCTGCTGCGTTTCGTGTCTTGGCGTAACGTGGATCCGTCCCTACACGCCAGAAATGAAAGAACAGTCAAAATAGTGGACTCGGTGAACCAGCTCCGAAGATGGCGAAAACGGTTCCATCGGCCGGTCGTGGCCACCGTTTTTTGCGATTAGCGAGGCGTCATCTTCACCGACTATTTGAAGAAGGGAAAGACAATCACTGGGCAGTGCTGCGCTGATTTATTGGGCCGATTTGATGCTGAATTGATGAGAAAACGGCCCCATTTGGTGAAGAAAAATGTGTTCTTTCACCGTGACAAAGCAATCGTCACAGCAAAACTGGACAAATTGCTGCCTCATCCATCCTATTCTCCAGATTTGATCCCATTCAATTTCTTTTTTCGTTTTTAAACGTGAAAAATAAAAAAAATGATGAATTATTATTACAGAACTCTAATGGATATGTAATATAATATATTTTCAAATACAAATTGAATGTATTAATTAGAAAGATATAAATATAAAATCAATTTTATCGAAAAATAATGTTGTTGCTACCGGGATTCGAATCCGGGTTACTCAAAGGTATTTGAGATTCCGTAAAAATAAAGATGATGGTTTTCAAATAATCGAACGATAGATGTATCAATTTGAAATGTTATGTTCGGCTAATCCAATTTCTCCGGATTGGCAGAGATCCATGTTCGAATCTTGGTAGCAACAACAGTATTTTTCGATAAAATTGATTTTATATGTATATCTTTCTAATTATATATTTAATATATCACAGACCGTCTGTTCTGAATAATTACAACTTCACAATAAGAATGTGTTCTTGATAATGATGGATAATATTAGGCTATTTTTTTTTTTTTACTGTTACGTTAATTATCGCGTTGCACGTGACGAGTTGCGCTAGTCTGATCACATTTTTCTCCACTCGGAAGCCACCAGCACCGCATTGTAATACTGCATAGGGTTGCGATGTCTCCGCAGCTGGCAGGTGGCAACTGGCTCCTGGCAACTGGCAACTGGCTCTCCCATCGCGTGACCGACATGGCTCGCGGGCTCGATTAAACCAACAATCGATTACAAATCACGATCTCGTGAATTATTCACGCCGCGGTGTGGGGGGGGGGCCTTGCGTCATTCCTGCGGGGTCCGGCTGATGAACTGGAGGTGTCCCGCGCCCTCTGTCTTCTGCCCAGCATTCATTTGTGAGTAGTTTGGGGATGCACGCTATCACCAGGGTTCTCATACAATTATACATTATACGATATAATTATACGCCAATAAATTAAAATAGCAATAGGCAGGCTATATCGTTCCGTCGGGCGAATGAGTCGCCTATCGAAGTGAGACAGAGATAGCTGAATTTCGTATAAAAACGCATTTAAAATTTGCTCGTTACTTCAATCGCTTAATTCAAATTCAGACAAGTTTTCAGCCAATGAGACGACAGTATTTGGTCATGTGACCCAATATGATTCCAAATGTGACAGTTGTGGTGCAATATCACAGACCGTCTGTTCTGAATAATTACAACTTCACAATAAGAATGTGTTCTCCTAAATGATAAAGTTGTATCAATGTGTCCAAAATTTAATAAAAATGAATTGATAATTCTGGCGTCTGCTATCAGTTTACTCAAAGGTATTTGAGATTCTGTAAAAATAAGGTAGACGGCTCTGTCAAATGATGGAACGATTAAATGTATTAATATCAAAAAGGTAACATATATGGTCGAAAATTGTCGCTAAAAATAATGTCGCTGTAGCTTAGTTGGATAAAGCACCTTCCCCGGTTAGGAAAGAGATCCAGGTTCGAATCCCAGTGGCGCAACAACAATATTTTTCGATAAAATTGATTTTATATGTATATCTTTATAATTAATATATTTAATTCATATTTACAATAGTTTTTTGCATTTTACCCGTAAACAGGTGAAGTGGACCTCGCATATGCGTATGAATTAACCATATTCTACATGGGCTCCGTGTTAAAAGCTACGAGTTCAGATCGACTCGGGTCTACGTTACCCGCCTTGAAAAACTACCTCTAGTAAAATCTTTACAGTACCCTTGGAACCTTTTATTACGCCAGACGTCTATAAGCAGATATTCAGGCCTATTCTCAAAATTGCAATATTGAAATGATGGTAATTGTTACACCAACCCTCAAAAATAGTGTTATATTTGAATGATAGAGGGAGAGAGAGTGAGGGAGATAAACGTACCATAATCTGTCAAAACTATCTGTCTATTTTTGAGGGTTGGTGTAACAATCACCTTCATTACAATATTGCAATTTTGAGAATAGACCTGATTCTAAAATGGTGATTCATTATATTTAGGGTTGTCATACGTTCCGTATATACGGGACTGTCACCGTATCTCACTACTCAGTCCCGTATTACAATTTGTACCGTTTTCTCCCTAAACTCTGTGTGGACAGCCTCAACTGGATCTGTCAGTCTCAACTGTCAGTGCTCGGTGAGCGCTGATTTGTGTATTATTTATTGTATTGTTATTATTTCTTTTATAGGTAATTCCATTTTTATACCTGTAATAAAATATGCCAAATAGGAAGTGTCACTTTAAAGATGAATATATCAACAATTGGACATTTTTAAAAAAAGGATGAACTTTTTTCATGTTTAATTATTTAGCACTTAAACATCCCGTACGCTCGGGATGTTCGGGATTATTAAATTTTGGACACATCGATACAACTTTATTATTAGAAGAACCCATTCTTATTGTGAAGTTGTAATTATAAATATATTAAAAAAATATCGTCGCTGTAGCATAGTTGGATAATGCACCTTCCTCGGTTTGGAAAGAGATCCAGGTTCGAATCCCGGTGGCGCAACATCAATATTTTTCGATAAAATTGATTTTATACGTGTATCTTTCTAATTAATATATTTAATATAATATATATTCAAATATGCCAAATTCTTTTTTTTTTTATGTTACACACTTTTTTATTGCACGTTTATTTTTTAAGGTGTTTTAAAAATGTGAATTTAGTTTATAACATGGCATTTATGTGCACGCGTGAGTGTAGACGGGACCATCTTGAGTACACACACTCAACTTCTGTCAGTCTCGTGATGCGTGATTCGTTTGTACATAGCAACGAATCTTCGCGGAGTAACACGATCTCCAAATATTGATTAACGTTTTGCCACGAACGTTTATTGTTTAATTTTAGCCAGGTAAATCTTAAAATTCTCGGAAAAACAGTTTGCTGTAGATTTTTCCCCATCTTAGAGCCGAATTGTTGTACAAAATCTTGCGTTTGGATTTTTCGTCCTTTTGATTTTAGAAATTGATGTTTTGAGAAGTACGTGCGTACAACGAATGGGCTTGTCCAAATACGGAAATTTTCACACGGTAAAAACTCGTTTATTGAGATAAAAATGCGTCACTGAAGTCATCGTACTATCCTCATCCGTCGCTGGCTCTCTTCCCACACTTGTACCACCCGCGCTCGTAGCGATCGATGATCGTGGCCCAGTGCTGCGACTGGAGTTCTACTGAACTAAATGAAAAATTTCAAACTCCTTTTTTTCTCTTTCAAAATGATGTCTACAAAAATACTTAAACGTTTAACAACGTTTTTGTATTTTAAACCTCCACCAGTGAACCTACTATAAAATATTACGCACTCGGGAAGTCTCCGAAAATTCATATATTGATTGATCTTTGGATCTTCAGAAAATAAAATTGTTTGTGGCAAAATCTCGCGAGTGAGAGAGATATCGGTTTTTTGTTGGTATATTCGTGAAATACGTTAATAGAGAAATTAATATGTACCGATAACATTCATTACTTTATTTATTCATAAAATTTGCGACTGCACGAACACATTGAAGCTTCGGCGTTTTTTTAGTACTGACTTGAAGCGGATTTTTTCCAATCGCAATAAATCACGATCGACTCAACTCGCGATTTTTTATTTTGGACACAATGCTGCGGTGTTTTCATTCTTCGTTTTACATTGTTATCGAAAAATAATTTGATTACATTATTAAAAAATAATTAATGAAATTTTCATACGTTTATGTTTCAAAGAAATTAAATCATCATCATCCACTATGGTCCCTCATGACTGAGGATTGCGATCCACGATCCACGAACTCCCGCCCTCTTGACTTTTCTCGGTATTGTGCAGATCTTAGGGCTGTCGTCACCAGAGAAGTGCCCGTTGCCTTTTCCACCCGGTCGGTTCAACGGGTGGGGGATCTTCCTCTTCCTCTTCGTCCTACGACGTGGCCCACCGTAAGAAATCCTTCTCCGAGCTTTCTTACCTTCTCGCAAGATGCCTAAAAATTGAAGGATTCGTCTCAGGCAAATGGTCGAGAGTCTGTCATTGACGTTCAGTTCCTGCAGAATAGTGACATTCGTACGTTTGGTATGTTTGGTACGTATGGTATGCGCAACATGTGTCTCCAGCACCGCATCTCAACGGCGTCGATCTGTCTTCTCTCCTTTATAATTAAATGGCACATACATTCATATTATGTCAGAAACGGTTTTTCCTATTTAGCTCTCTTCCCAAATAAAGTGTGTTCAGCGGAAAATTTTCAAGTTTAATTTCACGTTGAACTTGAGCCACATGTTCTGGCGTCGCTGCTGACATTGATGGTCCCGGAGCAGTTTGATTAACGATTGTCCCCTCTTGTCTGAACTTTTGAACCCAACACCAGATAAGTTGCGTGCTCGGTTCATCACTTACTCGTCGAATATTAAAGTGAGTACAAAAAGCACGATGAGCTCGAACTAATGAATCATCGCATTTTAAATATTGCTCAATCGCGAACGCGCGTTGCGCTCCCGACCAGTGACTCATTGCGACTGGTAATCCCGCAAATCACGCGCGTCGAACAATACCCCTCCCACTTATCTCACCCTGATGGTTTACGAGCAATTACAATTTAATCTTGAAATTTTTCCGCTGGACACCCTATAGAAATCCTATGATTTTTTACACTCTAGTCATCATGGGACATACACACACTAAATATATAGTATATTCTTATATATTTCTAAGTGTAAAATAGTAACTTGTATTGATTGCCGTGCCAATAAATCTTTAACTTAATAATAATAATAATAATTTTATTTTGAAGCTTGCATCAATATAAACATTTTTACATAATTAATACACCAACAAATACAATAAGTATTAAATATTATATTTTGTTACTACCCTATTAGTCGCTTCCCATCTTGCTAGGTGCATATAAAGTACATGTTCTGAGGTAGGTAGCCATTAGATTCCATTAGCTATTTATTATTGTTTTTAATATTCTTGAAAACTGATATGTGCATAAGTAAGAAGTAAGGTAAGGTAGGGGTAAATAAATAACAAATTAATAGTAAAAACAGAAAAATCAAAAAGGAGACAAGTAGAAAATAAGTAAAAGCAACAAAGTAAAAAATTTGATACAGAATAAAGACATGAAAGAAGTAAAGAACATTAAAGTAAGAGCATATTAAAGAAATAGAGTAAATTGTAATAACAGGTTTAATATATAACAATAGTTCAATAACCAGCTCCTGAGATGGTATTTGAGTTTGCCCATTGACAATTGTTTCAATTCGACAAGATGTTTTAGGCTTTAGGGACCAGAAACATATCAGAGGATTGGTAAAATATGATATTTCATTTACAGTTGCGGTTCTTTTTCTTCCACGATGATATATCCAAGGGCAGTATTTGGCCTCCTCCATAACTATTCTCCATTGACTCCTTTATTCTTACTTCTCTTCCACACACTCACCCCACCTCTTCCTCAGTCTGCCTCGGTTGTTTCCGCTACCTTCTGCTCATAAAAAATCGATTAATTACTTAGTTAAAACAAACATTTCAACAGTCTATCTACTTATTTTGATAAATATTGATTATACGGTACTGATTGCCCAGTGTCAAATTTCTAACCCTGATAATTTTTGTAGCAACCGACATTCACGGCTGGCAAGTTTGTGAGCGTCGTGGAGGTGGACGCACCGTCCACCAAGATCTACCGTTTCCACGGAGCCGTGCTGCACCCGGACGGGCGCCGGGTGCCGTTGTCCTCGGACAACCTACTGCTGCGGGAGTGCAGAGTGAAGAACACCGACTACGTGGAGGGCATCGTAGTCTATGCTGGTAAATATTATTACCATCTTATTTTATAACTCGTCCAGGTTGGTTCATTCAACATTATTTTCATTCTTCACGGTACTCTAATCTTTATCACCTATTACTGTGTCAACTTGTCTCCTGCGTAATACGTAGGAGGTCATTTCTCTAAGAACTTGATCGGTTACTACTGTTGGTCTCCACTCTTCGTCTTTCTACATTCTTGATGCACAATAACATCTCCAGACTCCAGACAAAGAATGCGAGTAATCTTTTTTAGCATATTCAAAGTGTTTGATGCCAACACCATATCTCAAAGAAACTGGTATATTTTTTTAGATTCTCGTCAAGGTCCATGTTTGAAGTATGGGAAATACAACGGATCAGTATTGTAGATGAAAGTAGTTTACCTGTTACCGTAATTACTTATGTTTGGCTCCGCCCTGCTTCAGTTGGAATCTTTACAAAGGCCAGACAGTTAAAGCAAAGAGGTCACTCACGATCGGATGATGGTGTATTCTTGGTTTTATAATAATAAGCTATGATCGATTAAGAAGTAATGTGTGAGCAAAAGGTTACATTACAAATTAATTGAGAATATTTAGCTTTAAGATTTAAGGAGTTTTGACTGTTGCACTCATCGGTGGATGGAAATGATCTGGTTCCTAAACTGACGGGTCTAGTCTTTTCACTTCCATTATGCTATTTCTTTCAATGTTTTTCTGAATTTATTTGGAATATAAGAAAATACTTTACCGTGATGATAATGTTGGGGATTTTACAGGTCACGAGACAAAAGCGATGCTCAACAATGGAGGTCCTCGCTATAAGCGCTCTCGACTGGAGAGGCAAATGAACACCGATGTTATATGGTGTGTCCTCATGTTGCTGGTCATGTGCTGTGCTGGAGCTGTCGGCTGCAAGTTGTGGCTCGACAGGTGAAATATATTCATTTTATATCTTAACTATATTGTTCAATTGTCTTCACTGTAGTTTCGTTAATCGATTTATTTATAATATTTGGTTGAGGAATCTCTGGCCGCTATAAGCCACATTAGCTCTTGTGTTCAGTTGTACATTTTGATCTAAATAAGGAACAGACATGGACAACACGGGAAGCAAATAAGTATTTACTCAGTGACATGTTTTATCACAGAAGTTACAAAAGTTTTTTTATTATGTTTAAATGATACATCGTGATGTGTGACATGTATGGTCCCCGGATCTGTGACATGTGCGAGAGTTTCAAGAATTGTATTAAACTATATGCAGACCAGGCAGAGCTCTGGGAAGCAATGTTGCTTCTCCAAGGCCTCAATACATGCTAATATTATTTAAAGAGTTGAATTTAGTATTTTCAAAAGCATTAACATTTTTCCTTTTAAGAATTTTCTCTTATTAGAATTGAAAATAAAAATTATTATTTCCTTTATCAGAAAGATAGAACTTTGTTTGAATCAAAATATGAATGTGATTTACAGACAGGCTCCTGCGCCACCGAGTGCCACGCAGCAGGGCCCTCGCGCCCAGCTCGGCCTGCCCCACTCCCCTCGTAGACCTCTGCCACCCTACATCCCCTACGCCTGGGAGCCGGCTTACGAAGGTCTACTTAGCTTCTGGACCTTCATCATTATACTTCAGGTACTGCAACATTTATTTTCCTCTTCACAAGTGCTGTTAAAAGAAAAAGCTTATTTCATGTATATAGTTATAAAAGCGAGGTGAATTCTCTTGAACAGGTTCAGCCTCATCACAGATATCATATTTGTAAATAAATTTACAATGAAATAGAATAATATGTTAATACAAATTAAATTAATCAATTAGATAAATTCGAAAAAATATTTAGTTGATCCCGGAAGCAATGAATTTGAGTTAATTTTTACACAAAACATATAAATATGATTTTTGTTTTTCTTCAGGTTATGATACCACTGTCTCTCTACGTGACCATTGAGATGACTAAAATAGTTCAAATATACCACATCCACAACAATGTGGATCTGTATGATCCCACTACTGACAAGAGGATTGAATGTCGAGCGCTCAATATCACAGAAGAATTGGGGCAAATTGAGTATATTTTTAGCGACAAAACGGGAACGCTAACCGAAAACAAGATGGTGTTTCGTAGATGTGCGATAAATGGGGTGGATTATAATCACTTTTCTCCAGAAAGACCGCAACATCCCATGGGATCGCCTGTTAATTCTTCGGAACCCGCCACGCCCATTACTGCCAACCCCCAACTTCTGGAAGAATTGGCCACCGACCAAGTCACAGAAGGCAGTCAGGCGCAACTTGTTAGGGAATTCCTCTTAGTTTTAGCGTTATGTAATACTGTACAGGTGAGCCACACCCCACATCATGATAATATGGATGCCAGTGGAGTCGTGGAGAGTCCACCCAATACTCGTGTGCCAAAATTTATAGTTAATGGTACCAAGATAAAGAATAAGCAGACGCCTCTCAGCACAGAAAAGTATTCCAGACTAGCAGAGTCCAGGTCTGTGACTCCATCTCCTCCCCCTTCCGCTCTTCCTTCACCGCGCTCGCACACCGCCCTTCCCACCATTCCTCCTTCACCTCCCTCACCATCCGACAGACCCAGGTTCCTCCAAATTCCTTCGTTAAACATTTTCAATCGTGATAGACATGCCGAAAATGGTAAAAGTTCCCTGAATTCTTCTGTTATGTCGGAGTTTACACCAGTATCTTCAAAACCGATATTTGAAGCAGAAAGTCCTGATGAGTTGGCTTTGGTAGAGGCGGCTTGTGCGTATGGTTGCAGGTTAGAGAAGAGATCCCCGCGAGAAGTGATCATCAGTTTGAACGGTGATTTTGTTTCAATACCCATTCTGCAAATTCTTCCTTTCGACTCCAATCGAAAGTGTATGTCAGTGGTTTTAAGACTGCCGAACTCTTCTCATGTAACCATATTCTGCAAGGGAGCAGACTCGACTCTGTTGGATGCTCTGGCTCCCTCGCCGGAAGGTTCTGTGGAGAGAGCGTCGCTGATGAGAACTCAACAACAGCTGGACGCTTACGGAAGACAAGGGTTGCGAACACTAGTCATAGCCAAGAGGATAATCACAATAGAGGAATATGAAGAATGGGCGGAAGAACTGAGAAACGCAGAGTTAAGCATAGACAATAGAGAAAAAAAAATTAGAGAATGCTATGGAAAATTGGAAAATAATTTTATACTTTTGGGTGCTACGGGAATTGAAGACCGTTTACAGGAGGGAGTGCCTCAAACTATTGCAGCCCTCATAGAGGCTGGTATCGTTGTGTGGGTGCTCACAGGAGACAAACCCGAGACCGCTATCAACGTAGCTTACTCCGCTAAACTTTTCCCTCCTCAAGTGGAATTACTGAAACTTATGGCGAGGAGTAAATCTCAGGCTGAGTCTACCATTAAGTAAGTGTTCATTGTACTGCTATTATGTATGTCCTATATAATATTATATTATCAATACTTTAGGAGTTCAGTTTTACATCATTAAATTCTATCCTAACGTGTCGAATTGAATAAGAAATATTTACGATTACTGAGGCAAAGTCTTTACTTTAAGCAGAAAAGTTGTGAAACTTTAGTAAATAATCAGTTTTTAATTCATACATTTCTATTTCTGACTTGTATGATAATTTTAAAAAATAAAATAGAAACGCGTACACGGAATACGTGTCACATCAATATTCTTACTATTTTCAAACTCAGCTAAACACTGGTGCTATGAAAATTGGACTAATTTGATGGCCTACTGGAACGAGGCTCAAACCCCCGACAACTAGATCATTAGGCGGGTATCGTAACCACTAGACCATAAGCACATTATAATGTTAACATCACTTTTTACACTCAAGTCAATCAGAATGTTCATAAATAACTTGTATTTCTGAGTTTGTTTTGGAATGAAATAACAGTATTTACATATTAATTTTTATAAACTAACAAACTTTGTATAAGCCACATTGAGTTATTTAACGTCAACCAGTTTCAATACCACTGTATCTTTGTCAGGACAGGCGCCAGGACAGTATACACCTTTCCTGATGAAGATACAGTGGTATCGAAACTGGTTGACCTTAAATTACTCATTGTGGGTTATACAAAGTTTGTTTATTAAAATGAATTGTCTTGTCCGACCACAAAGTTAACGCTACAAACATCAATAATAAAATAACAATATGTGTCATTCAACCTCTTTAATAATCTAATTCCTGGTGTAATTCCCAGCGATATGTAGTCAGTAATTACCTTCTAAATCTCAGATTACAGACGTCCGTAGCCGCTTTCTTTCCTTTCCCATTTTATGTTTGATCATTTTTCTGACATTGTTCAAATGCACCAAGTCAAAAGTCGTATGTCGTGCTAGCTGTCGCCATACGTGTTCAGTTTTTTTTTTACAATTTAATAGTCTCCAAGGTCCAATGTGATTACAATAACTGATGCCTACTGATTAAAAAATTCTATTTTGTCCAAAAAATACTTCCAAGATTTTGATGAATATTGAATGTTTGTATATTTACAGGTGCTATTTGGACAGCATGGATAATATCGGTGTGAGTGAAGACGGAAACAGTATTGTTATCAGTCCACTGCCTTCTAGATCCAGCAAGGGGCGGGCATTGGTTGTGGATGGGAAGACTCTTACCTTTATATTAGACAAGAGGTCCAATCTCACTGGACCTTTTCTAGAACTGACGAGGCGGTGCATCTCTGTACTCTGCTGCAGAGCTACGCCACTGCAGAAGGCTTACATAGTCAAGGTTATTATATATATATATTTATAGTATTAAATATAAATCTTTTCAACCTCAGTATAGAATTACCCGTAACTAAATTTCATCACAATTGTTGCTTTAGATTGTGTTGTCATTTTAGTTATAATATTTCATATTAATTCACAGTATATGTTTTATCGTTAATGAAATTGCTTAATGATATGCCATCTGTGTTTTCAATGCAATCAACTGTATTCATTACAGTCACGAGTGTAAAGAAAATTACAAATCAATTACAACTGATTGTACTAATTTGTTTTGGTATATCTGTCCAAATGTTTTGAAATGAGATTACTGAAAATTATTCATATTTTCACAACATTTATTTATTTTTTGTGTACGTTTTAGGTTGTGAAGGAGGAAATGGGAGTGACGACTCTAGCTATAGGCGATGGTGCTAATGATGTGTCAATGATACAGACGGCTGATGTTGGAATTGGTATGTAATTAGAAAGACTCGTTATTCTTCCACAAAATTCCAATCATTTTTAATCAGCCGATTAGATATTTAAAATCTTTGACAGAAGTAAGAATATGCCTTTGTTTATGTCAGGTTAAGTGATGTCGAAGTTGATGATAAAAATCGAGGGTTTATTCATAATCATCTAAATGAATAATTTTTATTTTTAATATTTGAAGTAATAACTACAATTTGGTTAGACATTTTAATAATCTGTTCATTTGTCAGATTTATACTACCCCGACAAAAAAACTGACGTTTAGTCTGGTGTAGTAAAAATATTCACGTTATATGAAATTCAGTTTTATTTCGTAATAAACATAAATTTACATAACTTATACTAGAATTACTTTGTAAATATACATAACTAGGAATTATAGTCAATTGTTTTACTACAAATAATATTATTTATTGTGATACAAGTATAGCTGGATACATTTAAAGAAATCAAAATATTTATTTGTTGAATGTACGAAGTGTAGCAAATCAAATAGAAGAATGTTTGTTTACACGGGTACATCTTACGACCTGTCATCTTTGTTTGTACATTCATATTACATTTTGTGCATAGTGTAAATGTTACAGTGGTACAATGATGTATTTCTTAAATTTAATATAGAATTTTCTATTTTTGATTGTCCTGCTCTAATATAATACTCTTTCATTCATACACAACATTATGCATATATTTTTTTCATACATACATCTGATTTCTGATTTTTTATCTAATTTCAATTTGTGTTTCAGGTATATCCGGTATGGAGGGAATGCAGGCTGTCATGGCATCAGACTTTGCTATCTCCAGGTTTAAATACCTCGAGAGATTTCTTCTCGTCCATGGCCACTGGTGCTACAATCGCTTGGCCAGGATGATTCTGTATTTTTTCTATAAAAATGCCGTAAGTTTACTATTATTATCATCATCTTTAATGATACCTAATTTCAGATAATAAAATATTATTATTAAAATTAAATACATGCATAGGTGTAAAAAGAATTGTGTGCATAATTTTTATTTTGGTAGTTAAAATTGTTTTTGTACTGACTTAATTACGCACGTTTACCTACTTTTGCACCCTAATTTTAAGTAGGAAGGTGCATTTTACAAATACAGTAATTATATTAGTTTCTCTCTTGTTTAGAACTTTATATATAATACTTAAGTGTATTTTTCATCTTTGCAATAGTATTTTATATTTATTTTCAAATATGTTATTATTTTTTTCAGACATTTGTGTTCCTAGTATTCTGGTTCCAGCTCTTCTGCGGTTGGTCTGCCTGTGTTATGGTGGATCAGATGTTCCTTATGTTGTACAATCTCTTCTTTACATCTCTACCGCCACTTGCCATCGGTAAGATCTTCAAATAAATAATTAATAAATAAATTGTATAGTTAAACACAAAATACAGTAAAACCGCGATATAACGAAACCCGATATAGCGAAAAATGACGTATATCGAAAAAAAAATCGAAATTTAGTCCCTAAAACCAATTTTTCATACAAAAATGCATTTATATAACGAAATCTCGTTAATATTTATAACAAAATAATTTTTGTCCCGTACGAAAAAATGCCAATACATTTACATAAATTTATAACGAAATAAAAAAATGTTAAAAGATGAAAATATTATTTCGCACTTACAAAGCCGCGCCGTTGCATCTGCCGTATGCGAACGGTTTTATGGCCTTTTCGGCGGTGCGCGGCGGTCTGCCGACAAGGTAGTAAAACAATTCAAACTTCTTCCTGGGTTCATAGTATCATATTTTGAAGTGGTTGCCGCCGTTACCGGTAAGTACCTTCGTAATTTATATACGACTCATTTTATAAAAATGCCGCGATTCAACTGTCAAATTTTTATTTTTGAATTATTTTTTGTGTTTGCAATATTCTGGAATTTACAAAAATATCTTCCAATTGGTGTTGAATAGGTTCTGTTCTTAATTTAATTCCTTTGATTATCCATTTGCTTATCTGTTTTAATAACAAAACTACTAAAAATATGTAGGTATTCAGTTCCCTACGGCCTTCTTCCTCCTTTGTTTGCAGAATTTGCGATCTTTTTTAAAGCCGCGCAACATTTTTTTGCGACGGCGCGTAACATATAGTAGGATTTTTTATTTTATTTATTTCGTTATATGTGGGAATTCGTTATTACGAATTTTTATTTTTTGGTCCCTTGGATTTCGTTATATCGCGGTTTTACTGTATATACATATTTTTAATGCTGTTTCTATGTTTGCCCCTAGGCGTGTATGACCGCGTAGCCCCCGAGGCACTGCTGTTGGAGAGACCTGGCCTGTACGCTGCCTCACGGCTCGGAACCACTTACCGGCCCCGATCTTACTGGCTGGCTATGGCCGACGCATTGTACCAAAGCGTGGCGCTATTTTTCACCGCCCTTCATACCTTTTGGGGCAGCGCTGTGGACTTGTATTTGTTCGGTGCCACTATATCTAGCTCCTGCATTATCATCATGCTGTGCCATGTTGCTATAGAGACCAGAAGTTGGGTAAGTCTAGTATTCACTTGCTGAGAAAGTGCCCATTTTGTTTGCATACTGGTGTATGATACAGTCATCTAATGGTAGCTGATTATTTTTATTATGTAGAAATACTTAGAACTTTTAATAATATGTTAAGTCTCAAATTTATTAATTTTTTAGAGGATTAAATTATTTGTTGAATCACATTGATGATGACATTGAAGTTAGTGAGTATCATGAATTAAGAATGTATTTTTATACTGTTTTTTGACCACTATCGTTTTAACTTCTACTCTCATAACTTAAAATAAATGTAAACACATTTTATCTAATACATAGCCCCAAGATTAGAACACATGCGCTTCGCTTCTAGGCTATCGGGACTGTATTTTTGTTTGATTGTAATATATTCCGAATGTTTCCATTTCATATTTCAGACTATCCTTCATGTATTATCGTTGCTGGGTTCTCTGGGTGCCTACTACGGCTTCTCCCTCATCTATGGTGCTATATGCGTCCAGTGCATAGGACTTCCATCCAACTACTGGATAATGGAGACGGCCATGGCCACTCCTGAATACTGGCTTGTCATTGTGCTGAGTGTTGTTATTGCACTCTCTCCCAGGTAAATCATCTACACTGGATTCTATGAAATATTTCATTTTAAATAATTGTCCTTTACAATCTTTGTGGTCAGCCCAAGTGAAGTTCAACATCGTACCAATACTAATATTGGAGTCGCAAAATCTTCAAATTTTAATTACATAATATAACACCACAGATGTCACAAATATAACAAATGTCCTAAAGCTGGTTTTAAGTTGAAGGTAGTGGAATACGCAGAGGTTCATGGAAATGAAAAGAAGAGTTTGTGACTGCTGAAAGATGAAACTGTCAATAAACTATAAAAACAAAAATGTTTTTACACATCTGGTGTTTTTTTGTTTTTAACTTCGAATTATACTCGGATCGTCTCATTCTCAAGTATATTATATACTGTAATATATATAATTTTAAATTTCATATTACAACATATTTGTAATCATGGAGTACAAAACGGATGCATATATCTCCAGGTATTGTAATGCTTTTTTTACAATAAGTATTAATTTTTTAAATGGATTATTTTTAAATATATTTGTCTGTCTTATTTCCTATCTTGCTGCCAAAATTATTTACGTATAGAACAAAATAATTATCAAATTTTGACAAATGCCATGATTATGAGGTATCAGTTTGTTAGTTAGGCTAATAAGTTCTTAGGTTTTTTTTACTGCTGTTCATAAGAATGATCTATTTCAACTGTACATGGTGCCATATTTTTATAACATACATATACTTATTTTTGGTTTCTGTTTAGGCTGGTGTGGCGAGCTGTTAGTGCCTCTCTGTGGCCAGGAGCACTGGGCAGGGCTGTGCTGCAGCGAAGAAGGGATCGGAAGTTGGCCCGCTTGCCTCTCGCTGCCCATTACCACAACGCTTCTCACTCCACGCACATTTATAGGTAATGGGTTACTGTTAAGAACGTGGATAACAATATTACCCGAGAATTCATGTACACGCATCTACCTACAAATAAATAAATACATAATGTACCGTGCATGACATTTCTTGTGTGCCGCTTTTAATGGCAGAAAAGTACATCTGCAAGCCAACATACCACTAATTCCCATGTTTTTCATGTGCAAAAAATGCATCCTTATGTATATAATAACATATGGACGTCATGTCATGTTGAAAGATACAAAAATGAGGAAATACAGTCTTTGTTCTGTACGCAATAGGCTAAATCATCTGGCTCGCTGGTGTACCTTCAAAACCTATTCGATCCGTACAGATAAATATAAGGGTCATCTATGAATTTTTGATACTTTTACATTTTTTGGATATACCATAATCATTTTTCTTAATAAAATAATAGATAAATGATATTAAGCATTTTCCTCTTGAAGGAAAATGAAACATGGTTTCTCAATATATATTGGATGCTATATTAATTAATTTTTTAATTGTTTGACAAGTATTATTATTTTACCATCGGCTATTCATCTATCGTGAATATTAATAATAATTTTCAATATCTATTATTTCTTATTTTTTTAGGAGAACACATTCTTATTGTGAAGTTGTAATTATTCAGAACATAGGTCTGTGATATTTTAAATATGAATTAAATATATTAATTATAAAGATACACATAAAATCAATTTTATCGAAAAATATTAATAATAATTTATTAAAAAAGGTAACATATAAGGTCGAAAAATCGTCGCTAAAAATAGTGTAGCTTAGTTGGATAAAGCACCTCCCCCAGTTAGGGAAGAGATCCAGGTTCGAATCCCGGTAGCGCAACAACAATATTTTTCGATAAAATTGATTTTATATGTGTATCTTTATAATTAATATATTTAATTCATATTTATTATTTCTTAAAATAAAAATATAATTGTTCAGCACGTATTTTAAGTTGTTACTAATGGTAATGTTAATATTTTTGATTTTTCAGGCCAACAGTGGACGAAACAGTTAGAAAGCGCTCTACCTTGACAGCGATAGGATAACAGACTCGCACCCGTGACAGTGTGGTCATGATGGATGGATATCCTCAGGGGAATGAGGAACCAGGAGGCAGCGCGAGATGTCAGGACACCCGTGACAACAGAAAAAACATCCGAGTGCTCTGTCATCTGTGACAATAGACGGAACATTTGGAGTGTCTATCATGGATTTGTTTTGTTCCTCAAGTCAATTTGTATACAAGAATTGGACGAACCTCTGGTTTTTCTGAGGCCATAATATTAGGCATGATGCTTGCTACGTCATGGTGACTGTATTGTAGATACACAAGGCATGATAAAACCAAATAATGTGCCGTGTAATATACCTCGACCCGATTCAAAACGGCTGTGATCTCTGTCCTAGGAATAGTAGTTTTTTTTACAAATAAATACAATAATGTGTAATTTATTTACAAGTGAGCTTTGTACTTGTTAAGATTAAGAATGTTGTTATTGATAGTTGTTGGACAGTCGGACTGTGCAGAGGCAGAGGCATGTTTGTTTGATGTTGATTTATTACAAGTTTGTAGGAGGGACCAATGTTTTAAAATGTATATTAAATGGTAGAATATCTATTTTTCTAATACAAATTTTGAAATAAAGTATTTTGAATAAAGTTGTTTATTATATCAGATAGTTTATTAATTGTGCAACAACTAATTGTGCAAAACAAGACTGTTTCAAATCAAAAAAGGTACTGCGATGCAAAGCTGTCGTACGTTACCATTTTGATGGGCAATTTTTGAGTTTTGCTTTTTGATAATACGGTTTATTTCACACCTAAACTATAATAAATGTTCTGCATAATTTTTATTTTAACATATTTCTGTGTGAGTTTTGGTTACCAAATGCCATGTTCTTTTTAGTTAATTTTAAGCAAGTTCAATTTAACAAGATTGTCTCGAAAATATCAAATGACTTGCCACATTTTTTATCATGCAACTATTTTGTTCTCATTTCTTCTCATTATACTAAGATGTATTGTACTCTGACTGACATGACTTGCTCATCCATATCGTTTACCATCGAATTGCTCAGATATGTCACACTGCACTCGAGCAAATTGTCAATTATTTTTAAATATAGTTCCGTACATGGACACATTAATGCTTTTACTATTTTAAAAATAGATCTAACTTAACGACCGAATGTGGGATTGAACATCCTGCCTTTGTGGCCAAAAATGAGCCTATAACAACCCGGTTGTTAAAAACTACAAGAATTTGTTCTTCCCATGAAAATTTTCACAATTCATTTATTGATGGAGACATACAAATTAGAGATGTGTCACTAAGATTCGCATTCTGTTGACCGGTGATCAAGTTATATTAGTGGTTGGCTTCCAATAGTATTCTTTTATTTTGCTAAGTGAGAAATAAACGCTTCCAGAAAAAAAAAAACTGGTTTTGTGAAAATCCTTGTAAAGCGTATCACGAATTTCTCAGTTCCGAAAACTATTATTTAATTTTCAATAGAATCATTAAACATCTATTGAAATGTTGATTTATTTTTGATTTAAAAAATCTATTCGAATAAAAAAATTTATAATGATTAAAAAATGTACGCGCATAATATTGTGACGTTTGTGTTATGATTTTTGTTACTTTTTTTTATTTTTAAACATGACAGGGGATTGTAAATTATATGTTCTCATCTTATGCCTTTTTAATATCGCAATGTACCCCGAGAACCTTAAATATTTTTTTTTTTTACGTAGGGAATGTGATAAATTGTTGGTTCGTTATTATGTATTAAAATATAGGAATTGAATCTGATTTGTAGTTTTCGCTTCTTCACTTTAAAACAAATATTTTGTAGCAAAAGGAATTAGCTTCTATGTATAATAAATTAATAATTTAAACATTTTGAATTGCGATTGATTTCTGTAATTTTTTGTTTTGCATAACTTTCTCTGGCATTTTTGGTATTGATTTTTTTAAATATGAAAAGTATATGATTTACTACAACACAACCAGCTCAGGGTCGAGTTTTCTATTGAAATAATGCGCCATTATATAGTATTTTCCTTACCTTGATAATAAAAAGTTGCCTAGTTGAATTGAATTTTATCTAAAGTTATATAAGAAGAGTGAATTTAATAAAGAAAATGTTGAGAATTACTTATTCAATTGTTTTATTTCAATACTAAAGTGAAAATAAATTGAAAACTCTCCCATCACGTCATCATTGATACAATGTGTATGTTTTTAAAATTTAAACTTATGTGCTGGTGAGTTAAAATCATTGATAGCAGTTTTTTATCTTTATAAGTTTGTTTCTTATTCTTCAACTATAGCGGTCTCACGGAATTCAAAAGTTTATTACCACATCCTTCCCTTAATATCACCATTGTTTACTCATTTTATACTTCGACAGGTGGGTCTGCTATAAATTTTGAATATGTGCATTCTATTTGTGTGGATTTAAAAACAGCAAACAAAAGCGAAGCTGCTTCTGTTGAGATACGATTTTCAGTTTGGGCGGACATATTTTACGGCGGTGATCTAAAAACATTTTGTCTATTATTTTTCGGTTTTTGGTCGTGATAATGTTTCGGAGGCTGGTCAGCAGTGTTTAGAAGCTACAAGACTGGAAGGGGAGCGACCATCGGTGTCTACCAGCCCAGTTTCACAAATTGGTGTATTTATTTTTGCATGGATTGAATGAGGGTATTCAACATTACTGATAGAAAACCCAGGACTAGCTATCAAAGTGTAAATACGGCAACAACCATTATGGTTCACTCTGATTGGCAACCTCTTGCAGGTTCGTCTTGGGCCGTAAATCTAGTGCATGACATTATTTTCAAAGACATGCAATCTGGTTTTCTCAGTCAAGGTGAGAGATCAAAATGAATATTGATATAGAACATTTGGTTGTACACAGTTTAACCTTTAGATTCTGTGACAGCAATTTCTGTAAAGTAAAGTAAGGAATGTTTCATGATGTCCTGCTATTTATTTCTCGTTGGATATCATTCCTTGTCACATTTGTTCCCAGATATATAAACTGTTTAATTTAATAAGCTCGGTTGTTGAAGAGTTAAAATGATTGTCAATTCTAAATTATAATACATATTATAATACTGTTGTACATAAAGAAAGGGTAAATAAATCAATTCAAATATCAGTATTGATATAATTAAAAAGAGTGTACAATGTTACACTGAATTAAATAATTATTAAGAATCACAGTCTAAAAGAGATCACACTATGAATGTACATATCTATCTATGGTGTACGAGTAAACATCATTTATTAAGTATGTATATATTTTTTATTTTAGTCAAATTTTAATAACGTTTAGTACATGTTTGTTTGCTGCAAAAATAGCATCAAATTTAAAAAACATGGACCTCTATTAAAATACACTAGAAAATTATTTTATTATTATTTTTAAAGAAAATGTTACACAATATATATAAAGGCGACATTGGAAAAGTGAAGAATGAATGAATTATCCAAATGATTATTTTCTTTAGAAAAGTGTCGGATTAAAATTAATTCAATATCAAAACTACTGTTTTTTCAAATTATATTGAGCACGGATTATCAATGAAGCTATTTATTGAGATATAATTAAGATTTATGCGATATTCAAATGTCATCTGAAATCTAATTTAATATTGAAAACCCAATATGGTGACATTCATTTTATGTGAGTATGAAATATAAATGTAAAAACGTGATGAGGATTTATGAGCAAAGTTAAATCAATGATTATCCAAAATTGAGTAAATCAGATAACATAATGGAGGCAGTGTCACACCTGAAGGCAATAGACTTCTTTCAGTGAAATCCAAAAATTCTTTCAGTAGAGAGAGATACTGAAAAATTTGCCCTGATGTTAATACATAATAGTTTTTGAAATTTTACATTTTATCTGCTGCTGTTTTTGTTTTCACTCTTGTTATAGAGGTGGAATATAGAAAGATGAGAGTGAATAATTGATGTCAAATACAGATGGTCTTATAACATGCATACTGGGAGGTTTGGGACCACAGGGATTCAGTTCAAAGTTTTTTTTTGTGTTCTTTTCGATAACCCTAATGATTTAGGGACCGAAGATGCACACCTCAAATACTAAGTGCACTAATGCGTATAAAACAATATAATAACTAGGTATAGAAATGTATTTTAAATGAGTAAAATGATTGCTTTATAAGATATATTTTTATACTGACAATATTGTATTAATAATATTAAATCCAAATATAATACTTTTTATAATTTATAGATTAGAAATCGCATTTTCAGTAAAAAAAATATGCTAATTAAATTTTTATTACTATTCATAAAATATATTAGATCTAGACACTTTCTAGTTTTAACTCACTGCAAATCAAAACTTCAATATAATCCTTTCACATTAATAATAATAATTTATACACCCAATTTTATATATATTGGAGTAACGTTATTTCTTAAAAAAAAATGTATTTGAAATGGTATTATTTGACAATATAGCGAGTGTATATACATATTGTAATATATTTTCTCATAATTCCTGATGTGATCCATACCACTTGTTGTCCATGCCTGCATAACTATTGGGTCGTCTAATAAGTCTTTGCGTTTTTTAAATGTTATTCTGTTTTTTGTGACAAAAAATTACTAACTATTTGATAGCATTTTTTTGCTCTAAAATGTCAGTGTCGCTGTTTTCTTGTATTTTATAGTTTTTCTTAATTTTTGGGCTTAAATAATGGAGTGTCAAGTTGAAAAAAACCAACATTTTCATCTTTAATCAGGTTAAAATAGTCATCCAGGAGCTCAACTGGGAATTCTACTGCATCCATGACCATGCACTATCGGATTATCACCTTTTTCGGTCGCTCTCCAATCAAATGTGTGGTGTTACATTTAACAACAACAATGACCTCAGAAATTGGCTCTATAACTATTTGAATACCAGACCAGCCGATTTTTATAGAAAAGGCATCGACAAATTGGTTGAAAGATGGGATGAAGTCCTGAACAATAATAACGGAGAATACATAATTTATTGAAATGTAATTTTTGTTTAAAAATTTGATATTATAATAAATAATTGAGAAAAACCACAAAGACTTATAGACACATTAGACAACCCAATATATTACTGTCTTATTATAACAATTGTTTCTTATTTAGTGTGTAATGAAACCCAATTTGCCATATTACAATTATTATACTGCAGTATATAATATCAATTCACATTGAACTACGAATATCATACAAACGATTGTCTACAATTATATTATCGAAACCAAAGTTTAGAAAAATAATAAATTATAACAGTTATAAAAAGTATAAATTTTTATACTAGTATTTAGTCATATCATCTGTCAAAAAAATGTTGTAAGAAATTTGCAGTCTTGTCATACCTGAAGAAACTTAAAATTAAATAGACTAGTAACAATATATCACGAGTTGACTAAGAAATCTACACTAGTAACATTTTTAAACTTTTAAGTTGACCCGCAACTTTTATATAAAATGATCAACATTTTATCAACATATTAGGTATAGAAAGTTGGTATGTATAAAAATATACACATTTTGAAGAGGCATCTACGAGTATAGTTCAGGTTCTAATAGGTTTTATAATACTTTTCAGAAATGGAAGCATCAGCATGAACAAACAACTAAATCATTGTTGAGTTTAGTGTTAGAATAAGTAGTAGACAGTGACAGGATTAATTAAAATCTCTCTCAAAGTTTACAAGATCTCATGAGTACAGTTTAATGCGGAAAGTTAAATATTTGTTAGTTTCCATAATCTTCATCTTCATGTCAAATGTGTAAAATTAGGTTACAGACTTATTTCGCATCTTACTCGTGTTGTCGTCTTAAGGCGTGCCACATCGCTATTGGTTTTCTCAGGGAAGTGACCATCTGGTTCCAATGATTGCCCGCCTTTCCATGCGCTTCTCGACTGAGAAGAATGTGCCCAATCTTCTGATGCTGACTGATATCAAAGAAATCCATTCCGACTGGAAAGTACACTAGTGTCACCCTCAATTCCACCACAGATAATAAATGCGGAGGCACGCTGAAGATAAAGGCCTCGTTGAAAGCCGGACAAACTTCACTCCGCTTGATGGAGGAACGCTTCTTCGCTACTTTCTTACCATTTTTCTGCAAATACACCTGAAAAAAGAATTTATTTTGTCACAATTGATGACCTCGTATGATATATTGATAGAAGTACATTACGAGTACGTTTACCTTCACAAATATGTTGAAGCCAACTGGGTTGGGCAGCCGTCTTGCTCGGGTTAAAATGAGTGTCAATCTTTCTGCTGTTGGTAGATACGATGTTGACAGCATCAACTCTCCAAATTTTATTTCACCCTTTAAAGTAAGTCAGATCAAATGTATTTATTTATTAGATGTAACCTAACCTATTCTATTAAATTTGATTGATTATTATTGATTAACCTGTTCAGTATCAGTCAGAGTTAGCCAGGTAGTAACCGGTTGCTTGTAAGAGCTGGCATCTTGCAGTGAAAGATCAGCCTCTCCAATTAATGTACATGCTTCTTTTTCTGTTGCGTATATATGAAATTTCAATTTCCTATTTGACTTTCCAATATCAACTAGGAATGTTTCATTATAGCTTGGACAATTTGTTCCCCGACAAACCTTTTAATAAAACAAAACAGTGTTAACTTGTTTTATAATTGATTAAACTATAATCTCTTAACCATATTCTATTACTTCATGTTTCATAGATGCGTTGCGAATTTTAGTATAATTGTTATAAGTGATTATATGATATAGAGTATAGAGATATATCCATTCATCAACACACACAAATTCAATAAGTAAATATACATTTTTGGATACATTTTAAGACATTTTTAAATTCAGTGGAAGTAAACTACAAAATGCAAAAAAGGAATGATAACCTATATATAAACTTATATTACTTCTATTTCCATACACTCAAAGTATTATTGGTCGGTGGTAAATGGAGTGGATCGAAGTATTGACATTAAAATATCACAATAGTATTGTTTAACGAGCGAGGAGAGTGGTGCTTTTCAACATAAAGTATGCAATGTATATGCATATACAGTAAAATTCTGTTAATTTGTAACTCACTGGACCGAAATTTAAAAAAAAATCTGAATTACGAATAATGAGAACAAAATTTTTAAAGGCAACATTAGAAATAAATTTTGTGCATGCCGTTATTACTGACATCGTGATTTTCATACTGAAACATGATGAATCTACATTATTTCAGCTACTTATATGTTGAATGTTTATCAAATAACGTATTTCTCCTGAATAATAAAGGTGTAGGGTGATGTGGCGATTCACCACTTGACCAGTCACTTGACGCAACAAAATCGTGCACATTAATTTGATCGGCAATCAAACTTGCCTTTTCCATTAGAATTGAAATATTTAAAATGTGCGTGAAAAATAATTAATAACTTTTAAATTCTCATGATTCGCTGGGATTTTCCTGCGATTTTTAAAGTTCGAACCCAGAGAGGTATTTGGGATTTGATTTGTTTCTGCCAATTTTATCTTTGACACTTATTAATTTTTTGTCAGTTTTCAAAATAAGCTCAATTTTTCCAAATGGTCAAGGATTTTCACGAATTACAAGGTATTGGTGCCATTTTAGAGAACGAAATGTGTTAAAAAATATGTCAAATCAAATGCGTAGTCGTGTGAGTTTAGGGATTTAAAAACATTTGCAAATATGTGAATTACGTGAACAAATTATTTACTTCAGGTGTCAAAAACGCATACGAACTGCGAATAATCAGATTTTACAAATTATCGGTAGAAATTAAAATGAAATGTTATTTTTGGGGTAATTATTTTTTTTAAAATTGCGAGTTCTGTGAAAATACGAATTATAGGGTTACAAATTAATGGAGTTTTACTGTATTATAATATAATATGGTTAATACATGTGTGGCGCCACATCAAAATGTTGACAAGGTCATTTCTGGCGTGAGTCCCTAAAGTGAATATTATAATTTGGACATAAAACATAACATCAACAAATTTCCTAGCAAGTGTATGATACACCTTAAAATGAGGAATTGTTTTGTATGAGCATCTCAATGTACGTGAGGTGAATGGTTAGCATTTTTTAAATAAGCAGATTGTTTTTATCTGAGCTAGAGCAGTGTTATTATCAGAAAAGAAGCACGCAGTAGACTTAACGAGGCAAGACGCATGATTCGTCAAATCTAAGAGAGAGATGAAAAATAGAGATGCATTTGAAATGTGCATGACTTTGGTCAAATACATTTGAGTGATTACTTTGGTGGAACTTTAGTGATAGTGATTAGCCATTGGGTGGAATTAATACCAACTTAGTATGAAAGTTGATAGTTACGACACATCCATTCAATTTTTACTTTCACGATTGTCGCAGTATTTTACAACATATCTGGATAGTATTTTAAAGAGAACACATTATTTGTGAAGTTGTAATTTTTTCAGAACGTAGTTCTGTGATATTTTAATACAAATTAAATGCATCAATTAGAAAGATATACATACATTTTATCTACGACAAATACATCTCCTACAAATATGCACATGAAAATACAAACTTCTGCCACGACTAGCATCTTAGAACAGAGCTGCTCCTTACTCAGGGATTCGATGGATTCCTCAATCAAAAAAATTGTTAGGATGGTAAATAAATTTAAGTCAGCAAGTAACAAAGAAAATACTTTTATTTAAATAAAGACCGCATGATGTTACAGTGTCAAACCAAGTCTAATATAGTTACGATGAGGATGAAATGATTTTAATTTAAATTGTACAGGAGGCCTTTGTATCGGAAGAAAAGTGTACTTTAAGTGAAGAAGAATCACCGAGTTATTGATAGTCTATAGTCCAAACAGTGATTGTTATCTGATCACACTACAATGCAAGTGTCTGTGGAGGTATCACAATTAAATAGAGTCGTAAATACCTGATAGTAACTTTTACATAGATATACATTAGTTGGAGGGAACCTGATTCACAACAACAGGTCGTGGTGAAGATGTAGAGGTGGAGGGCTGAGGGGAGTCCAAGTCGAGGTGTGGTCCAGTTGTGGAATTGGGAGGGCCGTCCTTACAATGATGAGCAGCGAGGGTTCAAGTCTCGGCAGCAAGCGATCGGGTAGATGTTAGATGTTATGAAGCTCTAGTCCAGCGTGCAACAGCAACAAATAGAATAGAAGAAGCGATTGTGGACGTTAATATACGATCTGGCGTCAAGGAAGAAATGCTCAAGTACGATGGTGAATACTTGAATTTCTTGTGGAAGATTCTTCTGGAACGATGATGGTGAATAGTGCTCACTCCGTTTTTTAAGTGCTCAATAAGATGGCGATGAGTCGTTGATTTGAAAATGAATCGATAAGAATATGCTACTTCTGCGGCAATTTCTTGCAAATCATGCTGAGGTGGTGATTAGTCAGGGACTCGACGAGGTTACAGCGGGATTAAGGTGTGATAGACAGCCTTTGTTTCAGGTATTATCTGAATAAATTCCCGCTGCACCGAGACGCAATGTGCGAATCTAAAGTAACAGATTTGGTCTCAAGAAGCAAAGCGGCGGGACCGACTGGAGCGTTTTTCGTGTGGCTTTCTAATTGGTTCATATTTAGAGAACCGTTCAGTGCTGCCATTCAATCTATCGGGTGGTAGAAAATTGAATTATAAAAACGGCGGCAAAGATGTCCATTGGCGCATTTCCGACTTCAAGAGAGATAGGTGAGGAAATAAACCAATCACAGCTCGGAAATGTGGAGACGTGTTTTCATTGGTCCATTGTTCAAAAAATGACCTTAAAATTGATAAAATATACTTTCTATAAATTGAGTTTATCTGTATTATATTATCTGTCTAATTGATGCATTTGTATGGTTTATTGCAATTTGTATAAAATATCTGTTTTGTGGTTTGGGAACTCTTGACAAAATATGACTTGTAAGGACGTAAAGTAAAAGAAAGTAAGTATTAATTCTAGGTATGTATAAAGTAAATATTTGTTTATATTGAGTACTCAGACATGCAACAGTGACAGTAGACAAATGAGATACATAATATTAACAATTTTCATTTCAAAATATTGATTAAAATTTGCTAAAAAACCTTTGATTTAAAGTGCCCTCCTTGGTGATCCGGTGAGAGGAATATTCCCACATAAGTATCAGGGGATTCTCCAGCCAAATTCCTCGCTTCAATCACATTTACAGCTAATAATGAATCATTTGAATTTATTCTGAAAACAGAAATTGGTCATATTACAAAATGAACGAGTCATTGGTGATTAATGTCATATATGAGAAATTAGCAATTTGAAACATACCTGTAACAGCGTAGAGACAGACACAACTGTCCAGTTACTGTTGGTAAAGGTGCTTCCAAAGGACCTAAGGATGTATCCGAGCTGACAGAATCGCAAGATATCGCCCTTCGAAAGGATCCCGGAAGACCACTCCCTCCTACAGACGCATCTTCATTCTGACTCTCACTTTCAAAACTGTTCTTTCTCACTAAAGTAAATTTACTAAATTGCTGTACAGCTTTAGTTTTTATATCACTGCCATTAGTAAGCTCATTTGATTGTGATGATTTGTCGTCCAATCCTGCGGAGATATTCGACGGCAAGTAGGCATTATCATGAAATGGATTAAATTGACAGTTGATTTCATTCCCATTTGTAAGAAATGGATTTGTACTTATATAGTCAGGTTTTTTATAAATATTTAAATTCCGTCTTGTGTTCCAATCGTTTTGGTCATTTTCTTCCGTATTCAAAGCTTTTTCAATTTTTTCAAGCGGGCTGAACACGGATGAAGGCTGAACACTGTTATCACATTTAAGTTCTTTGGTCGTTTCAGAGGAAATAAGTGACCGTGTCATGGCGGTACTAATATTGTAGTGATAATACGAGTCTGCCTTTTCATGGAATATATTTTCTGCATCAGCGATTGTTTCATCAAACGAGTTTGGTGATCGTGGCTCCCTTAAATTAGGATTAGTTACATTTTTTAGATTTCTAAAAACATAAGCATTACATATTAGTGATGTAATCAGTTAGTATTATATTTTAAAAGATGAAAAAAATATACTCAAAAAGAAAGTAATAATGACATAAATTATATGAATTTAAACCCTGCGCAAAACGTTTGATTGATTTAAATAAAATAATACATGAAATTTGTAAGAAAAATTTTCAGGCAGGTAAGAAATGTAAAATTTTAAATGTTACCATGAAGTAATTGGTCAGACTATTAATCAATGACTATTAATATGGTATTTCACTATTCATATATACAATATATTTTTAACTATAAATGAAAATATTTTTAACAACTTTTATATAATTTCATGAATTAGCCTACAATTGACATGCACTTTAAATGACACATGTTAAGCATGTGATAATAATAATTTTAACAAATACACATTTTCTTACTGCGGTAAAACATTTGGTGCCGGTCGGAGGGGTTGTGGAGGAATGGCAGAACTACCCTCGCTAATGGGAAATATTGTCATGGCCGTCATGGAATATTCTGAATCCACCGAGTCGAAGCGGTGGAAGTTTTCACCGCTAAAGTCATCAGGGTCTGATTTCACCTGAAATAAAACATCCATTGTCATTTTTAAATAAAATGTGTAGGTGCAGTTCATTTTGTGATAGTGAATTTCTACCATATTTTTCAATGATTTTTTCAATGTTTTAAAAGTTATTTTTAGGAAATTACTTTAATAGAATTGAATATTGATATCTTATTAAATTCTAAAAATATTTGACTAAAGAAGTGAGAACTGCACGTTTTCTGTGAAATTATATTTTTTTAGATGGATTCAATGAAATCTGTCAGTGCCCCAATCAGTGCTTTTTTGATGACTAAAACAGTCTAAGCACTTTAATTTATCATCGGCATGAAATTTTAATATTTATTGAAATTCACAAATTTGTTGATAATGTCATTAAGTACTACTCTAATTTTTGGATCGCTGTGTGCAAAAAATAAACTTTTTATTTCATTTTAAGGTTTAATGCTATAATTTGTGCAGTAAGAAAAACATAACCTTATCAGTATAAATCTATTCATTAGTAGAATATAATATTCTGAAGGCTTGTGGCTAAACAAATTGCATATAACCTGGCAAATAGACGTAATGTAGCTTTAGGGGTTTAAGGCTTTGAAGTGGAAACATTCTTAAAATAATAATAAAAGTGCATTACCAAATATCCATTTGCATTATAGATTCCACATCTTGTAAGGTTGGCCTTTTCTTCTCTAGAGGATCGGAATAGGAGCCAGGAGGCTGTGTGAGACCAGACCCCTAACAGTCGGCACACAGCGAAGGCCAGAGTTAGGCCAACGGCCACCCAGCACAGTAGGCCTACAAACCAGTGCATCGGAACCGATGATCTGGAATGTATTTCAAATACTATAATGTTTCTTGTTGAATTCCAAAATAAAGGTTTGATATTAAGACAACCAGTATTATTCACTTTGAGCTGTATATCTGTTATTTCAGTACATAATACAAAAAATAACTTGTGCCGGTTTGGCAACTAACTACTGCTGATGATTAAATCATTAGAAATGACAAATTGTGCTGGTTGATGTACAAGGCGGCACGAAACATGGCGCCTCTGTATCTTCAAGAACTTTGTATCCCAGACAATTTGAATAGTAGACGTCAAACTCTCAGGTCAGCCTCTACTACAGGAAGGGTTGTAGAACCGACTGACCGTTACCAGAAGTCGAAATTTAGTGAAAGGGCATTTGCGGTGGCAGGCCCAAAAGCGTGGAACTCTTTGCCCTCCGTCATAAGAAACAGTGTATCAGAGACTTTATTTAAGAAGAAAATAAAAATGCACCTTTTCAAAAAGTCATTTTCATAAGTGAAAATAACAATTTTTAATCGTAAAAACAAAGATAATTGTAGAACTATAAACAGTTGAGGTGAAAGTATTTACGAAAATGGCGCTATACAAATTATCCATTATTATTATTATTATTATTTAGCTCATCACTAAAACCTATCCCACAAATATAGATAAAAATGTATTTTTTATATACTTTTACATATTTAATTGAAATTTGAAGAAGTTATTTAAGAATTCTGTTCCATCATTTTTATGTGTTTCTTATCTCACTTAAATACAGATATATATATATATTAAATATTCCCTCCATATTAAAAAACAATTTTTTTTCTTTTAATCCTATATAAAATAGTCTTACAACTCTGACTATTCTACCTCTCTTCCTGTCTGCAAAATATATAGTTTTTATTTCCCGGGGATATCACAATAAAAGCCGAGTAATTAATTTTTCTAAGAAACCAAAGTTCAAATCAAGCAAGTCACTTATTTAAATGTCAACCAAAGAAAACAAATAATTATCAGCTGCATGCCATGACAGTTGTATGATGAATCACTTGTGATGATATGTTTACTTGTACCTTGGAAGTTCACATTTATTGATTGTTGAACATATTTAATCCATGTTTTATTTTCTAATATAGTCAAAATAAAAGGTGTATTAGATAATGTTAAATTCGAATACTTTATGCTGTCAAAAAAATTACTGTTATTACAAGCTGGGGATATAAAATTTTCAAAATGATTATATGATTTTATTAATGATAAATAGTTTCTACACATATCATTAACATGTTAAATTTTCACCGCAATATATGATATAATAATGAGGATATAAACAAATCTAATTAGTATATGTAAAAATGACAAGCAATATATTAGACGAGTTATATTTAAAAAAGCACACGACACTGTCCCTAATAGCTTTGATTTATTACATATTTTTTTAAAATACTTAATGAACGAAGTATTTAATTCACCTGTAACTGTTGGATACGTCAGAACTCAGCGATGCAGTCGAAGCAAACTGTTGCACCCAGGGTCATATAAAAATCTACTATCACATTCAGGTCAATTCATTTACAGTTTTCATATAAGTTCACTGTATTCCTTCCACCGAGATTTGATTCTCAAGCAATATTAATCCGTCTCTGAAGCGATCCGCACTGCGTGAACAGAATTCTGTATGATTTTAACATAGTTTGAAGTATTTTAAGTGATAATACCCTGTCAGAGGCGATTTAAAGCGATAATATATGCACCAGTTATCACATTGTGCAAACTGGCTGTGTTTGTGTACAGTGGACTGGCGTTCTCCACATTCAAATGTTCACTTGTGTAGAGCAACACTCGCGGCGTGCGGCTCGCGGAGTCGTGCCAGTCTTTTTAATAATTCTTAACATCATTTGTATTGAAAATTCTTTCAAGCAAGCGAGCTTTCAAGACATGCGCCTTAGTGTAGGCAATTTACGTAACTCCCAAATAAAAATGAGCAATATTTGTATCTAAATGGTGTTGTTTATTACTTGCGAATTAAATTTCTTTAAAATATGTTTCGTTGTTAAATTAAGCGCCATAAAGTAATTGTATTTATTTAATATTAAAATACAGTATAAACATATAATGATATTTTGATAACAATATTATTATTTCAAGTAAAATTAATTGTAATAGGATAAAACAACTCTTTGTATTATCGGAATGAAGTCATTTAGCTGATCTGAAAGTACGTTTTAATTTAGTGTTTTAAATTGATATTAGACTTCGGCTCAGTGTAAATGCAAAATTGTATTTTACACGATTAACATTCATTCGAACGTGTAATACATGCATTCGTTTTGGAACCCACGAACTTCTGTATTTATGCGATAGTTTTTAAGTTTACTCTCTTCCATCCATAGCTATTATTGTTTCTAATTTTTCAACTTTATAAAGTGTATTAATTGTCTAGAAATGTTTTTACATTGTACCTTAATGTCATACTAGGGCGTTATTTTAGTGATGAGAGTTCGTCCGATGATGATCTCGTTGTTTAATATACATTAGCACATAATACAAAAAAAATAAAAAATCACCACTAAAGTGACAAAAATCATAGATAATGCACAAATAAAGCATATTTCATGATTATTTGTCGCGCCTATAGACATCTCCATCTATACTTTGACAATAGTAAATTTAACATTCCAACAACCCGCAAACGACTTTAACCACGGGCGTTAGTAAAAAGTTACTACTGATCATACAATCGGCCCTAAATATGTATGTGTATATATTTGCACCATTCAACTGCGTTATATAGATATAAGGTGAGTCTGGATTGTATTTGTATAAGTCGACAACAACCATTAAAGATCTTGTGTCACAAAATGGACCAAAGATTAATAGCAGAAGCCTTTACAAGACAGAAAATGATAAATATAGTTTGATCAAAGGCCTTAAGGACTGTTTAACTTTTTTCGAGTAAATTGCCAAATAACATAAATATATTCGAGGGTTGATTCACCGACACTAACCCAACACTTTGGTTTATTGTTTTTTTGATTTTTCCAATCGATTTTAAAATATCGACCGTCTTATCCGTGGGATAAGGTAAATAACCGGATAGCACTTCTAGCGGTTCATTAATATTAATTGTATCCATCGAGTAACACCAATCAGGGTCACATCATGCGGAATTGATCGACCACACGTTATGTACAGTTGATACTAAGTCAGTATGTACTACCGATGGTTAAATTATATTTTTAATTTAACCATTAAATCTAATGGTTGGTTTTTTAATAAACCTATCTACGTCACTTTTTTAATAGATAATTATTTTACGGCTTTTAGTCATGAACAGCTTTAACGTAAGACACCGGGCGGCAAAGATGAATTGGCATTGGACGGGGCATTTTATGAGATGAGAGGACAATGGGTGGGCTAAAAGTGAAATACGGACAGGCTAAAGGCCCACTGGACCAATGATATTCTGGTAGTAGCGGGCTGGCAGCGGACCCGCGATACCTGCAGCAGAAAAGCTTGCGCCTTATCGGAGAAGTGTCACTTTGAAACGATCGTGGAACACGTCTTTTCAGGCCGACAGTTCAGCGTTAAGTGAAACACTAATCTTTGTATAATTAGGATATTTACGACCTAATGTTAATTCTGTTAAAATATAATTATTATTTGTCTGTGCGATAAGTGTCGGGTTCGGAGAAATTGATGTTAATGGGTTTTTAACCCTCAGCATATCGTAATAGAAAATACCCGTTCGCAGCCATTACGTTAACTTGTGTTACGATGAGGAATGCGTAATTTTTAACCATTTTAAAAGATAAATAATGCCTTTATTACTTATCATACTTTTACTATAAAAACAGATAAATATGATAATATAACGGAGCATTCATCGTATGCAATATAACGGTGGCAAGTATCGATCGATGCGGTAGACTTGTGTTACTGCATGGCTTCGCAAGGGTTAATATTGTCAGTAGATGGGGTTGGGGTATTTTGTCTGTCTTCAAATGTATCGAGCCAAGTATTTAAAGGTATAATATTGCCGTCTCTGTTATTTAAACTATTGTACAGATGCGAGATAACTAAGAAATTCAGATTCAATAACTATTGAAGAAATAATTATTGAATCTGAAATAACAAAAATAAGCTGCAATCGAAATTGAAAGGATATCTCGATCCAGTGTTATATTTGAGAGAATTCTATGAACCGGAGCGGCGTTCCGTTTGTTCCGATCCATCTGATCCCTAAAGATACTTCTTAAAGGGATGGCCGATACTTTAATTCAATCCTCCGTCCCTTGTACTGAATAGCACCCCAAAGCTAGCCACTTTAAAATATTTATTATACATATACCAGCAAAACTAAATTCTTGCGATATGCATGAAACTCTGGAAGGTTATGCCTTATTTTATCCAGGATTAAACATATTTTTCTCAAGATTTTATCAAAATAGTTATTTTTCAATAATTGAATTACTAAAATCCAATATGATGCGTGTGATCCCCTCGAGCTGGTGTTCTATAGCGCTTAATCGATCGGCGCACGCGCCCCTGACTATCCACCATCTCGGCCAGAGGAGGCTTTCCTGCCCTCCCTCGGAACCCAGGCCTGGGGTCGACTTTTCAGCACCAGGACTTTCAGCGCACCACGCACCCTGCCAGGGACTTCCCTTTAAATATTACCCGGCCTACGTTAACGTCAAGACCTGAATTGTAGATGAAAGGTCACCAGATGATAATAATAAAGACATGTCAGAAGTCATGAGTCATGTTAAATAATATATATAATACATACATTGCGAAATAATATTTAAATCACAAATAATATACTTTATTCAATATAACGGTTGTTCAGGAGTGATCAACTTTTTTAAAAAACAAAAATCTTCAAATCATCTGAATTTGTTTAAATGCACATAAAATTATCCAAATAGCAGTGGCGTGCAATTTACGCATTCAAAATTTTTGAATAATACGACAAAAATTGCTAAATATGTACATTAATTTATTTCCTATAATAAAACGCAAACAAAATGCGCATCCTTGCCAAATAATTTCAACGAATGTCAAAAAATGTTAATGGACTACTTATTAAAATGAAAACATCGCGTTATATTTGCTTTGTTTTATCGATTTTATAAAAAGGTGGTTTTACTAAAGATATTTAATCGCTATAATGAATTGAAAGATTATTATCTCACTCACCATCCTCGCTGATCTAGCTATTGTTCGAATTATTTTTATTTTCTGTTGTTTAGCTCTTCTTGAAGTTCTCGAGCTACAACTTTCTGATGACCATATTCTGGACCCTTTTACAATGTACACTGCACCAAAAATTGTTGAAACTGTTCTACTTCTCTTCTTTTTTATCGTGAGCTCAATGCTGTGTATCATAGTTTCCTGATCTGTTTGGAACTCGGTGCACAATACGCTTCCATTCTTCACGGTTCTTAGTCACGTTGGTTGCAGCGTTCACTATTTTATTTAGTCCATCCATGCTGCTGTAGCAGGCCGTCCTCTTGCTCTTTCTTTTTCAACTATCTCATTGATCACGAGTTTCTTGAGAGTTTCCTCTTGCTGCAAATTGCCGACAATCATTAATTCTTGGAAGATAGAGATATTTGTGTACTTCACGGTCTACGTGACACGTAATATCTACCTCCAGCACTACGTCTCGAAGGCATCTAGTACATTTCTTTCCATCTTTCTCATTATCTATAGTACTATGGAGAATACTATAGATTTCACTAAATGAATTGTGTTTCTTTTCAGAATTGACCGATTTCTCTGATTTTGCTATTCCATTTTGACTTTGTATTTCTGCTTCACATCATGCATTTTTTGAAATGAGTGCACTCAAGTCGTCAGTTTCTTCATGATCCTTTAAAGAATCGTACATTTAAGCCTTACCCATCTTAGAAATAAAGTCGATTCTCTCGACAGCACACGATGCAGGTGTGACTCCTGGTTCTTGGAGTGGTACCAATTCCAATAACTATTATTGTGACTGCAATTGTGCGATTGATATTCGATTAATCGATTTAACTGTTGGAGGTTTAGTTTCTAGCGAACCAGTGATTGAACTACGAATTAACGAATTACGAATAATCGGTTACCAATGATTGTTTCAATCGAACACAATAAAACGGTTAAATAATTCTGGCGTCTGCTATCAGATTACTCAGAGGTGTTTGAGATTCCGTAAAAATAAGGTAGATGACTCTTTCAAATAATGGAAAGGTAACATATAGGTTCGAAGATTTGTCGTTAAAAATATTGTCGCTGTAGCATAGTTGGATAATGCACCTTTCCCGGTTTGGAAAGAGATCCAGGTTCAAATCCCGGTGGCGCAACAACAATATTTTTCGATAAAATTGATTTCATATGTATATCTTTCTAATTAATACATTTAATTCATATTTAAAATAATGATTTACCTGATCCCTACTTCCAATAGTTTGTCACCTCTGCGTACTATCGGATTGTATTGGATACAGTTCGTGCGGTGTGGCATTAATTTTGTCAAAACAGGTGAATTTTTGTCACCGATTTTCTGCCAGAAGCCGATCCGGTAATGGTATTATTGCGTGTCGAAGCATTTCGATCAACAAATCGAAGTAGAAAATCTCGTCTGATATAAGTAATAATGGTAATAAAGCTACACACAAAACGAAAACTTTTAGTGGATTTGTCAAAATCAAGCACACGTGTTATATTATATTATTCTAATTTTATTATACAAATGTTTGTGAAGAAACCAATAATGAACTATTAATTCACAGAGTAACTAATACATTAACTGTTATACGTTCAAAAACATGAAAAAAAACCCTATTTTAAATTAATTTGAACTGGGGTATTATCTTCTTTCGGCATTTTTGAGGTGCTGTAGGCGTATATTGAGGATGCTGTGGATAGCCAGGAGTACAAATACGAACAAATGAAATGGTCTAAACGCTTTATTTATTTGTAGTCTATGTACTTTACTTTGAGGTTCTGTTATATGATGTGGAATTACTGAAACAGTGTTGAAGAAGTTTGAACGATTCAAAATATGAGTATAATAATATAATATAACGTAAACATTTTAAATATGAATTAAATATATTAATTAGAAAGATATACATGTAAAATCAATTTTATCGAAAAATATTGTTGTTGCGCCACCGTGATTCGAACCTGGATCTCTTTCCTAACCGGAGTAGGTGCATTATCCAACTATGCTACAGCGACAATATTTTTAGCGACAATTTTCGAACCTATATATTAATATATTTAATCGTTCCATTATTTGAAAGAGCCATCTATCTTATTTTTACAGAATCTCAAAAACCTTCGAGTAAACTGATAGCAGACGCCAGAATTATCAATTCATTTTTATTAAATTTTAGTTAAAATTGAATTATTAGTTAAAATTTCCGGTTAGGAAAGAGATCCAGGTTCGAATCCCGGTGACGCAAAAACAATATTTTTTGATAAAATTGATTTTATATGTATATCTTTCTAATTAATATATTTAATTCATATTTAAAATATCACAGACCGTCTGTTCTGAATAATTACAACTTCACAATAAGAATGTGTTCTCCTAATAATAAACATTTTAAACACAATTTTTCAGACAATTCTAGCTCATTTTAAAAATGAATTAACTTTAACTCAATTCAAAGATAACATGAATAAAAATTGCTGATAAGTAATAATTTTGATTTCCCATTTTTCAACATTTTTTTTAAACAACATTAAAAACCATTACAGACTTTTGAGATTCCTTTATAACGCTTGTAATGATATCCTACCGCTTCCACGTATGCGAAAATATATAACGAACAAATTCTCTGTCGCATCGGCATTGCGGTATAGCTGAAAAAATATTAATGATCAAACATATAATACGAGCATACATACATATTCTTATGATGGAAGCTTAGTGACTCGACCGGCACAGCGGACTACAACACACACAATAATGGGTTGTATTTGCGAACACACTAATATATTATGAACATGCAAACGTTGTGTGGACGCGTAAAAGGTAACATTGGCGAACAGGGGTAGTTTTGGTTGTAATACAAAAGGAATTGCGTCATTTAATCGTTTCTTATGAAAGTTGTTAGTTTCCTAGAAAGTTTGAATTACTAATGTTCGCAGAAAGATCAGCCCTAGTCAATGCGGGGTCGATTCGAGCATGTAGTGCAATATCCGTTTAATGAATTGATTTATGAAATCGAGAATAATCATTTGCTATTGGAGTGCGTGAGACTGGTAAGTTGACAAATTATCTTCCTGCGGTGTGGGAATGATAAGTTGAGCTGTGAAGTTGACGTCCTACTATCGAGCTCGTCAGACTTTGTGACATATCGTCCTGCTATGTGGGGTTGATAGTTGAACTGTTCATGTTGCTATTGTGCGTGGCGTGTATCGTCTCCTCTTCGCGCTATCAACGAAGTGTGCTTTCGAGAGAGCTTCGTGAGGATCAATGAAGTACGTGTTTCCAAAGAATAAAATCTAGATAAGGAGGGTCAACACTGGCAGATTGGTCGTGTTCTTCCTGGAGTCTGGTTGGTTCTTAAGCCATCCTGTTCGTTTCTAATTCCTTCCATTCGTTCTTTCACCCGTTTCTCTATTCTAGTGCGATCATTTGGGGTCGCTCGAAGATTGCGCTAACAGGGCCATTTAAATATAAAAATTATATGGCTTTATTAGCTCGCTGCAAAACAAACTAAAGACAATCAATTTTTTAATTAAAATTAATAACTAACTTTTCTTTTTCACTATTTTGTTCTTTTTCTTTAATTTTTTCATGCCACGCCCGGGGCTCTTTACAGTGCAGGCCCGGATTGGGAACAATCGGTCTAATCGCCGACCTAACGTCGGCCTTGGTTCGCAGCTCCAGTTTTATACATATATGATAACAGTTAGAGAGGTAAAGTAGTACTTTACCTAGCTGTGGATGCACCTAGGCTGAAGAAGATCAAATAGAATAGACAATATTGACATTATGATATTAAGGAAGGGAAAAAAACCCCATATAATTATAGTAAAATAAAATGAAAGGGTCCACCATCAGAACATATATATTTTGTATCTGAAGTGATTTTGTATTTTTGTAGAGATAGGAGAATTGACTTTAGACACCGAAGTTAGATTGTGAATGTAAATATTTTTTTTCATTCTATTAAAAAATTGTAAACTCAGTAAAAAAGACGTTGAACAATATCTGAATAGCTCGGTTAGATAAGCTAGCAACCCGTACCCGGCGTTAGAATAGAACAATAATTATGTATGCAATATTATATACAAAATTAAATTAAAGATTTTAAAAAATTGATTGAAATATTTTGTTTTTGTGGACGTACATAATATTAAATAGAGTAGAAGTATATATATATAGGAAGAATAATATATTAGAAGCGTGTAAGAAGAGAAAAAAATAATTATAAATTGACAAAAAAATTTAAAAATTAAGCAAAAAATAAATATTGAGGTTGCCTATGTTTAGTGCAATTAAGAGTCTTTGATCACTCTAAACCAAAATTTGGTTTAGAGTTCATATTATATATTATATATTGTATTGCGGTTTTTATAATTCCGGACAGAATCCAATATTTACAAAGTAAAAATTGTGATTTACTTGTCTTGTCTAGATGTCCATCGGTAAAATATTTTTTGATCGAAAATATACTTTGTATCGAGTATTGTTTTCAAGGACATTTTTTAAAATAAAATTAATATAATATCAAAGGAAGTGTTTTTTTTTCAGTCTTGATCTCGACCCGTAATACGACGCGTAAACCTTTTATTAGATTACAGGAGGACCCTCGAGACCCTGTTACCTGACTTTAAAGTTATTAACTGGATGATTTATGTATCTCGTATAGTATTATCTTTTCTTAAATAAACAGGTTTAAGGAAATACCCCGCCCCGGGCAGAAGCTGTGTAAAAAGAAAATTGAAAAAAAATAATAATGTACAGGTGATGTATTGAAATATCTATTGAAAATATATTGTGGACCAGGTGTGATACACGCTGTGTATACACGAGTACGTATATAGAGGATATAATTAAATTGCCGAAACGCATTTAAGCTTTTAAAAAAGAAATCTCTTTTATCAATCTCCTCATTCTTTTATATTTCATATAAAAATGTTTTGTCATCTTAATGCATTTGTCAAATAAAATATCTTCATCATTGAATTTTTTTTACGTAAATAAGCAAATCGCTTTATATGCCAGTACGTAGTATACGAGTATATAGTTGTAGGTACGGTGTATAAACATATAAAATGTTCATAATTTATTAAAAACTTTTTCAGCCTCTTCGCAACAATCAAAGAGATTTCGGCTCTGTGTGTATTTATGTGCTTTATTCGTATCTCTAGGTCCAATATTGACAGAAATACAAATATGTAATTTGAAAAAAATAGTTTAAATGTTTTAATATTATTTTTTTTGAACCTGTGAAAAAAGATGAACGAAGAAAGTTTTCTTTCATTTTCTAAGACCAATACTAATGAAGGTTCAAATTTTTAAACAGCCGCCATTTTGAAAGAGAATGGCGGGTCAAACTGGTTATCGAACTTAGCCGAGATATTTACTAGAATTTTTTTAGAAAACTTGGATTGAAATTAGATGAGAACTACGGGAGCTATCGTTTTTACAAAATCCGTTACATCACATACACAGAGCGGAATAAAACCTAAAATACAAAAGATCATATAAAAAGTGACTTTATATCAATCACTAAAATGCCTAACCATATATTGCCTCAAATTCACCAAATATATTTTACCTCAGCCAAAAATTCTGTGAGGGTTCCAAGGACGTTATTATATCAAAAATCAAATTTATCGACCGGTCTAATCTCTGAATAACCTAAATAAACATAATTTTACTTCTGAGATATTTCGTCTTATCTATCTTACAATATTTAAAAAAGACACATATTGTGAAGTTGTAGATATTCAGAACGTAAGACTGTAATATTTTTAATACAAATTAAATGTATTAATTTGAAAAAGTGTAACATATAAGTTTGAAAATTTGTCGCCAAAGCACTGTGTTGGCATAGCTCAATCGGTTAATGCACGTTCCCCGGATTGCAAGAGATCCAAGTTCGAATCCCGGTAGCGACAACAATATTTTTCGATAAAATTAATTTTAAATGTATATATTTCTAATTAATACATTTAATTTGTATTATAATAAAGTCATCCATTCAGGTATGAACTATACAATTTAAATGTTCTTACTGAATGGACATAACTGATATATAAATTAAACCAGAGGCAAATTTTGATATTTTAGATTACTTTTCCTTGATGATTGAGTCGTCGTTCTAAACCCAGTCAGTATCAAAAAAGAAAACCCCAGGGTTAAATACAAAGTGGTTTAGTTTAATTGTTTAATTAGATACATTTAAAACGTATTTCATGTACATCAATAATATTAAAAGTTTCCTGTTTACTCCGAAATGCAACAGGCTGGAATAATACATTTTGCTTAACCTGACCCACTTTCCGAGGAGTGAAGGTTGCGGCGGTGAACAGGGTCCCGAGGGAGAGGTAGGTGAAAATACGGGTCATGGTCCAGGGCGAAGCCTGCGTCGAAGCCTCCTATGACGTATTAAATAGGTCGAGATCCTGAACGGTGTGCGTAAATATTATTTTGCCAGTAGGTGGTAGCGCGGGAAATGAAATAAATATCGAGATGGATCATTATCGTTTAAGTTTTCTTATAAGTTCATGGACAGTGTACATAAATAATACATACGCCTTATATGCACGCATATAGTATCGATTATTAATCTTAATCTGTAGGATAGCTATTTATATATCATACTTAATAAATTTCAAACTAATACAATATACAAATTAATTGCATCAATTAGAACGATATATACAGATAAATTCAATTGATCGAAAATCTATTATAGCTGCAAAATGAAATTGAAAAATCTCTGGCTTTTAAATAAATGGAATGTTAGATGTATCAATTTGAAATAGCTGTAATATATAAGTTCGAAAATTTGTCGATTATTTATGAAACTGACGTAGTGTAATTGGTTATCGCACTTTTCCGGATAGGAAGAGATCCTGGTTTAAATACCGGTGGATTGAGTTCATCTGTATGTATATCTTTCTAATTTATGCATTTAATTTGTATTAAAATATCACAGAACTATGTTCTGAAAAATTACAACTTATATAAATAAATACAATGTAAACAGAAAAATGTTTGTGAAAGACAATAATTTTACTTAAGTTTTTAGGTTTATTAGCCTATTTACCCCTGCTTTTAACCGGTTTACAAATAGCACTAAAGACAACATAGAAGAAAAGTTTGAACTTAAATAAAAAATACATTTATTTATTAAAATTATCATGCAGTTGGAACAACAAGGCATATCTTCTGATATTTACGTTTTTTAAATTTATTTCTTCGGAGGACTTCGTTCCGTCACCCATGAGGTAATTTTTTTACAAACATGTCGCTATATAATTTAGAGTAGATAATAAAGTAAAAACTGATATCTGATTTTGGGCACAATATATAATGTAACTCAAATATTTTACTTGTATTTAAATTAACAGTTGTACTATATTTGTATATTACAAGTGCTATAAAAATACAATTGATACTTAGATACCTACCTGGTTATTTCAAGTTCATGGTTATGTAGTATGATTGGTATGGTTTTTTATAATTATAATTTATACAATTTATTACATTTTAAATTTAGGAAATTTTTTTATAAGACTACAAATCTCTTATAATTTAGCTAGATAGGTATATAGCGATTCTTTAACACACACTTGAGTAACAAATTCAGCTAGATTGATTTTATAATACGCATATTCAATTCCCTGGTGCAGTCCAAAAAAAATAAGCAAAATTTGTCTTTCAATACGGGCAGCTTTCAACAGAGGTCATAGATGTCGGGTAAGCATCTGTGTCACGAGCATGATCAACTGAAGTGGGCCAGGGTTACTGGAGCCTCCCGGAGTAATTGGGTTTACCTGGCTTCAGGACGGACTCGATCAATATTAAATTATGCATGGGTTTAATCACCATTTTAACATAAATTGTGTCCTTTATTTTGAACATTTATTTCTTTATTTTCAAATGAAGCTGTGAGAACTGCAAGCGCTAAAAATTTGTCAATTTATTCATAACTAAGGATTCTATTACAGTTATTAATGTAATTTGTAGTACCGGTACATTAACCATAATCTGCTTTCGGTATTACCACGAGTATTACAGGAATCAATTACCAGTAATATAGAAATTTTAAAAATTATACTGGTTGGACTCTACACCCCACCATGTATGGATAGTCCATCAAATAAAACTTACATTATCAGTACCAGTTGATTTAGAAAGCGAAGGGGTTATATGAAAAATTATAATTGTTTGAACAAAGGTATTGGGGAAATACGGAATGTATGTAGGAAGGGTGGAAGAAATTTTGGAGGAGGTACAGAAAGGGGCGGGGGGGGGGGGTTGATAGACCACCCAGAATCAGAAAACACGACCCACCTGTGAAATCTTCTGGCTTCAGGACACGTTCACATTGTTCCACGTGAAGTATCCTTGGACATGCACTACGGTGATGGAGCGAAGTGTGACACAACAAGCACAATGCACAATAGCAAGAACGAGAAACTGCAACACACATAAATAATATCAGCCTCACACGTCAGGACGATAATTAACATAGTTTCACAGCCTACCGTAAAATACTGGTAAACGATATCTATCAGTTCAAAGGTTCAACTTCAACTGGTCCAAAAAACTATAGGGAATAAACACCACAGAAAAAGATCGTGTTCTGGGTATTGAGAGAGAGGGTAGTGGATAGGTAATAGACAGAATAGAATTGTATCAATGCGTTCAAGTGCGCGCGAGATGGCGATCGGCAATCCACGAATCATACAAATCGAACAATAATTAATATACTTTTTAAAAACAATACACTAGATGCCGAATTAATTAGATTAGAAAATTTGTTAAAAGATCTTCTGATGTTAAAAAATATTAAGTTATTATTAAATACAGCCACATATCGTTTAGCAATTTGGAAAATAAATCATTAATTATACAAAATATTTTTTTATATTTAGTATAATAATAAAATAAATATATAATATTTTCAACTCGGATTAAAAATCCAGTTGTCAAATAATGAGTAAATAAATTGTGACAAATTATTTGAAATCATTGTTATTTTTGTTGTTATTATGTTTTGGAATCTCTGGTCGTAACTTGTCTTCATTCTCAATAAATACTTTTTAATAACCATTATTAAATATCGCCTTAGATTTATACGTCACCTTGCATTAAATTATTGTGCACTTAGATAATATTGATTCCATATATTATTTTAAAGATTACAAAAAAATTGAAGTTAGTGAATTCTTTCAAGTATGGTATCACCCCGCGGGAAAGAGTGAGGTAGCGAGCACCGTCACGCGAAACAGCACGAACAATGGATGATTCTGTTGTATTTTCAAAGATGGGTCTGCCTGCTATTGTCAGTGCCTTAATTGGCTCTTTGAAAGATTTCGACAAATTACTCAAGAACAATTGAGTGTCTATTAATCCGTGATCTACCCTAAAAATAAAATAAAAACAGGGTGAGAATAAGAGGTGCAAATAAAATAAAATTTATTAGCTCTGCGGTACTTTTTATTTTAACCATCTTCTTCAGTTAGAAGTTTTAAATACATTTAAAAAATATATAAATATTATTGCTGAGTAATTAATTAATTAAACGAAATGTGGACAAGGGTGGTTTGCCGATCTTCGCTTCTCTCAACCGGCGAAAGAAATGAAACACACAAGATATTCACTCCAGATACACTACGGCTTCAGAAACGAGAATGCGTTCTCGCCCGCAGAATACCTTGTTTGATTCCAGTTACAAACAGTACATTAATTTATTCATATTTTTTCCACCGTTGGCAAAACGCATTTTATAATAAAATGATAGTTTTTGTTTACCAAAATCTATCCCACGTCTCCCACGTTTAAATTCTTGACTCGTGTCTTATCATATGATTTAATTGGCGTCACCGCGGCGACCTCGCAATTCTGTGCTATACAAATAGTACAGATAAAACTGTTCGCTTGTCTCCTATAACATTCTCGCTTTAATGAAAACATTAATGTGTGTTTTAAGGCATTTATATGTCCTCGCAAATCCGCTTCCGACATACGACATATTAGCGGGATATTACTGTATACATCGATGATGTTTTCACGTGTTTTCGTAATGTACGAGAGAAATGATTATTTAATTGATATAATTCCATGTCTTAGTGAGGTGGATTCTAAAAGGTATAGTCATATTAGCGCTATAACTCCGAATGTATTGTAGGGCGCGGACCTGTTGGGCCCGTATCTGACGTGTGCTTCAACGAACCATAATGGCTTTACAATTGTGTAAAGAAGCCAAGAGTGTCTATCGTCTTTGCCTATGTCATCAGCATACAGCGCGATGGAAAGTATCTACAATAAATCCGAGTTTATATGTTTATCTGATAACTCAAACCCTTATATTATTTACCATCAGAAGACATCAATATTGACAGTAAACCAACCAGCGCGGTGAAGAGCCACGTGATGTGATACTAAACGGAGGGTGGTAAGCCCTCGGCAAGGAATATCAGTTTTAATGATGTCTCTAAAGCAAGCTCTGATGCACATCAAATAGCGAGAATATTGCTTTAGAAAAGATTTGCGAAGCTATCTGAGTACATTATTGGGCCCTTATGAAAGTGCTTCCACACCCCACCAGAAGCTTTAAATATCAAATATCTTATTTAAGAGCGAGCACCATTTATAATAAGAGTATTTGATAGCCATAAAGATTGCAGTAATGATTGATTGTATGCACACATAACTATTTTGAAACACAGAACACACACACACACACATGTTGTATTCACTCTTTCAGGAGCATGTTTTTGAGTCAGTATACCTGTGTGAGTGTGTATTATTAGTGTCATTCTTGGGAAGTTTTTCAGTTATTAATTAAAGTAGCTAAAATAATACCACGTTTTAAGTATTGGAATGCATACAAAGACACTGTCGCGACGTTTTGCAACACGTCTGTTAAAGCGAAGACTTGTGTTTAGACCACCGCGCGGTGCGAGACTTGCGTTTATATGCGCAGCCTTTAAATTCAATTTTAAGTTCTTCCGCTAGTTATACGGTTTTAGTTAATATGTTAATACGAGAACTGAATATATAATACATCAAATAAATATTTATTTTGCAAATATTATAATTATACATAGATATTTGATCATATAGAGTGCACGCCCCTGCAAAATACTAAGACACATTACACTGGTGAATTTTTTAGGCGATCCCAGAAAGAAGACGACCCGTGGGTCGCCCCAAGCAAAGCTATTGAAAACAGATAGACAATCTGTAAAGAGAGGTTTGATGCATATTGGGTTACAGTCGGGGGCGGATTGACGACCTAATTAAAGATCGCATACAAATAACCGAATGATAATGCGACATTTGAGATGTAGATCTGCAGAAAAATGCTCCAAACAAGCTGAATAGATAAAGTTACGTATGAAGATGTTATGATTTGGGTGAATAAAGAAAAATAAGTATTTAAAGTAATGAAAATTCGAAAAGCATCCGGAAAAGTACGAGATCTTGCACCTCATAATGTAGAGAAACATTGCTGGAAGCCGGGGCCCCGGAAGAAGGAAAACATCATGGCTGAAGAACATGTGACAATAGTTTGGCCAGTCTATTGTAGAGCTTTTCTGGGCCGCAGTAAACAAAGTGATGAAAGCCAACGTTCTTTGAACGGATAAGGTACAAAAAGAAGAATACAAATAATATTATTTAAATGGTTCTTTTTGTAACGTGTGAAAAATCAATAAGCTGATTTAATTTAAAATGTCTTTTTATATTGACAATATCATAATAGCTTCTAGTCTGCTGTCACTATTAGTACTACGCAATCTATTTTTTTTACCAGATACTACAGTCATTGTACTTTGCATGTGCAAAATTTTAGAAAAATAAATGGATTATTGCAGGATGCAATAAAAGTTAGTGCTTATTTAGAAAAAAAAAAGAATTATGTAATCTCCGGGTCGCACGTTCCGCGAAATAGAATACGATAATTCCGATCGTAAATCGGAATCACCGCAGGGTAGGGGAGGGAAGTAGGGAAACGTGGTAAAGGATGAGGTCGGTGAGGAGATAGAGGTTTTAGTCGAAGGATCAGTAAATTTCGGGGAACCGGCATTTGGAAGGACTGCTCGCCTTACCTTGTATACGACGCCCCTGTGATCCCTGCAGTCGCCGCCAAAATCACACAAATGGCATGCGGATGAGCCGATTTCCGATTCCAATTGAATACGGCGATGTCACGAATTCACGCACGGCAATTACAGAATCACAAACAATACAGTGCTGGTGCACTGGAGCTGAAAGGCCCACACCGCGAATGCTATGGCGATGTCGAGATAGAACAAATATCGGTCAAGTATTAACATTATATTTCTTCCGGGCTTTTCTGGCTCTGGTTGTAGTGACTGATACCTGGAGGTACCATGTCGAGGTGCCGGGTTCTCGACACTCCCCGGAGAAGTATGATATTTTTTTTGAAAAAAATAATACATATTCATGGGGTGCTACTTTATTGAATTTAAAATACCGAAAAAATTATAATTGACTTCATTATATCATAAATATTGAGTTATCTAATAAGTGGTTTTCTTCAATTATTCATTGTAAAATAAAAATTTTAAACACAAATTACATTTCAATCAATGATGTATTTTTCATTATTGTTCAGGACTTCATCCTATCTTTTAACCAATTTGTCGATGCCTTTTCTATAAAAATCGGTTGGTCTGGTATCCAAATAGTTATCGAGCCAATTTCTAAGGTCATTGTCGTTGTTAAACGTAACACCACGCATTTGATTGGAGAGCGACCGAAAATGGTGATAATCTGACAGAGCATGGTCGGGACTGTAGGACGGATGCAGCAGAATTCCCAGTTGAGCTCCTGGATGACCATTTTAACCTGATTAAAGGCGAAAAGAAGTATGTATCGAAAATGTTTGTTTTTCTCCAATTCCAATTCCTTAGAGTCTACGATACTCTGAGTACTCTACATGCGGCTAGACCGCCTAATCTACTACTACAAGTGCATCAGCGCTAATCGCTTTGACACTTTTTCTAACTACCTTATTATTATAAACATCATATGTGTTTTATATTAATACATGAATTGGAATGGTTTTTCTCAACATGACACTCCATTATTTAAGCCCAAAAATTAAGAAAAACTATAAGATAGAGGAACAGCGTCACTGACATTTTAGAGCAAAAAAATGCTATCGAATATTTTTTGTCATAAAAAACATAATAGCGAAAAAATAACATTAAAAAAAACTATAAAGACGATCCAATATAATATAATATGAATAAGTTTTTCCGTTTATTACACAAGCAAATAATTCGTTGAAATCTGATAAAATCAATAAATATACTTTTTGAATATTTATGAAAGAATACAGCATAACTATGTATTGGACAGCTGTCATTTTCTGTTATATATTAATTCTTATTACGTTCGGGGTCTCTGACGGTAGTGGTCGTGTTCAGTGCGTCATATCATTTACTAAGGTTAGTAAAATGATTAAAAATCATATTAAATTAATTCTTGATGTGTAGTTCTCGTTCTTACATATTATTTTCTAATTAAACTAGTAGCAAAAAAAATATTTTAAATAAATCTTTGCCTGTCAAATTAGATCATTTTATGATAATATGTACTCGTATAATACTACGTAATAATAATAATATGTATTCGTATAATACGTGTTAACGTACTGGTCTGATATTATTATAGTTAAAATATAGCAATCTATGTTAGTTTTATTATGATTTAGATTTAAAAAAAAACAATAATTGAAACGCGCCATTACACGCGCATATGTATGTTTTATATAAGCATATAGCTGCAATATGTTATTTATCTCCACGAAGTTCTAAAAATAGATAGAAAATAAAAAACGTGACGCATATCTCAAACGCATAACGCATATAATATTTGAAAAAAGAATCATAAATCATAAATTTAATCTCTCTGAAGGAGAACCAAACCCCGTTGGTAATATTGACGCGTGAAAATAACTCTCTTTTAATACAATCTTGTTATAAAGTTCACTAGGGGTAACTATTTTTTAAATAAAATAAAATACTAAAAATTAATGTCAAGAATATGTAAATAATAAAGTGTAGGAGAATCGAGAAGAGAGTTCAGTGCATTAAAATCTATCACAAAAAAATCAGCATTATATTTTTATATGATAATTTGACACCAGTCTGTTAGGGATTTGATGTGAGAGGTACCGGAATCAATACTCGGCATAATTTTTTTTTGATTTCAAAAAGGTTTCGGATGTGAATAAACCAAAATCATAAAAGCGAGTTTTCGAGTCAAATTTTACTGGGGTACCCGCTGAATATTCTATATTAAAATAAAATAATTTATTTCAATAATAATAATAATATTTTATTTTTTTGATTTATAGTACAGTACAGTGTGTTATTATATTGTTATAATCAGACAACATTGCAGTAAAGTAAAACATATATTTCGGTACCCTGCCTGCTACACTAGTATTTTACCGTATTATAGCAGACAGTGCCTTTCCGGTGTAGTAATAAACAAAGTGTAGTGTTCAATGTACAAATAAATATACATAAAGAGTAAATCAAGATGCGATTAGATAGCATATAAATACAATGTTCAATGTATATAAAAAGGAAAAAAAAATTATATAAAGAGTAAAATAGGATGCAATTAATAGCATATAAATATAATGTAAAACTTAAAGTAAATGCAATGTTCCATTTATAAAAAAATAAAAAACTAAGTAAAGTAAGAGTAAATAAGTAAATAACATACAATTATGAAGTAAACTTATGTAAAATTGTAATGCTCAATATAAAACGATTGAAAATAGTTCAGTTAAATAGCACACTAACACAACTACACATAAGAAAAATGCAACATTCAATATATAGATACTGTTGTTGTTTAATAACTATCAATAATGACTTTTTACTAGCGAGGTTACGATATTTTATAACACATCACCCCTAAATAATTAAGTAAAGAAAATAGTCCACTGAAAAAATGTAAAGCACGAATAGTTATTTCTTTAAAAATTGTTAAAAAAAAAAAAAGTGTTAAAACTTTCTGGTTTAAAAAGTGAAAGTGTCTAGCGGGATTCGTTCAAAGTTATATATAAAAATGAGCGAATCTAGTAAATATTACCATGGCTGATAAAGCTCAGTTTGACAGAGCAGTCTGTTATATTCAGGCTACATACTTGATACTAAGCTTATCAAATGAGATACAATTTATACAAATTTAATTTTATACATATTCTTTGTTTCCGTTTAACGAACGCGTTTAAATTTAGGCCCTCTTGAGATCCCAAGTCCCAGCATATATGGATTGGTGTTTATATTAACCAGCTAGTTAATTAACTTATAAAAAACTATTTAGACTAGCCTAAAAATCGAGAAAAAGAATATAATTTATAAAAGACTCGAAGCCATCGGTAGATCATCACTGTGTTTTGGGTTATTGGTTATAGGAAGTTCTTCTCAAATAAATAAATAAATTTCCCTTACAAAGTTTAATCCTTAAATTTGACACTACGCCAGTGAGAAACATATAATAGAAAGGTAATAAACCTTATAAATATAGAAATACTTATTCCAAGAATGCATCAGAAATGGATTGGATCGAGAAGCAGTATGGGCAGCCCTTCGGCAGTGTGACAGTAGTAATAAAGAAGAAGAAGAAGAAGACATAACTATACGTGTGTAGAGTTTATGATTTTTATTAATATATTTTCTCTTCAGTATATATCTAAATCATTAAATGTGTAGTTATGAAAATCTAAATTGAAACGAAGGATCTAGATATTGTCATTTATCAATATTTTGATGGAGCTATGAGTGCTTTCGAATAATGTTAAACAAATGCGAATGAAGATCGAAGTCTATCGAAATTGATCGGGAAAATTCACCATCCGTTGGGATAGATAGCCACGCCGGTGGCGCCGTCGCCATGACAACACTAGAGACGCCAGCGCCGCGACGCTACGCCTAACTCCTACTGCCAATCTCACGCCTAACTAGAGATAACAGCTGTCCCCATTCAATCCGTCTTAATTCCGATCTGTTACATTTCAAATTTCCCATTGGCAGGTTCTTGATACAATATTGAAGGAGAAAAGTGCGAATTCTGGGAATTAGTGTTTGTCTCGTCGATAAGTGCTTCGCTTGACGTTTAGGAAGTTTGCAGGTTTGAATTTTGAACATATGTTTTGTTTACAATTAAATAATATTTATTTATTTCAATTTGACATGTACCATTATATTATTTTATATATCTAAACTGATTACTAATAAAAGTATTTTATTAGTAGAATAAGCAGCTTAATAACTTTTATATAAAAAAATCTACGTGTTACATTAAAAAATAAATGCAATATTGTGAAGACTAGTTGATTTAAAAAAGTTTGTTTTAATGATTCTTTAAAATTAATTTGGTTATCGATAATTTTAGAATAGTACTACGTTATTTTACGTCCTTTATTTGTAATATTTCAGTTGTAATTATATTATTAACGATTTTTATTGCATTTAAAAAATAGTGAACTAAATATTACATTATACTATTTATAAAATTGTTAAAAAATAATTACAAAAATCCTAAAAAAGTTTACTTCAACTATCTTTAACATATGGCTAAATAATTTTAAATAATATATATAAATAAATACATATTTTCACATTTACAAGTAAGAAAGTGATGTAGTAAATAGAAGTACGGTTTGTGGTTGAAATTTAGATATAAAATAAATATTTAAAAATGAATACTAAAAATAGCTGCGTAATATTGTATGATAACATATTTTCGTATAAAAACGCGAAAAATGAATTATTTTTGAAAGGCCCCCCTTCAGCTACATTGTTATTTATTTAAATTTTTTTATTATTTATGAAAATAGTTCTTTAATAATTTAAAAAAAATACATTATTTATATGATACGAAGATTAAGACTGATTATTAAAACAAATATAAGAAAGATTATCTATAGAAAATTATTAACATGTTAATAATGCATAACTGTATTTTTTATATAAAATGTAAAGGCAAATATTCTGAGATATTTGATACGCTGTAAATAGAAAGTGCATATTCAAAAATAAATAATATTTTTTTTAAAGATAAATATTCTGCGCTATTTTAATGCAAATTAAATGAATCAGCTAGAAAGATATAAAGAAAAAAATTGGATAGGAAGAGGTTTACATTCGAATCCCGGTAGCAACTAAATATTTTTCCGGTAGATAGATTTTTTCTGTATATCTTTCTAGTTAATTATTATTAATTATATTATAAATAAATAAATTAACAAGTTATGTATTTATACATAGTCGAAAATAATATTAAAACAAATATTTTGAAAATAAGTTATCTTCACATAAAGTAGGTACAAGAGCGGAATTAATAAAAATACACAATGTTAATTAAACTTAATTTAATATAATTCAATATGGTACTTGAACGAGGCCGTATTGTAATTTCATTAATGAGATTTTGGTGCGCGGCGTACACGAAAACTAATAAAACTCATCACTGGTAAGTAGGTATTGTATACAAGGTCAAAAAATTTAATTAAACATTTTTTTCTGCCCCTTACTTTGGGGGGGTCCGGGGGTCGGGGACCCATCGCCCTCCAGGTGTCCCCTCCTCCATTGTTTTGGAGGCTGCTGTTGATTGTAGGTCAAGCCTCTCTTCACACAGGTTCTTCATTTGTCTTCCTTAGCTAAGCCTGGGGCAACAGAGTGGGTGCCTTTTTTTTTGGTATCGCCGAAAAAATTCGTTGGGGTAATCTTTCCACTGGCCAGTGCCCACCGACGGATACAGGAATTTTTAAGGGGAGCAATAAATTTTGTTTAATATGTATTGTAAAAGACCCGACATATATTACTTTTACTTCCCGGAATCATTCGAATACCCGAGAAGTAAACTCCCGCCTTCTTGACTATGCTTTTCTACTTTTCTCGGCATCTCAAGATCTTCCATTATTTCTCTATGCTTCCTTCAGGTTAAATGGTGCTTTTTCTTTTGTTCGACCTCTTTTGCTATGGAATATCAGGAGAATTTTATTAGTTTTATAATTTGTGCATGGTGTGGGGTCATTCAGTAAACACTGAATTACTGACTGAATATTGGCATCGTTTACTGTCAATTAAGGAAGGGATCATCAACACAGTTCGACAGCCGTTCACTTGGCGCTAGAGATAGACAACGCGACACATCTTACAACATTATGCGTCTTTTTTCTGCTGACGACAGTGGGATGCAGAGATTCGAAGGTTCTCGTTTAGAGGGCGTAATGTTGGTATGCGCACGATAACGGTCGTATATATGAACAAACAAGATGGTCGTTAAGTGAAAAGTGACTAAACTAACTCAAATATAAAACCTTATACTCTTCCGTGTACGAATTATATAGCATAAGATTTTAAAACTGCTTAAAATAATTTTTGTGTTCACACAGTAATATATAAAATAGAGCCTTAGAGGTAAAATTTACAATGATTTGAACGCAGACATTGCACTAACCGTCTATTGGAGTGTTCGGTTTGCTAGGTCTTATGGCTCATGTCCGCGGATTATATTTCCGAATCGAGGCAACCTACGAGATTGGATTATGCTCTCGTGAGATTCTTTGGAGACAACCTTGATGATACATTCATCAGTTAGGTGAATTTGAATCCCCCAGCAGCAGTTAAAACGGATTAAATATTTGTTATATAATATTTTATGTTTGTCTACTTTTTAAGAATAAATAGTTGTAGGTATTATACTGCGGTACATCTATCACGTTTGTGCCGCGTCAAATCGAACGTAGAATCGTGTACACGAGTTTGTCTCAATCTGATCTTTGAGTCTATCTCCAGATCAAAATCCAACACGTGTACACCGTTCTGAGATTTATCTCATTGTGTTTCATGAAACGGGCCGTTAGAAGTATATTTTTACAAAGCTTTGAAGACTTAATGTATTTGAGACTTTATCCTGCGTTCTGACGTATTGTGGTCGCCACCAAGTTTTACTGTTTTTAATATTATATAATATTACATATGGCAGGTAGTACATGGCCGCCCCTGGCATCTAATGGATCGCTCTACGCGGTTCTGTTGAAAGGTTCTTATCCTCGCTGACGGAGTACACACCCTCTCGTGTTGTGCTTATCAGTATTGAGGGACGCGATCTCTTCAGGACATTCCATTAGTCTAAACACTTAGGTTTCGTGGTCTTCTACAAGGTGGATAGCTTCATGTGCTGCATATTTAACTTGATCGGCCACCGAACAGGGGATCTTTTTTTATCATTTATTACATTTACATGGATTTTCTTCAGACATCCATGTGCTCTTTACTAAAAGTGTACGAAAATTCGTAAAAATAATTACGTGCTGTTTAGGGGACGGGGAAGTATTTTTTGAACACATTTTTCGGGCAATATAATTATTCATTTTTAATGAAATTACATTTTATTTGTGTAATTACGAAAACTATGTTTTAAAGATAGATGATAGATGTTATATTTGTTAAGGAACTATCTTCTAAAAAATCTACGTAATTTCATTTAATAATAATTTACAGTAATACCCCGACTTACGCTAATCCGACTTACGCGAACTCAGAGTTACACGGTTCGTTTGGCGACACTGCCGCCCGCTATATTCAGTGTTTCTCTTACTGTGATTGCTAGAAACTGATATCGCTCATGTAGTAGCAGAAGTTGTTAATATTGACAGGCAATTAGATTTGGAAGTCAATGCTAACGATGTCAACGAGATGTTGGATTCACTTAGTCAGGTGTCAACAATCGATGAGCTCATAGAGATGTGTAAGCAAAACGACAATGAAGACACTTCAGACCCAATTCCATCAGAAAATCACATGATAATTGCAAGCTTGATAGAAGGTCCCAGTTTAATTGAAAATGGCTTAAAAATTTTAGACATAGACTTCAACGAAGAACGCGTTATAGCATTATAGGAAAAAAAAAATTATTAACTTGCTACGAAGAAGTTCTGTCTGAAAAAAGAAAGCATTGTGTCGTCAGACGAATTTGTTAGATTTTATGAAGCCATTGACATCGAAAAGACTTTTTTTACGTAAATCGTTTATTTTTTTAATATTTTGTATTAATATGTATAAAGAACCGCAATTTTATTCACTATTTTTCTTCTAAACTAGTATTTTTGTTACTCTTTGGTCTCAATTAAACAAAATTGTATGTATTTATATGCAAAGTTGAACCCCGTCTTACGCGTATTCGAGTTAAGCGATTTTCGTCGGTAATTTCGGGGTATTACTGTCTTAAGTGCGTTAATTTTTTGTTAATAAATTTTTGCAATTAAGATTTTCAATGATATGCCAATATGATATAAGAATGGAATATAAATTATAAAGATAAGTTATAGTAAAAGGAAAATTTTAATCTTATTTATATTAGAGCATATATCATACATATACTCGTATATATTATAGTTATGTATGCACTGTATTAAGAATAATTAAATAAATAAGTTGAACTGCAAAGCGTGGCGCCACCTAGCAGGTCCTACTTAAAGCTTTTAAAGAAATATTGTAATTCTAAAGATAGATTGCTTTCGGCGGGAAAAATAGGTGTCTCAATTAAAAAAATATATATTTTTAAGTTTAGCAAAATCAACTTTGTGGTTAAAATCCATTATTTTAAATTGTTAAATTTGTTTTATTAACCAGTTAATGAATTAAAATACATCTATCGGTTTCGAAAAATATCATTTTCTTCTTCAGGATGTCATTAACTATTTAATTTTTCGAAACCCGTAGATGTATTCTAATTCATTAAGTGGTTAATAAAACAAAGTTAACAATTAAAAATAAAATATTTATAGACAAAATACGACGACATTCTATAGAGTTATTAAAGCTGTCACTACGACTAGAAATTTCCAGGTTCGGGTCCTGGTGGTAACAATATTTTTCGATTGATATATTTTGTATGTGTAAGCGATTGATCTAATTTGTTTTTATATATAATTATTACAGTAAAAAGTAATATTGAGTTAGAAAGTTTTAGTTTTATTTAAGAACTAGTGCACAGTAGGCTCTTCAGGTGGGTGGGTTTATTATGAAAATGAAAGCTAGTGTAATAGTAGTATTTGGCTTGATCATCCGATTTAATTTTAATTTTAATTTTTTCCCTTTTTACAATTCTCAGCAACAGCGAGAGGACCTTCTATATTCCTGTTATTCCAAGTACCTGATCGAGTAGACTTTAAACGAGAGTTAAAGCAAATTACAATTTAGCGCAATGCGCCGCTCGTCTCATCTTAAAAAGTAACAGCGTAATAAGTAAAACCGTTATGCAGTTGGCAAATAATACAAATTATAATGTAGGTAAGTGTATAATATGTAATTAAGTTGAAAAAAAAAGAAATGCATATCAAAATCACCGCCTGGCTTCCAATTAACTTATTTTTTTCCTATAAGCGCTTTTAGCGACTTCCGTTAGATGTCATTTTCGCAATTCCGCTAGCGTTATTTTCTGTTATTATGTACAGTTTAATGCAAAAATATGTTTTTCATTTTGTGTCAAATTTCGTTTACATATTTACGGAACTCCATGTTTATTGCAAAATATTTTGAGGTAAGGGATTTTGGACTATAAAATTAATCGATATGTTCATGCTGCCTATGCAGTTTTCTTTTCATACTTTCTGTGATGTACCTATGAAATGAATGTGTAGACGCGCACAATGTTGGTACGATTGATAATGTGTGAAAGAGATAAATGTATCTCATGTAGTCCTTTGAATATATTTTTAAAATATCATTAAAAAGAGTGTTAAGATGTACGAGTATATACCACCCCTATGTAGAATATTTTTTTCTGTTTCAAAGAAAACATTCATTATTAATTTAGGTAAATAAATAATATAAAAATATAAATCACCATGGAAGAGAACCGAACCCTGGACTCCCACGTAACGGGTGGCGATACTAACCATTACGTTTCCGAACAATCTATAACATCTTATTGAAAATAGCATGAAATTATCAGTTTATTAGTATTAGCTTCTTATGAAGTTTAACGGGGGTAACATTACTATTTTATTTTTAAAATATTTATACTAATATTTGATGTAAAAGATCAATAAACAATAAATAACACACTAATATGAATTGATAAAAAAAAAATGATCAGAATTATAAATTTATATGACAATTTGACACCACAGTCTGTTTGAGGAATAGCAAAATGACAGTAAATATAAAATACACGCATAACGATATAAATCAATTAATTAATTTTTTACTTAAAAATAACAGTAAATAAATACTTACATAAGAGAATTTAGCACTATATATAGCCCGTTAGGCGATTAGAGCGTTGGATTAGCATGCGAGAGGTACCGGGATCGATATTTGTCGCTCCTTATATACATTTGATTTTTAAAAGGTTTTGGGGGCGCACGGTATCTATCATGGCACCAGTAAATGTAAAAATAAAATACACGGTGTTTAAAAATGTTACAAAATTTCCAACGCAGTTTTCGTGATAAATTTGACTGGGGTGCGCGGTACACTGCCTTAAAATAACGTAATTTTAACCGCCCTTGTTATTGCCACCCTAAATAATGAAGAGAATCGCCATTATCACAGCTGGCAACCCCGACACATATTTCTATTTTTATTTTGCGTCTGATTCGCTCTGAATGTGAACATGACTTATGGCTCCGGGAAAGATGACTTGACGCAATGCAGCATCGCTAATGTAAATGTAATGTCTCGGAACTATAATTACTTCCTTTGATATACATATTACGTACCTAGACGTGGTCGTGGAAACTGGCTGGCTGCCGTGAGCTCGGCTCGACTTCGCTGCCGGCTGGCATTATGTTTTCGCTAATGCTCGTGGCGCCCCGTGGAAACATTGCGAGAACTTTGCAGTCAGCTTATCGAAGAGAGAGCCTCCCCGAGATCCCTCAAGTGTCAAGAGGCTCTAGTACATCTCGTAAATTAAGGTACGGAGGATGCCTTCTAATACTGTCATTGTTTTTGATGTAATTATAATATAGCAGCCACGCAGCACGGAATGAGACACGGTAATATACGGGTACATCTCTACAAGGGTACCTTTTATTAGAAAACTTTGTATGTATGTGTTTGAACAAGGGGTTAGGGAAAATGGGATACAGAAAGGGTAGAAGAAATTATGAAAAGAGATAGGAATAGGACATAGGGAGGTTGAAGAACCAACCAGAACCAGGAAGAAACACGACCCCACCTGAGAGATGCTCCTTTAGGAATCTAGATATTCTTCTTTCACTGGATTCACAGGTCTTTTAGCGCGATATGAGATAACACGCACTATGCACAATAGCACGATGTACAAGGTACGTACAGCGAGAAACCGAAAATACAAACAGTACTCTTTAAGCCCCACACAGCTGGGCGATACTTCATAAGCCAACAATTCGTTCCAACACGGCAGGAAGAACTTGGCGGCAATCAACGCACCTAACTTCGACTGGTCCAAAAACCACAGACAACACAGACCGCAGAAAAAGTCGTGTTATACGTGTCGTATCGGTAACTGAAAGGAACCATTGTATCTACGTATACTATGACTACATGCGCGCGCACGGCGACCGACGATGCATGAATAACTTTCGACACTTTTATTTAGTCGTATAAATTAGAATATTATTACATCTAGTATGTAACATTTTTAAAAACATACAAAATATATAAAATTACATCGTATATCAATTAGTATAAGGTAAATAAATTATAAAATACAAAAAAAAAAACACATGAGAAATGATCAGTTATTGAACTTAGATACTACATATTCTGCACACGACCTACGAAAAGTAGCAAGACTAATTGCTTCCTTCATATTTGCTGGCAGTTCATTGAACAATTTGAAACCTTTATTGTACTTGTATAAACTATTTCGTGTTCCTGCCACATTTGTTTTGTGAAAGTCTAAAATCCCACCGACTTTTCAGTGGATAAGGCAAAGACCTCAAAATTGTATTTTTATTCGTGTATGACGGAAGAAAGTTCTCATTAATTTATTAACTAATGTGAAAATAAAACATTTGATTTTTTATTCTACTCGTTTAATTTACTTGAGACGCGTTTGGAAGGACATTGTCAATCTAACAATTTTAATTCAACAATTTGTATTTATAACCATAATGAGGGACAGCTATACAGTTTATTTACATGAGATGAAAAGATACATTATTCATTGTAATTCTGAGGATTTTCATACATTTTTAATGTTTCTAATTATTCAATTATCCATTCAGTTTCAGCACTAATGGTACATTAATATCATGGGTAATTTGTAGAAACGATTTTTTTACAAATACTTTTGTTTCTACTTTTTAAACTTTTCTACAAATTTCTACTTTCAACGAGTCTCATGGGAGCCTAATCTCAGTCTCAGAGATTGTCTCGAACCAAAAATATTATCCATGGACATTGTACAATAACCTGATGTTAGCAACAAACCTATTGACATTTCATAAACCTGTCTGAAATGATCCAATGTGTGTGTTGTAGAATGGTTAGGTTATTCCTAACGAACGTGTTTAAATATTGTTCCGTGAATGCATTGATTTGATTTGATCATTTGATCTGCATCTTCCTAAAATGGATGCCCTATGTATAAGTGTTATATTATGTTTACTGCGCCAGCGGTCAAATGAGGAACGCGTGAGCGATGTTCATTATATATTGCTATGTACTTGCGCCCGAGTTCATATCACATTGAAAATAACACCTGGACTATTTAGTATGGAACTCCCCAACGCGCAGATTTCTACGCAATTTAGTCAACGTAGATATTTAAATAAATTTATTTTGTGTGTGTATAAATATTCTATTTCTATCACGTCCATTTTGTACCAAATGAGACGAAATAACACGTGGTCAATACATGAACAGTAAATCTGCCTATATACGGTACAGTGTGCATTTTTAAAGTTAGTTATCTTCGATAAATCTGCTGTATAAAAACAATCTGAGTTAATTCTATACAATCGTATGAGGATTGACAAAAAACAGCACCTGAAAACATTACCAAAATCGGAAATGGTCTTTGTTCTGTACGTAACAGTATATTAAAATAAAATAAAAAAATATTAGGATTTTTATCGAAATATTAAAATGACACTTCTCGTTGAGACTCACTTTATTATTTTTTAGGAGAACACATTCTTATTGTGAAGTTGTAATTATTCAGAACAGACGGTCTGTGATATTTTAAATATGAATTAAATATATTAATTATAAAGATATACATATAAAATCAATTTTATCGAAAAATATTGTTGTTGCGCTACCGGGATTCGAACCAAAATTTAATAAAAATGAATTGATAATTCTGGCGTCTACTATCAGATTTACTTAAAGGTATTTTGAGATTCTGTAAAAATAAGGTAGATGGCTCTGTCAAATGATGGAACGATTAAATGTATTGATTTCAAAAAAAGGTAACATATAGGGTCGAAAAATTGTCGCTAAAAATAGTGCCGCTGTAGCTTAGTTGGATAAAGCACCTCCCCCGGTTAGGGAAGAGATCCAGGTTCGAATCCCGGTAGCGCAATAACAATATTTTTCGATAAAATTGATTTTATATGTATATCTTTATAATTAATATATTTAATTCATATTCACTTTATTATTGTTTTATTTTATGCGAGGTCTAAAAAAAGGTAATTTTAATGTGCTAGTAATTTCGGCAAGTATCAGTGTTATAGTTCGGTTGCGACATTACTCCGCGTCGCCGAGTGTCGAGTCTTATCCGAGCTTCCCACCGCCCCATCATAAGACACGTGTAATACAATACAAGTCGGGGGTGGCTGCCCGAGAGGGCGCCCTGTAGCGACGGTAAGGGAGTGACAATTAATTATGCGGTGGGGTTAAGACACAAAGGTCAAAAGGCCTCTCAGCCGTGTCACCGGAGACGCTTACTAAAAATTATATTTCACCTCGTCAGCTAGAGGTTAGGGGTTGCTTTTATCTAGCAAAACAACTATTTATGAATTTTCACCCCATATATTTTAGATAGGATTAGAATAACGCCAGTCACATGTCAGTATCAGAGATCAGTCTCATTGAGATAGAAAAGATAGATAAAAAATATACAGCACATATTTTATTTTGAATAGCGAATCGAAAAAGGAAAAATTATTGATGATATAGCAGTGTCTTCAGTAAAAGCAATTTTATAACTTTCCTGTGTGTATACATTTTTTGAAAGACCTCGTATCGCATCATAGATCGATGTGAAACATCCCGTTGAAAGATCGCTCGGGGGACAAGATGACGATCAAAAAATGTCGTCTACGAACACAAAAACGGAAACAGGGGTGAACTAGGCGTCTTCGAGAATTAATATTTTTTTATTTAAATAGAGATGCGTAAACGGAATACGTGTCACATCAATATTCTTACTATTTTCAAATTAAGCTTAACGTTTATGTTATGAAAATAGGACTAACTTGATGAACTCCTGGAACGAGGCCATTAGATACTAGGCGAGTATCATAACCTACAATACCAACAAGCATGTCGTTAATTATGTTTTGAGGACCTATGCATAATATTGAGGAATTAATAATAATAATGAATAATTTGTATAGCGCCATTTTCGTAAAAACTTTCACCTCAAGGGCGCTTTACACATAAACTGTTTATAGTTCTACGATTATCTTTGTTTTTTTAAATTATAAATTGTTATTTTCACTTATGGAAATGACTTTTTGAAAAGGTGCGTTTTTAGTTTCTTCGTAAATAAAGTCTCCGATGCACTGTTTCTTATGACGGAGGGCAAAGAGTTCCGCGCTTTTGGGCTTGCCAAGACGGCATTGTCTCATTAACGACGATACATTGAAATTGGTCCACATTTTACAAAAGCGTTTCATTTTAAAAATATATTATTTATACTTTACAGAGATAAATTAGATAAGTCGAACCCCGTTTATTTGATCAAAATCTGCCCAACAAACAGCGAAGTTATTGGAGATAAACCATTCTACTCGCAGACACTCTGTCGGACGGGCGTCATTTAATCAAATCCTCTTTGGAAATAGTCACCTTTTAAATTTGTTTTCATATTAGTTCTTACTTATTCACCACTTTATAGTTTTGTTCTTATCTATGCTTGTATTTTTAATTTCAGTGTACATTGTTTCCTGGAGAAGACACCACAGATATCGAAACATGTTGAGTTATCAATAAATAGTGGTTTTAACAAAGTATTTTGTCTAATTATTTAAAAAATATATTATATATCAGTAAAGAATTAGCGCAACATTTTTAATCTTTTTCTTCTTGTGCAGTCGTTCAACGGACGTTGGATATCATCGCTTTGTTTACTGCGGCCAGGAAAAGTTCTAGAGTAGACTGGCCAAACCATCGATTTAGGTTCTTCAGCCATGATGTTCTCCTTCTTCCAGGGCCCCGACCTCTTTCAGTAATATTTCCCTGCATCATGAAGTGCAAGATCTCGCACTTCTCCGGATGTCTCATCACATGTCGAAGTTTTCGAATTCATTCAATCCTTTATTCATTCGAAGTACGCATTCTGATTTCTCGAGAAATGAGAATTCTCGTCTTCACTTCTCAAATTTCTCGAGTATTCTCGAGAAATTTTTATGAATGAAAAAATGTATGTAATACAGTAAAGTATTGCAGATATCTTTATATACTATGAAGGGGACAGCGGTTTAAATTGGCGCTTGAGAGCCGGGCGAGGCCGAGACCGAACACCGCCGATTCGCTTCTCCACATTTAATATTTTAAGCTTAACTTCTGTTTTATCTCTGTCCGAATAAATATTAACATCAACCGTTTATTTTTATTTAATCACCTACTGTGATAACCTGCACCAGTGTGATGAGCCGCGCTTTTACCACTCGTTTATTCTGGTGTTCAATCCTCTGTCTCTGTCTGCCTGTCTGGTGATCTCGTATCCAGATTATGGGTAAGATAAACTCGGTCTTCCAGGTAACAATTATCAGTTTATTCAAACACGTAGATACAGAGGTTAATATAATATATACACTAATTATTGGAAGGACCTGAGATGAGAGAGCGCTCTCCGCTAATGCGGTGCCTTATAAAGCTCGCCTCCCCCCACTTATTCTCACACTATCATGGCGGACACACACACATTCACACAACAAGTGACAGTTCTCACGACCTATCTAACCCCGAAAAATATATGTTAAATATATTAATGGTTATCGTTTTTACGATATTTTTTCAATTTAAGCTTATATATTATTATTGTAATATGTAATTGAAATATAAAATAACTGTAAGAATGATAAATCATTTATAATTTATTATAAATATATACATGAATTAATATTAGATACATTATTACATATTATTCTTAAAATAACCCTTTAAAATACACATGCCATCTAAAGTGGAACCGGATATCCTCGTACTTAATTTTGTTAAAAAATTTTCGACCGTGGAAAAGATTCTCACGTTTTGTGTTGATGTTGGTTTAATCTTCAACAAATCTGTCGCCATCTATGGACTGAAATTTGATTTTCATTTCCCTAAAACAGCATAAATTTCACTATCTTAGTTGTAGTTATTACTTGTGTTTAGTGTTAAGTATTTCTACATGATAGCATATATACAACTTCAAAAAATTTGATAGATATGGAGATTGATTAATGGGTAAGAATGGTGAACGTTATATTTGTAAAAAGTAATCACTTAAGTCAGCCGAAAAAAGGTCGTAAAGCCTGTAATTTTCCATATTTCCATTAAATATAATAAAAATAGCTTTGTCTCTATAAGATATCTATACTTTGTTATATATACTTCCCTTAATATGAACCTATTTTAAACATAATTTTAAATGAATATGTATCCGTTAAATAAATTATTCATTCTTTATAATTATTGCGAAGTTTGTTAGCGATCTACGCTACAATTACTGCAAAACTTTGTTAGTAGGTAACATCAATATGTGACTCACGAAACGACGTGACTCGATGTTTTTGCTCGAAGTTGTACACCAATGCGGGGGATGGCATTCGATGGAAATTTGTTTTTCTAAGAACATTCTAATGTTTGAAACTGTTTCGAGATTAAATGCTGAAAATATTCAGCATTAGTTAGTTAAACAAATAATAGATATCTCATAGAGACGAAGATATCTTTTATTATTTTTAATGGAAATATTTGGAAGTAAGGGTTACGACCTGTATTCGGCTGGATTTAGTGTTCACTTTATATAAATATAAAATTCACCATTCTCACCCATTAATCAATCTCTATATTTATCAAATTTTTGGAAGTTGTGTATATGTTAATATGTGGAAACACTTTGAGTATCACTACACTATCGCCATCTATGGACTAAAATTGATAATAAATTTTTCTGATACAGCATGTATGTCGCAATGCGAATCTAATTATTTTTTGTAATTATTTAATTAATATAAATTTAATTAGTTTAGTTATCGCATCAAGTAACGATTATAGAACAATTTATCTGAATTTTGAAGGCCCGTGTCCATGAAAAGAGACACGAGATAATCTCAGAGATTTAATTGAGATACATCTCAATATTATGTACAGGTGTTGAGATAATAATCTAGAGATAAATCTCAGAGATCAGCTTGAGAAAGGGAAATAGACAAAAATACAAATTAGTGTACAAAACGTTCGATATGATTTGATGAGATTTGACACATGCACAGAAAAGTTATCAAAATCTAAAACCATCAAACATCCGTACAATTTGTCTCTTTTGAAAAGTTAGTTACAATGACATCTGATGTACATAACGAGTACATAAGAGAGGCGCGAGGCGGCCAATATCCGGATACATGGTGTGTACTAGGCATTCTGTGTTCTCGACTTTTTTCAATTCCCGTGACTCGAGAATCAAAATTTAATTTAATTTAAAATGATATATATTTATGTATGATATGCAGTAGATATTTGTGTAATAAAACATTACGTTAATATTAATTTACTTATTCATTGTGTGGTAGTAGTTTTTATAAATGAAATTAATTAAAATATATTGGTTTCAAAAACAAATACATCTACAAAATTTACAAAACACGAACAATTTAAAAAATACGAGAAAAAAAAACAATTAATAAAGAAACACATCTTTAAGCAATAACATATACGATATTTAACAACTGAAATCTCTAATAAAGTTTTTCAAATAATTTCATCTTATCCATATTTTGTTTCGTCAAAAGATGACACAATTTTATCTTAAAGATAAAAAATTACATTTTACAAGGAATATAATTCCCTGTTTGAACAAACCGACAAAACCATTTCCTTCAGATTTTTTTTTGTTAGCAGTAAATATCTGAGAAATAATTTCTCCTTAATGCAAATCCTTATAGCTGATCATATACATATTTTGCACTGTTAGTAGCTAGACAAGAATTGGAAACTTTCCTTTTTTAAATATACTTACACATGCACCGCTCGCCGTTGGGTCACCACCTTTGTAACAATGGTCAGATGGGATTAACTTAAATCGTTGACTTAACTTGACTCGTTTAAAATGAACAATTTCAAGCAAAAATAGAGTCTCGAGTCTCGGGTTATTTTTGAAAAGTTCCGGGATTAGAGACAGCCGGATTGTCTCGACACAGAATCCCAAGTGTGTACACGTGGTCTACGAAAGCTGAGAGTGGTCTCTAAAGAATCTCATGAGAGCAAAATCCATATATCAGAGATGGTCTCAAGACGTAAATCTCATTCGTGGATATGGGAAATTGGTTTTTAATCATATTCACCGTTAGATGTTGTGTTTCAAACTTATTTTTATACACAATTAAATTGTTTAACATTTAGCAAACTCTAGTGAATTTTATTTAGTTAAGATATTTGCCTGTGCCACAATTTGCTAAAACTGTGTAACCTAAATACTATGTAAATATAAGTTTATAGAGCTTGGATAAAATATTAACAGGCTTTCTAGGGAGCCTTCGTCTTCGGTCTTGTTGATCTAGTGATTTAAATCGATTAAGTTCATAAACCAGCCAGATCCACCACCTTTTTCTAAAATGGCGACTGTTCAAAAAATTCGTAACTCACATAATATTGCACCTGAAGAGAAGATGTAAAAAAAATTCATAGACGAAATATATAGATGCATTGAAGGAATTATTTTATGTTTCGAGGAGTTGTCCAGATTTAAAGTTGCGTTATTTATTATTATTCTTATTCTAGCCCTGATGAAAAATAAGCAAAGTAAGTAATTTTGTTTAATAAACTCTTCTCGTCTGACCAGATCATTATCCAGTACTGGAAACATCGCTAAATTAATACAACCGGGAATGTAATTTAACTTGGAATAATGTTTGTAGAAAACTTTGTTCTTATGGCCCTTGTCTACGAATGAGACTTTTAAATGATTTTCGAGACGATCTCTGAGTTTTGCTCCCACGTCAAATGTTGGATAATCCCCAGCAGCAGGTAAAATTGAATTAATATTTTATATCTTATTTTAAATTTGGGTATATCTATCATCTTTCAGGGTTAGAAACATCATATGTGAATCTGTCAAATAAAAAATATACCATTAAAGAAAATGAGTCGATACACGATTGAGCAGCGCATTGAAATTGTGAAAATATACTATAAAAATGGTAAATGCTTTAAAACGATGCATAATATTTTTTCAGCAGGATGGGGATACGTGCTACACAAGCCGGGAAATAATCGAGTTATCAAATCTAAAATTTTCTGGACGCGTAGTTTCTCGTTTCAGAGGTATCAATTGACTGCCCAGATCGAACGATTTAACGTCTCTGGACTTTTTTCTTTGGGGCTTTGTGAAAGACGAGGTCTACGCTAATGGTCCAGAAACGATCCAAGCACTTAAGGGCGAGCTTTCATTTTACCAGTTTGAAATTCGAGAAATTCTACACGAATTACATATGCTTTCAAGATGAGGCTAATAGTTAAATTGTTATATGTATCAGATAAATAATTAATGACGTTATTTGTCACGTAAATCATGCGAGAGAGGAAGGTTTGAATAGAAAGAAACGAAAATAAAATTGTTAATTTTCTCGTATTCGATACAAGTTTCAAAAATAACTGGTATCTGGAGTCATTTTAATATTAATATATGGAGTCAAATAAAAATGTGTATTGTCATTTGAATGAATCAATCGAAAAATAAATAATTTATTGGTGTACCTATATATATTTAAAAATATATGTTTTCACTAAAACAAAGTATTTTAAAAACGTCGAAAATTGGTTATATTATATGTTCTGCAAATTGAATGGATAATTTTTAATATTTTGTTAATTTGTCTCCATAATCTTAGCTTCAAGATTATAAGATAATATATTTCATTTATGCGAGAAATTTTCTTATAAAGATAATTCATGAGACGCGGAAAATGCATCTAATGGTCGCGGTCTTTCTTATGATTCTTGTATTTTCTTAAATATAGCAAATAACATTTAGTTCATTAGTTTTACATTAGTGTAAAGGTCCTGTCTAAGTAATTGTTTTAAAATAGTCAAATATAGTGAATAACTTATGATATAAATGAATAATAAAACCCACAATTTCGTAAAAAACGCGGAAATATTAATTATTTTCAATATCCGATGAAATAGAGCCTCAATTATCCAAAAAATAATTCAAATGACGGTTGAATTTAGATCACCTGTTGTTAATGTTTAATAAGTAAAGTCGAACTATCTCTGTACCGTGTACACGTATTGAGATTATCTCATTGCATCTCTTTCCATAGATACGGGTAAGTTCAGGACTGAAGAAATGGCCCGTAATAGTGAACAATGGAAGATAATTTGTTGGAGAGTCAAGAATGTTGATATATTTTATATTTCAGTTAAATATGCATACATTGGAGCCGTTTTGGTTTATGTGACCATTTTTAAACTAAGATAATTTTCACGCATTTTCACGCAATTTCCACTGGGTTCATGAAAGCTTTTGAAAATAGTTCTATAAATTAATTCAAAATTTTACGATATAATAAATTTACCGAATGACGAAATATTTTCTTATTTTGATTGAAATTGGCCATCTCATCGCGTCTTTACAATTTGAAGATATTTGGGCGTCTCGAGATGTGTCCGCTCGCCCCGTTAACCCTTCCCAAACCATGCAGTCTACCATCATAATTAAACCTGTAATATTTTGATAAATACATGCAACATAAAATTCATATTTTAGATAATCCTAAAGAAAATATTAGCGCTTAGGAATATCTAGTGAAAAACTAATTATGAAAAGGGAATCGTACAAAAACAATTATTTTTTCCATTCAATCTGTTGTAAAATTAATACGTTGATAAAAATACCATTTGTTATATGAAAGACAGATCACATACTATTTTCACAGTGAAAAGAACAACAAACATCCAAATATAATTCTTTCTTTCTCACTAATTAAACGAAGAGAGATAAGAAGGAAGGACACATTGTATAGAACATAATGAATGATCTAAATTATGTTATTAATCATTTTTTCAAAATTAAATGCTCTATATTTAGAGTAAATTTGTGCCATTAAAGTCATTTAAGCTAATAAAACCATGAACTGTTATTTACGGTAACACGAGTTGACAGCATGGCTGCGTTCGGGTATTTTATATCATGGTATGGTAAAGGTTAAGCGCCAATTTATGAACTTTACCTTGTGCGGCTGCAGGAGGTCCTCGTCCTTTCTGCACAACATGGTGGAGCCCTGGGGGAAGCGACGGGGGATGTTGATTGTCAGCCGTAATTTAATTTTTAATTGGGTAAGCCCTCGTGGCGCGTCTGGAATAGGGTTGACACTTTTCTAGGAGAAACGTATGCAGTTTGGCAAAGAAAATAAATTGTTATGATATATACATGAAATAACGCTGGAGAAAAAAAAAATATATACACAATGTCACTGACCTTTGGGACCACACGGAAACTTAAAACACGTCCCATGTATAGGACACACATGTCGTCATACTACCACTGTAGGCAGGGATATACAAATATATTTTATGATGCGAATGAGGTGTGAAAATAGACCTTTATAAATGGGGTATACTGACATGAAAACAGGCAAACATTTAAATCTTTATTAATACTGGCATGTTACAAAGTTCAACAGGGGAAATAATTTTCTTAAATAAAATAAAATATTAGTATTAAAATATGATATTACGAACGTGCAAACAATAGTGTATCAAAAATATAAATCAACACATTAGATCATCATAAAAAAATCAGCAATAAATACTTATACGACAATTTGATACCATAGTTTACTAGGGAAGTAACTAAGATAGCAGAGCATTGGCTTAGCGTGTGAGATATACCTCCGAAATAGTACTTATTTTTTAAATGTTGGATGCGATGTTATGTTAAAGAGAAGAATGTGTGAGAGAGAAAAGAGAATGTTAAATGTTATTAAATATTATAACGCTCTATTTCTAACGCAGTTTCCGTGACAAATTTTATATTTATATTTATAATATTTTAGAACATTGTTAAAATGGAGTAATTTACAGGGTATTCACAAATACCAAAAACTCCAACAACTATCGAGTACATAAGAGCAGATTGGTGTTACTAATGTGGTTGTCTAATGTATTTTTAAAATTTCAAAATATTCACGTATGCTGCGTGCCTTCTGTCTCTTTTATATAACGTAATCGAAGTCATCAATACAACTAATGATTAAGTCATTGAGTGCACAAGTTTTGGTTTTTATAGTCCACCGTGTACCCATCGAATATCGCTATTTGCCTCGCGCCTCACTTCAGGTGTGTTGTATGTTAAATGTCATTCCATTGATGGTTAATGTTCAGTTCATCTGTTAAGTAAGTTTCCCTTCGCAGCATGTATTAAAATAAATCGCTGTAGGTATCTATGGTTCTAGGTGACGTTTGTGTGCAATTAACGCGTATCTGTTAAATTAAACCTCGTGTACAGGGTGGTCTATTCTACACTTCACCAATCTCAAGCGGTGATCTTTGAGTTTATCTTTGATCAAATTTTCAACATGTATACACGATACTGAGATTTGTTTCAACTAAATAGAGACGTATCTCACCCTGTCTCATTCTGTGGATACATGCCGTTTGGTTCATACTATCAAATGCCATAAATAAGTTAATTTCAGATTGTTTATTTATACTATTCGATTACCCCTCACAATATAAAAATGATTTATTTTGAAATAGGATGACATCGTTATGATATTGCCCTCGGTTGCTATTGTACACTCGTACATTGTAAACGTGTATTTTCTTAAGAAATCCGCTAGATGGCAGAACAGATTAGCAAAAATAATAATGAATATTAATATTCATTTACAATATTTCTGCATTGCGCAATAGATGTCACTGATGTCTAATATTTCAATTTAAGATAGTTCTAGGTGTACATATGTATATAGCGTATATCATTTTACTAATATTTTATTTTTTCTTACTGTAAATAAAGACAAAGTACATGATATGGCTACAATAGCCGCCCGCATGGCCCAACAGCAATTATAGCTTTTTTGCTAGTAATTATGAATATTTCGATTTGCATTGTCAACCCTGGTGTAAAATGTTTCATAAGAATTATAAAGAAGGTCTCTGGTCACTCCGAGAGCTCCAGTAGACTCAAGTAGACTCCAGTTGCGACTCGGGAGGACCCTTGGAAACTTAGAAAAATATAAAGTTTTTTCTATTAGAACAGAGCAGCTGCTGAACAGTGTAACGTACTTTGACAGACGAAACAGCTGTCACACAAAGACAATTTCAAAAGAACTACGAGTCTCCTTTTGCTTTGTAATAAAAAAAGTTATAATGAAATTCTGAAAGTAAACATTGATTGAATTATGCAATTATGTAAAGCGCATATTTTTGTGAAAAGTGTTTTCAACTTTATAAAAAAATAATTTAAGTAAATTGTTTCGATACCGGCGGAAAACTTTCGGCTTTACAGGTTGTTACTGATGGCGTGAGCGACTACTTCTGCTACGTAGAATATTTAGTGAAATTTTGTTGAGTTTTCTTAGTTCGGGAGACGATGTATAAAGTGTAGCACAGTTTTATTAAAAATATTTTAGATACATATACGTAAATAAGTTTTTAGCACCTTTAGCAATATAAATAAACCCTCGGGCTATCGTTATTTGGTAATGATTTAGATACCATTTATTTTAAAATTCTAATATAAATGATTTATTACTTTATTTTTAACCACTTTTATACAAATTTATTAAAATAGTTAATCACTATACCAACAATCTACTATTGTAAGAAAATAGCAGTTTCCAAAGACCAGAAAGCGACACAAATATAACATAATGAATTATCTGTATCTAAATCACCTCATTCCATCAAATCCATAGTCAGATCCATTGATAGTGGAAACTGGTGATCAGCCGTATGCTTTGGCCACCCGTCAGTTCCTTTCCTAGAGGTTAACCTTTGCCTGTTCTTAAAAGCGGAAAAATTAAAAATATTGTCGATTTCGCTAAACACCAACAGATTGCCATTGAGGATGTCCAACATTAACACACAATTACAGAATTTTTACTTCCAAAAGCATTGTTATTAAGAAAAATTATAGATATCTCATAAAGACGAAGTACGGGAAGTATGGAAATATGGGTATCACAAGACTTACGACCCGTCTTCGGCTGGCTTGTGTGTTCTTGGACATATTTAAATATTGTTAATATAATATACTAGTTAAAATAAGAAATAAATAAAATTCAAAATTGACTTTTCAGCCGTATTCCAGTATAACGTGTTAATCAATTGTCATACATACATATAATGAATATAGCTTTCAATATTTCTAATAAAAATAAGATTCTCATTAATGACATCTATACTGTTTCAGGGAAATGAATATCAAATTTCAGTCCTTTGTCCAGTCATTTTTAGTTAATACTCAAAGCGTTTCTACACGGTAGCATATATACAACTTCCAAAAAGTTTTTATCAATAATAATACCCAAATAGGTACATGCTACTTTTCAAAAAAAATCATCTCGTGTTTTGAGAAGTTTTGTACTAATAAAAATATATTCAGTTAACTAATATTAAAACTTTGTAAAGTTCAGTAAAACTGGTATGAAAATTATACTCGTACATAAATGCGTACGACATTCTTGGTGTTTTCAGGTTGTAGCTAATTTGTTCGAAAGAAACTTGTTTGGCAAAACCTTGTTACCATTGAATGTATTCCCAGAGCGTTTGTTCGAAAAGAACTTGATCTTTGAGAGACGAACTTTTTAGAAATGTACATATATTGTGAGGTGTGGAGTTTGTAGGTGAAAATCTAGTAATTGTGTATTCTTGAACATATTCAAATAATGCTAATAATAAATATACTGGTCAAAATAAGAAAATATATAAAATTGAAAAATATTGACATGGATATGAAGATTGATTAATGGGTAAGAATGGTGAACGTTATATGTATATAAAGTGATCACTTAAGCCAGCCGAAGACAGATTGTCAGTTCTGTAATTACCTATACTTCCATATTTTTCATTAAATACAACAAAAAATAGCATCGTCTCTATGAGATATCTATTATTTGTTTAGAGACACCATTATTTACATACCAAATTACTCATCGTCACTCCATTTCGTACATCGTGAAGGTAGATCTTCCTTCCCAGAGACTGGTGGTCACCTCATCAGAGTTACAGAACTCAGCGCGACTCTCTGTGATCCATGGTAGTTGACATCAGTGTACGCCATCAATCCAGCACGTTCAACTCCAAATGTAGGGCCTGGCAGGACCAAATCTTCTGCCAGCCAGAAAATATCCAATATTATGGGTCTCCATACCCAACCAAATGCGCAAAATATTCTGCAGGTGTTCCCCCATTTGCCAGGATCCGATAGTCAACCAAGAATATCCAAGTATACAACTATTCACAATTTTTTAAGTATCAAAAATAGTAGACATATACAAAAAAAATTCAACAATTCAAATTTTCAAAATTAAAAATCAATTAAATTTTAGAAGCGTTTTCCGATCTACAAAATATAGAGATCAAATTGATATCCCAAAACTAAAATATACCGCAACTCAAAATCAATATATTTAAAAAGGTATCAAATTTTTTAACAATCTCCCCATCACAATTAGAAAAATTACAGACTATGACAAATTTGTAACTGAAGTTAAAAAAATATGTACACAGACTAACTGAAACATAAATTAACTCGAATATACTTCTTCTCTATACACGAGTCATACTCTCATAGAGAAGAAACAAATGAAATTGTATTATATTTTTAATATTAATTAAAAAAAATACAATGTGGCACCATCAAATAATCTCACCCTAGGCTGATACCCTTATAGACTTTAAATGATTCCAGTATTCGTCTCACGCGGGAGAAGTGCCTCCCACTTCGAGTCCGCCAGCCGCCTCACGGGCTTAGACTGTACTTGTGTGTTCTTGGACAAACTCCAATATTGTTTATATAATATACTGGTCTAAATAATAAATAAATGAAATTGAAAATTGACTTTTCAGGCGTATTCCAGTATAACGTGTTAATCAATTGTCATACATACATATAATGAATATAGCTTTCAATATTTTTAATAAAAATAAGATTCTCATTAGTGACATCTATGCTGTTTCAGGAAAACAAATATCAAATTTCAGTTCATAGATGGCGATAGTGACGTTGTAGTTAATACTCGTTTACGAATCTGTCGAATTAAAAAAGCGCCTCATCGCTGAGGATGATTTTTCGATCAAATTAAGAGTCCACTTCGTGATGCACTACAAACCAATTAGCAAAATATCGGCGGTAGGAATGAACAGCAAACTAATTAATCGGTTGAATCATTAGGGTCCATGTATCAGAGTTACCAAACACAAAACAAAAATATGACCCGAAATTTAAATGCGTCGCTCAATTTGGGCCACCCTGTAAATGGGTATGTTTAGTATATGGGTGTCCAGCGGATATTTTTTGATTTTGAAATTGAAATAAAAACAAAAAATAATACAAATTAAATGCATCAGTTAGAAATATATACATACAGAAAAACTCAATTTATCGAAAAAAAAAAATTTGCTGTCACCGGGATTTGAACTAGGACATCGTCCTATCTTAAAATTACAACTTAATAATGTATTATCTTTAAAATACAAATAAATAACAATATTTGAATATTTATTTATTTATTTATATTTGATGTTTATAATGCACGAATAGTAAATAATTAACCAATGTCCTCAATTATACACAGAAAATCAACATTATACATGTGCGTGTGAGTTCCTTCGATAGCTCGTGTTTGTCCCCGGGTTTTCTATTGATAATATAAATATCAATACAGTGAAACAGATCACTTGTAACCTGGGCTGCTGTCTGCCGAGTCGGGTTGATCTCAGATGTCGTGTGTTGTATGCGTTTGGACCGGTCTCCGCGAATTATCTCGACCGATCGAGATAATTAACTACCCGGAGTGCCACCTGATAATGATCGCAATTCCGAAGTAAACTGTTTGAACACATCTTGCGGCATTGCGAGATAATGAGGGATGCTCGTGATCGCATCATTGGAGGCTTCACTGGGTCCAATGGTCGGCCTGAGCAGTAATCGATGGGATGGAAGATGGGGTATATTAGGCAGATGATGATTTCACTTTTCATAAGTCAATTTCTTAAAACAAACAAAATCGTGCGTAACTCCGTTGGCCTGTACCTGTACCGTGTGTGGTGTGGGGTGACTCATGCATCATTGTGTTTCGTCCGAGTCCCTTCATGGGAGAGTGTAGTTGATAGTTAGTCCTTTAATGGCTGGCTTGTACCCATTGTTTGTTTGTAGTGTTGTTATATACCTGTATTTTAAAATAAATAAAGATAGCATTAAAAGGGTGCAGGAAGGTTTAAATTAAAATCTCTGTTCGTTTTCGCAATCTTTTACATTAGCTTTTGTTTCTTTTCGCGTTTCTGTAGTACTGTGCGTGGAACCGATACATGAAGTTGAAACGTCTACAACGGTTCCAGAAAGGGTGGGTACCCCCCTTCTAGCGCCCCTTTAATGAATGATACGCTTCTGACAAGTAACTTATAGCAATTGGTGCCAGTTGACAAAAGCTGTGACTTTCATACCACCGCATAAACAGACATACCACCGTACAAAAAATCACGAGTCTCGATCGAAGAACTCAAACGGGCCTAAACAACATACTTATATGACAATTTGCCACCACAGTATATTAGGAGAGTAGCTAGTAGCACTAGCTTAAAATGTGAGAGGTTCATATTTTTGATATTTATAAAATAGTTTAAGTGACAAATTTTACCGGGTGACCCACTGAATGAATAAACATAATATTCTATATTAAAATTAAACATACGTTTTATATTTAAAATGTAGATTCTTTCATCTGTTGATGTTTTTATAGAATTTTATTTCAGTGCACTGCGGATATAATAATACCATGCACGTAATAGGGTTTTGGTGGGAGGGGGGGGGGAGGTCGTGAGTTCTGTTCAGGTACATTTATTATACTTTCCACGAGACAGTCGAGACAAACTTTGAAATAAGAAATAATGGTCGCAGTGTACATCGCTGTGCTTTCATTTCGCAAATTGAAATATTTCATAGACAATCTGCCAACAGAAGAATCTTAAATATTATCTCGGAAAGGTAAATGAATATTTTTCCATCTGGCGGGGATTTAGCAACGAATGATGTTTATATTTCAAACGCTTGAGTTTATTTTATTAAGAAAAAATGAAAAAAACAAAAATTCGTTTATTATTTTGATTACTTTTGATTGAACGATAATATTTATTTACTCGGCTGAAGGGAAAAAACTCTTAACAGGATCGAGTTAATCCTTATTCAGATGTAGGGCCCCCGGGCTCTTAAGGCGAAGTTAATTATTCAGGGAGTAATCCTATCGCGCTCACCGACAAACTTTTGACATTCTTTCCTGCCGACTTGATTAATATTTTCTAATTTCAAAAGTGCCCGAAGGTCTTTGAAGAAATCTACGACGACAGTTCATCCGCAGTGGTTTCCTTAAGATGCGGCGTGTCTTTGAATATTTTTTATTTCACCTTAAATACGAGAATTATAAAAGAAATCTAGCAGCTGATGTTTGATTTGATCTCCAAAGCGGGCATAGCTAAAATGGTGAACGCGCTTCCCGGATAGAAAGAGGTCCAGGTTCAAATCCCGGTAGCAACTAAACATTTTTTTGTATTTCTTTCTAGTTGATTAATTTAATTTGTATTATGAAATTTCACAACAAAAATGTGTTCTTAAAAACAGTAAACAAAGTTTTTCGTATTCTTACAATTTATTAATTTCCCCGGTGAATGTGTAACATTACACATAATATATGTGTATTGATATTTTTTAGATTTGATATTTTTTTTAAATTGCCGCAATTCTTATAATAGAAATATCACTCGAAACGACCGGATAAATTTAGATTAAATTATTAAATCTATCATTTTATGGTATTATCTATAAAAATAATCTTTAATTTATTTATTTCCTAGAAATGCAAGTTATACAGTTAAAACGCTTGTACGAAATACCTACCCCTGCAGTTTTTTTTTATCTGGAGACAATCTACGTGTATGGAGTCCTTAAAATTATGATTGAATTGGAATATAACCTATAATTATAATTAATAGAACCGCGTCGGGTAATAAATAATAGATTAGTTAAATACTAATTTAATGTATTAACTATAAATATATACATATAAAATCAATTTTGTCGAAAAATATTGTTTTTGCGCTACCGGAATACGAACCTGGATCTCTATTTCCAATCCGGGGAAGTGCTCTACCAATTATGTTATAGCGCCAGTATTTTTCATAACAAATTTTCGAACCTATATGTTACACTTTTTCAAATTAATACATCTGTCGTTCCATTATTTGAAAGCCATCTACATTGTTTTTACGGAATCACAAATACCTTTGAGTAAGCCGACTGCAGACGCTAAAATTATCAATTCATTTTTATTAAATTTTGAACACATTGATACAACTTATATTATTAAGGAGAACACATTCTTATTGTGAAGTTGTAATTATTCAGAATCTAAGTCTGTGATGTTTTAAATGTATATGTATTGTATTCATGTATTAATACATTAAATTAGTATTTAAAACAGCACAGACCGTCTGTTCTGAATAATTACAACTTCATAATAAGAATGTATTCTCCTTAATAATAGTTTAATTATTCCTAAATAACTATAATAGGATTATCATCATCAGCAGTCGTTTTTTATCCAGTGCTGAACGAAAGCATCCAAGTAGCTCTTACCTAACCCTGTACATTATTATTCCATGCCATGTATTTCCAAAGAGTTTGATGATTTCATCGGTCCAGTGGGTTTTAGGGTGGCCTGTCGATCTCGTGATATTCTACAGGTACCACTAGATAATTGTACATGTTTGACGATTGTCCGTCCTCCAAGCGATGAGTGTCGAAATAAAACACGTTGCTTCGTAATATTTCTGTCACAATTATTCGGATATTAATATTCTATCAGGTAAATATTTCATTTAGCTTTATTTTTCAAAATATAAAGTTGCTTATAACTTATTTTATTACCATTTCATTTTCTTGGCGTATTTTACTAATATTATCATTACACTACAATATAGTAATCCCATTCCATTTCTCTGCTTGTGTCAAATTTTACATACATCGTTACTTTGTAGGGTTTACGCAAGCCAAAGGCATCCTCTTCTGTCGCCGTAAAATTCCTTCGATAGCTAGCCCTGGTTTTCCATTGGTTATATTTCTTGAGCACTTCACTTCAAATTATGCAGAAAAATTAAAAAGTGGTCCCACCGGCCGTATCTGCGGTTGTCTCCTGATTTTCTTCTTTGGTTTCCTCCGACTCCCGGCTGGCCAATTCTCCATATACCTGTCCCGCTCTGGCCAACTACTTAATTACTTTGGGATTTCGCCGACGTGGGAAGAGATAGCATTTCGCCATGAAACGGTTAACATCCGTGTTTCTTTTAACGTTCAAGAGTAGCGCCGTACGTAACGCATGGATCACGAAGAAGCGGTGTTCTAACATCTCCGGAAGTGTAGTGATATCTCCGCTCTTCACTAAAAAAGTGCGAGTCAATCGGAGGTGAAATTTGACGTCCAACCCAGAACTTTAGATTAAGGTAGGCCAGATCCATCTGCCATTATATTTCTTTCTGAATCTAATTCAGGTTACGTCAACTAATCATTATTGTAATCGATACAGTCCACGGGATCTTATCCCACCATTTATTAGTGATCTGAACTGAATCTGATCCGATAAATACACAAATTAATTCGTAACCCGAGGCTGCAAGAAATGGTTCTGGCGCCGGCAAAAGTTTGCAGTCTTTTCCACATAAAAATAGAGTTCACATACTCAAGTTTTACAAAAACCGGGACTAATAACCAAAGCATGTATAATACTTAAACACCTTCCTCCCCCATATTTTAAAATATAATTAAATCAAAAATCCGGGCAGCGCCGGGCATTACGAGTAATACCAATCGAAAGACTTAGTTTTAGAGACATCAACAATTGACGATGTGTGTGGCTTTGTATTATTCTTCTCTGCTTGCTCCTACGGTGTGACGGTATGTGGGTCCATTGCGATTGTTAAGGACGGTAAAGCACGGCCGTAGTACGAGAGTTATTACAATAGATCTTGTTATCTTATCTGCTCGCCCACAATCAATACCACAGTTGCCAGGTGACTATCTGGATGCCAGGAGGACAAAATGGCGGCATCCATTACCCCTGATATCCGACACTTTATATTGTTTATCAAGAGAGAGGTTCTCAGAAGAGAGTGCCACTGCCGTAATTCGGCCCCATTTTTATTAACAGGTGAGAGATTTGACATTTTTTGTTATTATACTTATAATATGAATATTAATACGTAATTCACTGTTAAAAATTTGCAATCAAAATTCGCCCTAAAGTCAAAATAGAAGAATCAGAAGTTTTGAGAACAGCTACTTATACTTATAAACAAGATTAAAATTTTCCTTTTTACTATAACTTATCTTGCACATATTTGCTTAGTTTCATTTTGAATCTATGTAGTTTCTCCTCCTTTCATATATTTTCTAGAAATACATTGAAAATCTTCATCGCACTGTATATCACTGATGTCTGAGATTTAGCCTTCTTCCTGAATGGCAGTCTCAGTCTATCTCTTCCTCTTGTATAATGTTCGTACTCATGTTGATTTGCATAAATTTTTCGTATAAATTCTGCTGGTATTTTTTTAGTGAGGATTTAAAAATAAATTTCATCACATTGAAATATATTTTCTGTTTAAAGGTTATCAAATTAAGATCGTATAAGTAATAAGCATTGCACTTATACGAGTATATCAATTTTTTCTCAGTATTATTTGCAAACCTTTATTTTGCAATAGCAGTATTAGATGTGAGGAATAATAATAGAGTTGTATACTATTTCACAAGACTCAGTAATTGTAATTTATCATAATATAAAGGAGATAAATATAACTAACCCTAAATATGAATTAGATATATTAATTAGAAAGATATACATATAAAATCAATTTTAACAAAAAATATTGTTGTTGCACTGCCAGGATTTGAACCTGGATCTTTTTTCAAACCGAGGAAGGTGTATTATTCAACTATGCTACAGCGACAATATTTTTAAACAAAATTTTCGAACCTATATGTTACCTTTTTGATATTAATACATTTAATCGTTCCATTATTTGAAAGAGCCATCTACCTTATTTTTACTGTATTTATTGTAAAAATAATTGTCAAAAATATCGTCGCTGTAACATAATTGGATAATGCACCTTCCCCGGTTAGGAAAGAGATTCAGGTTCGAATCCCGGTGGCGCAACAACAATATTTTTCAATAAAATGGATTTTATATGTATATCTTTCTAATTAATATATTTAATTCATATTTAAAATATCTCAGACCGTCTGTTTTGAATACTTACAACTTCACAATAAGAATGTGTTCTCCTAATAAATAACCCTTTTTACGGCTGTCCGATGTCAGAGATTCTTGTTCAGGAGAACACATATGGCACAATTGGTCCGTTATAAATTGATCTACATTAGACAATTATTTGATTAACAATTTTTAATATTTCTACCAAGACAAGGATTGTTTTAAATGAGTCAATCGTCATCTATTGAATTTTGTATGGAGACTGATGTACTAGTAAGGAATCTAATTCCCGCTCAGTTTAAAGTACCTACTAAAGAATCCTGGGATTATTTTTAATTAATCTCGGGGTGCAAATATTACCTCTAGACTAAATGTCGAAAAACTCGATGTTTTGCTGTTGCTCAAGGAAGATTATTATAATAATAAAATTGTTATTTGTCATTCTTGAATTATTATTATTAGTTCAAAGATTCTTTACTAACTGAAATATAAATATCTTATATAAATTGTATTGTATTTTGCTTTTTTTATAAATGTATCATTAATGAGCAAATATGCATTTCAAATGCCGGAATCCCGAGATTGCAATTTTGGCTCGGGTATACCTTAGTGATGGTAATTGTGACTGTGATTATGTCAATGATTGATAACTAAGATTTAACTGTTCGAACTGTTTACTTTTTAGTGTAACTTGAAGAATTACGTTAATCAATTATCTATCATCGTTACAATCGATCATAATAACGGTTTAAATAACGATTTTACCATCACTAGTATACTTATTACCAGCCCGGGTCTCGCTTCGAGGGCGGGAGGACTTCACTCTAGAATGTAAGTAATTAAATATTAAGATGCTTTTAGCATCTTTATATTTCATTGCCTTACATCCGTCCATCTGTCTATCCGTCTGCCCGCCAGCCCATGTCACAAGGCATCTTTACAAAAGCTGTCTCTTTGGCACCGTCGTCTATTATGAAGTTCAAAATAAATACGAAAGAAACATATCAGAAAACGGCGATGTAGTGATTTTCAAACAATAGCGCGCACCGAATCTGTTTGAACATTACACTAAATAAGTAGGTACATGAATACTTTTTCATTAATCTCAATTCGTGGACGGAAAATAAGTATAATTTGTCCAGAAATTTATGTACAATACCGATTTTAACATTAAAACTATTTTCCTAATCCATATTTGCTGATTTTTAAAGCTTTCTATATTTTTAGTACTTTTTTTTATTTACATTTTACACGATATTATATTGCTTGGAATTTTTCATGATTAAGGTTATAAAACTATTATATATTATTAACTTATATAAATTAAATATATTAATTAGAAAGATATACATATAAAATCAATTCTATCGAAAAATATTGTTGTTGCGCTACAGGGATTTGAACCTGGATCTCTTTTCTAACCGGGGAAGGTGCATTATCCAAATATGCTACAGCGACAATATTTTTAGCGACAATTTTCGAGCCTATATGTTACCTTTTTGATATGAATACATTTAATCGTTCCATAATTTGAAAGAGCCATCTACCTTATTTTTACAGAATCTCAAATACCTTTGAGTAAGCTGGTAGCAGACGCCAGAATTATCAAATGTATTAATATCAAAAAGGTAACATATAGGTTCGAAAATTGTCGCTAAAAATATTATCGCTGTAGCATAGTTAGATAATGCACCTTCCCCGGTAAGGAAAGAGATCCAGGCTAGAATCCCGGTGGCGCAACAACAATATTTTTCGATAGAATTAATTTTATATGTATATCTTTTTAATGAATATATTTAATTCATATTTAAAATAACACAGACCGTCTGTTCTGAATAATTACAACTTCACAATAAGAATGTGTTCTCCTAAAATAATATAAATTCAATAGATCAAAAGTCACTTTACGATTTAAAAATATTTTTATTATTTTTTTAATTACGTTTTACACGGTATGGAAAAACTTGTTTTTTTAAATTTAATATTTTTTCACCTGTACTTACATGAAGCTCATATTTCTTTGTGATGATAAAAGTGATCAAGATTTTATTATTTTTCTGAGATTTTTATTATAATATATATCATTTGAACGATCTCTAAACATGAGTTATATAATCAGAACACAACAAATGACTAAAAATGATTAATATGATTGAGCCGTATTCACAGCCAACATAAAAACAATTTCAGACAAGGAATTTGATTGAATTGAAAGGATCAAGATGAAAATAATTTTAACAGCTTTGTATAATAATGTTTTTTTTTTACATTTAATGATAATAGGTCATTAATTATATATTTCTAGAAAATGATTAGCGTTGTATTTAAATGACAGTTCGTGCTTTAAGGAGCCGCTTTATTATGTTTTCAGTCGGCTTTTTTAATTAACGTAAAAGACCTGGCACTGAAGGATTACAGCAAGATGAGATTTTTAATATTCGTTCCTTAAGACGTCCTGCTCCGGATTCTGTCTTATTTTCCGAAAATGTAAACACAAAGATCAGGAAATTAATTTTTAAATTGCCAGAAAAAATTTGATTTATAATTCGTATTTTTGTCTGGGTATTCTTCTCTGCTTTTCATTCTCAATATTTCCTAAATTACAATTCTGAGACCTACATGACGACTAAGAACGAATCCCGTTCATTGACCCTGCGTTCACTATCATCATCACCGCCCGGTGATCTTGTACACACCCAGCCGGTACCACCGGTGTGCGAAACGAAATTCCCATCAGCCGTAAAATCTCTCAGTACCGACGACATGCAACAATACCATCGCGGCCACTGGCGGTCAGGAAGAGCATCTCATGAGCGCCACCTCCACATCAACAGCTTCAGGACTCGTCTCGGAAACCAGTACGGACTCACTTCTGCTCCTATAACGTTTAACGAGTGTAAACTGTGCCTTACAATAATCTCAGTGACAACAGCAAGCAGTTCATGTTTATGCCACACTCGCATATACGCAATACGTTCCGCGACTTTTTAACGGACACGAGAGTGGTGGATGGAATAATGGGGCATCCACTACTCTAACGTTAATCACTTTGCATAAGCTTTAAAATCCTCCTGATATGACATCAACAAACATTTATTCACACACTCACACTCACGCAAACATCAACCCATAATTCCGGTACCTCGTCATCCCATGGCCCCTTCGATTTTCAATGACGGAAATTCATCATTCATCATCACCCCCTTCTCTGCACAAGCACATGCTTTTTAGAGAAGTTGTAGAACCAACAAAAAAAAACTTATTATTGTATTGTTTCATTGTAATTATAACAGATTAATAAATAAAAAATTAAAAAAAAAAAATTATCAGATTTTTCCTATGTACTACTGGATGAAGGGTTTCCCAAGTATTTCCCACTTTTTTCTGTTGTATTTCTGCAGAATTTGATGATTTCGTCAGTTCAGCGGGCTTAATGGTGGCCCTCCCCTAATAATTCCCCTAGATGACTGCATTCGTCGAACAAGTGTCCGAGCGATGTGGCCTGCTCATTACCATATAATTTTCTCGGCATATTCAATTATATCAATTAATCTTGTCTGTTTTTTCATCCACATGATGCTGTTCCTCTCTCTTTAAAATCATATTGAAACCTCTGAACTCATTCCAGCCCGATTTTGTTCTGCTAACAAATTCTTCGGATATCTTTGGACCTTATTTTCTTGCACTCTCCTCATGTATAATCTCTCCAGCTTATTAGTTCTTTCTTGCTTATTACGATATAAATTATACATTTTCATGACTCAAATATTTGAGTCAATATTAACTACGCGATTGGCCATTGTATTGGGTCGTCTAATAAGTCTGTGTTTTTTAAAAAAATGCTATTTTGTTTTCTTGTAACAAAAAATGACATACTAATCGATAACATTTTTTCTGCTCTAAAACGCCAGTGTCGCGTTTTCTTGTCTTATAGTTTTTCTTAATTTTTGGGCTTAAATAATGGAGTGTCACGTTGAGAAAAATGAACATTTTCGACACACACTTCTAATTGCCTTTAATAAAGGTTAAAACTGGGAAATTATGCCGCATCCCCCAAACGGTTCCGACCTCGCTTCATCAGGTTATCACGTTTTTCGGTCGCTCTCCAATTAAATGCGTGGCGATAGGTTCAACAAGATATTGGCTCGATAACTATTTTGTTTTCCGATCTTTATAGAAAATGCATCGAAAAATTGGTTGAAAGATAGAATGAAGCCCTAAACAATAATGGAGAATACATCATTGTTGTAATTTTTGTTTAATAATTAATAATAATTGAACAAAACTGCAAAGACTTATTAGACAACCCAATATTTTCGTGGGCCACGTTGGCACGCATGCCGTAGGTTCACCGATCGAGGATTAGGTGTTTGCTGTAAATAAGATTAATGCAGTAGTTTGTATTTACATATTATTAAACGGAGAGCAGTGGGGGGCTACGTCTTTCGTTTGGTAATTTACATGTCGCGTGGCGCGAGCTGGCGCCGAGAGAAGAATGCAAATTATAGTGGACTCGCGTTTCCAGACGTCCAGCTGTACCGGGTGTTAGGAGTGTTGCCAACTGTTCGAATCTTTTAGATAAAGCGTTTCTGGATAATTTGGTTTGACAGCAAAATGTTAAAAATAATTAAGACGCGAATCTTTAAAACTGATGAATATTGTATAAATAAAGGGTGTTTTTTTTAAAGGTACTTTAAAATGAAATAAAATACATAAAAAATATTAATTATGTTGGAAAAATAATTTTATACCATTAGTGATTAAATATTTATGGCATTAGTGCTTAATATTATTAAAATTGCGAATAAAACGCAATCTGAAAGTACAATTTTCGACCACTTTTTGGAGCAGCTGGGGACGTATATCGGTAATAACGCAACGAATGTTGGCTTCCAAGTCGTCTATCGTCTCTGAATTATCAGCGTAGACTAGCGACTTCACATATCCCTACAGAAAATAATCCAAAGGTGTTAAATCACACGACCATACAGATCAACTCACAGGTCCATTACGCGAAATTATGCGCTCATCGAATGTTTCCTTCAATAAATAGATTGTGGCGCGCGCCGTGCGGCATGTTGCGCCGTCTTGTTGAAACCACAGCTCTTCCACATGAATGCCATTTAATTGGGGAACGAAAAAGTCGGTAATCGTGGATCTATAGCGCACTCCATTGACTGTAACGTTCTGGCCGGCATTATTTTTGATAAAACAACACCTCCTTCGGTGCACACTGTACGACGTCTCTGCGAATGTGTATTATCAATTAGAGTATGCGTGGTGCGAAAACGATCCACGGTTAGTCAAATTACTTGCTCGGATGGACGGTTATGTTGACCGTAAAATGGACGTACGTAGGTAAGTTTCGCGAACTGAACCACAATTTTGAAATAAATTTGGAATTTGTAAGCATTGTTCTGGCGTAAGTCTATTCATGGTGAAATGGCAAGCCAAACTGAGCACAGATCATGTGTCAGCTGTCAAATTGATTATCGCTGGAAAAAGTGTTGCCAATTCGAAAAACAATCCTCTAAAAAAAACAGCCTTTAGAATGCATTAAATTACAAACATTTGTTTCGTTTTAACGATATCATATATTCTTAGATATCATAAGGACGTTGAAAAATTGGATATGGTCAATGCACACATCACTTGGTTCCGATTGAGTCACGTGATGTGTCAATCCTGCGCCGTATGAGCGACGCAACTCCGAAAATAATAATTACGAATTAAAAATATGTATATGTATGTCTGTTTATATATTTTAAATGATTATAAAGTAATTATGTTTTATATATGATACATTTTTTGATGAATAGTTTTTCTATTTATTTTTGATAATAAAAAAATGAGACTATTTTAACACATTTTATGTTCCTACTCTATGTGAATAGCAACGGGGTGTGGGAAGATAGCATTGGGGTATGGGTGGATGGGACTGGAATATGGGTGGATAGCACTGGATTGTGTGTGGATACTACCGGAAAAGACTGACCGACTCATCGCGCGCCTCAAGCAAATGTTTTTTCATTCCACACCTGTATTTTTAATAGTCCACTCATCCGGTCAATTGACTAACGTTTATGAGTACATTTATTATAATTAACTTTCCCCTGCGCCCTGAAAGTTTCATAATATTTTTCATAAACACCCGGTATTAACAAGTTTACAAAATAACAAACATATTGGCTGGTTTATCTTCCCGAATAGTTTTTACCCCGTAAGCTATTTTTGGAAGGGTGGAAGGGGTCTTGCTCGCTAGCAACCTTTACGGAAATTCTGACAAATTGGTGCAATCAATTAATTGATTTAACGTTGACTTTTACAAATTCGATATAATTGATCGAAATAATAATAGTATTAAATTCGTATATAAAAATCTCAGGTAGAATTAGTCTGTATTAGAAAGGGAACGATATTTTCCATTTTTTATTTTTTTAGGACCAATGTTAATATTTATGGAGATGTACCATTTAGAAAAAATTTAAACAGCCGCCACTTTAAAATAAGATGGCAGATAAGATTAGCTATCAAATTTAACTGAGATGTTTACAAAAATTATATGTTTTCATAAAAGAATCTGAAAAGAACTACAAGAGTTATTGTGTCCATAAAATCTATTATATAAAGATAAACTTTTTAATGAAATGTGATTTAGGAGTCTACTAATCATGAAATCTTCTGCTTTTGCAGAAATACTAAAAAAAATTATATAAAATTCACAGATAACATCTGTGTTTTTATGACGATGAAATTTTAACAAACACTTCCGGTACCTCAGGCCTATCGCTCAACCCTTTGTTGTTCCGCCTGGACTCCTACACCATCCATGTGAACAGACAGAACCATCAGACTCGCCAAGAATAACTTCTGACGGGAAGAGTTATGTCAAATACAGCCAACAATTTCGATGATTAAAATAATTGGATGAGTTCTTTAATGAAAAACAGTTCTTAGAATTTATGACAATCATTTCTGAAATTAATTATGAAAATTTCCGTCAGTTATCCAAGATGATGGGGCCTATGGAGCTAGGAGCCCTGTCGGCCGCCACCCTCATGGCGGGCGCTGTTCTGTTGCTGCTGCTGTGCCGCTTCTGCCGGAGGCTGTGTCGTTCGGGAGCTAAAAGCTGGCCGTCCGCTTTGGAGGAGGACAGGTCTCCGTTGTTTGCTGTCCCGTATAAGGTTAGACTAGTTTTCTTTCATTTTTTGCATCGCTGTTTATTACTGTGAACAGTTGGTCATCTCGTGTGCGCGACCGCATGACTTGCCGACTGTCCCTCCTTACAATCTAAATATGTATAAAATGCCTTGACGTCTTAACCAAGTATTGTATGTAATAATATTATGTTACAGTGAATGCGTGTTAGGTACTAGTGAAGTTATATTTTCACTGACGTTTTAGTGAAATAATTAATATCCGAATACATTCACCGGAAGATATATGTTTTTAAATTAGTGAAAATATTATTCTTTTAAAATCAGCAATGTTATCTTTGTGGTTAAGATTCATATTTTTATTTTTTATCTTTGTTTTATTAACCACTAAAATGAGTTTAAATACATCTACCGGTTTCGAAAAATACCATTTTCTTCTTCAGGATGTCATAACTAACTAAAACATATATTGTTTCTTTGACAGAATCTATTTTTAAAAATTTTTTTTTTTTTTAGTACCTAACTCAAATCATTACTTAATACAAATTTACTCGAATAATTTTTAGGAAAAAATTTTAGAATGGGACTCGTAGTTAAATTTAGTTGGTTGTTTATAATTTTTTGATTAGTTTTACACGCTTTATTTATCTCCAACGATTCCAAATTATTTAATTTGTGACCAACACCGTTTATATGCAAAATTGACAATCCCAATTTTTTATCAAAATCATGACCATTTTCTATCAAATGATTAGCAAATTCTGAAAACCCACTATTGTTCAAACATCTCAAATGCTCCCTTACTCTTATATTAAAATTTCTACCCGTTTTACCAATATAAAATGCAGCACAATCCTTGCAACTAAGTTTATAGACACCAGAATTGTTAAATTTATCATCTTTGTCTTTAGAATTTATGAGTAAATTTCCTATACTATTATTTGTATAAAATGCCGGTCTAATGTTTCGTGGTAGGTGTTTAGATATTTGATTCGAAAAGTTATTTATGTATAAAATCCTACGCCAATAATCATTATTATCATTATGTTTTATCTGTGATTTATATAAAAATTGATTATTATATTCTTTTAATTTATTTTTTAAAATAGTGTCTATCAAACCTGTATTATACCCGTTATTAACTGCTATTTTTTTAATTGTATTCAATTCAATATTGAAATTAGATGTTGTCATAGGAATATTGACTAAACGATGTATCATGGAGTGTTATTTAGTTAGTTATGACATCCTGAAGAAGAAAATGGTATTTTTCGAAACCGGTAGATGTATTTAAACTCATTTTAGTGGTTAATAAAACAAAGATAATAAATAAAAATATAAAATATTATTCAACTGATATTTATGTTTATGCGCAAAATGTTCCCAATTAGAAAGCTGTTGCGTAATGGCATAGATGCCGGAAGAAACAGGATTTGGAAGGAAGTTCCACTCACCACAATTTGTTCTCCTGGCACCTCCAAGGTGGACTTTAACTTAGATTTTGACACTCCTGGTCAGGTCTTGACTCCTTCAGATTGAGCAAGATTGTCACGTAGACACATTTCTCACTCTTTGTATACTGCGAAATCTTTTTGTAACCGTACCGGTTCAGGGTCGCCGATTGACTGACTTGGTGGCAGGTGAGGAAGGGGGGGGAGGGGAGGTGGACGGCACAGTTCATCATCCTCGCTCAAGCACAAATATATGTCCCAAACAAAAGCAATGCATTATTATTCCCAGAGCCAGGGTAACATAGTCCATATAGAACAAATACAGTATTTCTGTGTTATCGGTATCTTTTCAGGTGCTGGTCGTTTCAATCTTCATATGATTTGAATCGACCGATAATAATTGTAGGAAGATGTGTATTAAGATTTCAGGATGTACTCCGTCAATTAAAACTCGGTAGGTTGTTACACGTTAGACTTATTCCAGAGAACTGCTCCTAAAATGTTGACCGTGTTCTTATATAGGTAGATCCATGGGTTACGTGGAGTATTATTACTATTCACCACAATAGTAAATAAATGTTGCTATTTATTTACTATTGTGGCGGACGTGACATAAATAGGCCGTTATACAGTACCTAAGAATACGTATTCTTAACGTGGAAATTCGGGTATATAGCATTACAGCACGCACGTGCTATTTTAACCGTTCAAAGTTCGTTACTTGATATGGTTTGTAGATGGTGTACCATGTGTTAATTCGTTTGTAGGTAGATGCGCCAGGTGCACGAGTTCTTGGATAGTATTGTTATTCATGTTCGTAACACGGGTTGTGTATAACTAGATCTGAAGGTCACAACATTAATATAATATTGCCGAATAAAAAATAAGGATTTTATATATCATCCAAAACAACTCCATTAATTTAAAAAAAGATTTAGAAAAGCTGCCCGTCATAATTGCCGTAAATTGTTTTACATTTTACCGTAAACACCTCATGGGGTGAGCCTCCCCCAGCGAGCTTTATTTAGCTGCCGGTGAAGCTTCCGTGCCATTTTACGAAACGTCTTCCGGGATTAATTCGGAGAATTTTAAATCCCCTTCGTTTGCTTTGGGATTTCTCATATTTCCATAAACGGTCTGAGTTTTGCCTTATTTCAATCATTGTAATATTAACGAGCTTTCACCGGGGTTATAAAACAACAAAATGATTTGAAATGCGCTTTCCGCGCTACGGCACCAGTAGCTACTGCTCACTACCGCTGGAATCTATTTATTTATTTAAAATGTTACGTGTTGAGTATTTAAATGCCTGCTTCACTGGTCTAACGCCCTTACGTGCCGCCGTAAATTCCTCCGATACATAGCTCTGGAATCAGAAAGATTTAGCAGGTTGTGTGAATGATGAAACTGCTTGTGTGTGAGTTGTAGATGCCCTAATATTCATTCATTACTCACGTGTCACATTATTATTGGTAATTTTACCGTGAGTCGGATTTTGTCGTAGCGACATCAAACACATAGGTGTTGCATTGGATTCCAAACTCACATGGTGCAAACATAAACAAAATAAATGAAGCGCTGCATTACGCTCACTCTGCGCAATGCACCCACTAATAGGCAGGAATAGCAAACTTGCCACTAACAACAAGCTCCTATTATACAAGGCCGTCATAAGGCCTATACTCCCCTGCGCAGCCTTCCTCCTCCTAGGGTCACGCGGCCACTACACACATAAATAAATTACAATTCTTCCAGAATAAGGTCATCAGACTAGCGCTGCGTGCATCTAAATGGACGACTCGGGTATTCCCCCAGTAAAAAAAATCATAAAACACCTTTTCAAGCGTTTTTATGCTGCACTTCCACAGCACCGGAACCCCACGATAAACGTCTGTCAACCTATGACATAACGGCCCCCTCGCGTATTAAACGTCCCAAAACCGTCCTTCTGTAGAGGCTATCTCTTGTCCCAGGTAGCTGCCCCTGCATTATTGCAGTAATAGTATATAAAATAATAATAAATACACCCCTTTTTTGCTAATGCGCCCATAAGGCATACATCATGATGGAAGAGCAATGGATCCAAATGGACCCGGTACTCTGAATGAAGTGATACAAAAGTCAAGAATTTTGTCGTAACCGGCGTTTAACAGTACAAGTACTTGAGGATATTTAATGATCGTGAATTAAAATCTGTAGAAGCACTTCAAAATGAATAAAACTGGTGTGCAATCATGACCTAAATTGGAAATGGAATGAGAATCGTTCGAACTTATATTTTCTCTATTGTGTAAAGGAGGAAGACTGAACCTCAAGTTTCCCAAAAAATTAACAACTGATTCCCTAAACGAATTGACCCTAAATGAATATACCTCAAAAATTATCAACTGGTTCCCTAAACAAATAGATCCTAAACGAATTGAACTACTATCTTGATTAATCTTAAAAGTAATAGCACACCTTATCACTTTTTCAGAAGCAATCGAATTTTCTGATTAATTTGAATTATTTTCAATGATATGAACTACACCCGGTATCTCAATATTTAATTTTACTATAGGTATTCAGCAACAAACGGTTCGGCGAAAGGTTTACAATTTTAATAACCGGTTTGCGGGAACCGGTATGAACTCAAAAAACAACATCACTACTCTGAATCAGTTATATATGAAAAATATTACAGCCCTGGATATATGGATACACAGGCGGATGCTCAAAGAGTGACTTATAGAACGAATGAAATATAGAAATTCTAAGATGAAAAGTTATGAAAATAATGCTCTTAAAAAAATAAAACTAGACTTTCTCGAAGTTTTGTCATGAGCAGATGTTAACGTTGCAAACTACAACTCATACAAAGAAAGAAAATAAAGTGGGAAAATAAGTCGGGGCAGATGACGAAATTCATGGCTGAAAAAATTAAGAAAATGGTTCGGGTGCAGCTCCATTATTTATTGAATTATTCTATGCAGCCACATCTCAAGGAAAATTGCCATGATGATTGCCAGCCTTTGTTAGGATACGGTACGTAAAGACGATAATATTGTTCTGATTTTATCACGTCATAAAGCCATGCCATCATGAAAATGAATATCATGTTCAGCTTCGTGGATGCTTCACCCAAAAGATATCTATTCTATTATGTGAAAACCCTGGAAACGTCTAGAAAGAATTTATTTATTTACCAAGACGCCTGTGTTAAATGCGGATCTGGGGGAAGTATAAAAAAATTCTATAATGTCCAGTAATGTAAATTTTTAATTATGTTTAAAATTTATGTGATAAAAAAGAATAGCTCACCTCACAAGCTGTTGAAACAAAATAAATTCAAATATCTCAAGTTAATATGCAACACTTGTCATATATTTTTTATGGTAGATATACAACTGCTCTTCTTTACTTTAGAAAGTAGATCGTTAATAGGAAAACAGATATTACATTACATAATAGCTGGATTCCAATCAAATTGCTATTTCTGTATGTTATTTTGGTACTTTAATGTATTATTATTTTTTAAATCAATTACAATTATTCATTATTAGTAATATGAATAGTAAACACCTTTATTTCATTTATAACAATACCAAAAAACCGCGTTAAAGTAAAACATTCTTAGTTTTTTTGTATTATTTTTTAATTTGTTCACTTTTTCAATGTTTAAATTTAGACAATATCCACATTTCTAATTTTGAAAAACCCGAATTAAATCAACAAATAATGTTATATAATGTATTTATAGACTAACAAAAGGAATCGTGTAATTTTGTAACATTACCTTCTGATTTAACAATTCGTAATAAAAGTTATTTCAATCAAATTAACGAATCGAATTCCATTGTTAGAACTCAAGTGCTACGTCTCTAGCCTCCAGGCGTTCGAATTATCAGAAAAAAGTATTAAAAATCATTAAAATATCACATATCAAAATTCTAATCTATATTTATTCTTCGAATATCCGATTATCGCCGCAAACTAGTTTTCAATTATTTTTGAAATTATAATGATGGCCGCCATTTTTGATGCCATCATAATTCCCTCCACTTTATCTGCCGAGTTCAGTGTTGCCACACTCGACCTGCAGCTTGCTTGTGTTGCCGGTGTATGGCTATGGAGAACTCGTTAATCTCCGGAACGTGCTTTCAAGTAAAACGGTAATATTTAGAAATAAATATGACGTACATAATTGAAAGTCTAATGTTTTAGATACTATTTAAAAATATATATATTCAAGTTCTTTGAATATTATTTTAAGCACCGGCTGTATTTATGCTATCTTATATCATGTTAAATACTAATAATATTATTATACAGGGGTGAATTAGATCGGCAAGAAATTCCGGCTTGGCTGGTCAAGATTTAACGTTTAATATCTGATAAACCCGGCATTGCACGGGTAGAGAATATTAACTTTTATAATTTTGAAGAACCATCTAAAAATTAATCCCCCTCTTTATATCCACCTGCAACAACATCACTACTAACACCACTCCCTTGATAGGCCATGAAATAATATTCTTAGCAAGCCCTTAGAACATTTCATTTCTTTAGGCATGGCAAGCATATTCGTAGAAGCGTACGGAAAATCTACAATATTTATATATATATATATATATAAAGTTACATTGTTTTGTTTTGTCAATTATACTAATTACTATAATTTACTTGTATTGCTATGTTCAATGTCTATACATCATATTGTACCAAAAATGCAAGAAATCTATACGATATTATTCAGCCTGTATTACCAGTAAGAAAAAACACTAATGTATAATTTGTATCAAATCTAATGGAATCATATGTGTAATCGTAGCTAAGATACAAACCACTTGGACCTTCTATTGAATTTTTTTTAAGTAGTCTAATAATAATAATTACAGCAAGATAGCGAGACCTAGAATATTATAATTTGTCGCCAGGTGGCACTGTTTTCCGCGGAAATGATATTTAAAACATTAAAAAAATAAATGAATCGTGGTTTGGTTAATTTGTACTACAATATACCACTTCTACTTTTTTGCTGATTTCTTTCTAACACTCCCAAAAAGAGATAATGATTTGTTTTATTTCCCATATTTATTCACCATTTAATTTTAATTCGCCTAGTTCGTACAAACACTGTAGGTTGAAACACTGTAGGTGAGGTTGAAAAATATCCGGAATGATCTTTAATAGCCGATCCGCTCCTGGTCAGTGATAATAAAATAGGGATTTCAGGGTATTGCTTCACACACACACGCACACACATATATATAATATAAGACATAATAATACAAAAGGGTCCGTAAGTACGACTAAGTATTTTATTTCCCAAAATAATTAGATAGACACGTGCCAATAAAAAGGAACATAATAAAGTTGGCGGCTGGCAGTTGGCAGTAGCCATAAAGGTTAATAGAACTTCCACCCCTAAAGTATGGGGAAGAATATAAAACTCGCGGCGGTAGACAAATCCCTTTATTAAAACAGCTTTTGCAACAAATATAATATAAAGTTTGTAGAAAATTTTACCAAATTGAAGCTTATGCGAATAATATTGAATTTCAAAAAAATAATCATTGAAATTTCACAAAGTTTTCCTCAACATATAATACGATGTTCAATAATCACGTCATAAACAATTTATCGCGAAACAATTTATAATAGTAAAACGTTATCGTTCGGTGTTTTAATTTTAGTGCTTAATCTAAGGTTGGTGATAAGTTTAGTGATCATTGTTATAGGGATAGATTAAAAACAAATTTAGATATTTTTTTATTAAGCTTCTAATCCTAATCTCGTTCCGTGAGGCCGTCTAGTTCTATTTTCATAGCACGAGTACTCGGCTTAGTTTGAAAATAGTAAAAATATGCATCTCTATTTCAAAATGTTTTCAAGACTAATCAGAAATTTTCGTGCATCTTTAAGCTCATCGGCTGACGTTTAGGATCACATTGCAGGGTCCATAATCAGGACTGATCTCGCAGGTGCGACGTGTGAGTATTTGTTTATTACAAGCCAACAAACCACATCAGCCCTGATGATAAGGTTGGAGGATAGTCCAGAAAACTCATTTTCAACTCTATTTCTTTAAAAAAAGCAATGCAACATTTAGGAGAACACATTCTTATTGTGAAGTTGTAATTATTCAGAACATAGGTCTGTGATATTTTAAATATGAATTAAATATATTAATTATAAAGATATACATATAAAATCAATTTTATCGAATAATAAAGTTGTATCAATGTGTCCAAAATTTATTCTGTCGTCTGCCATCAGTTTACTCAAAGGTATTTGAGATTCTGTAAAAATAAGGTAGATGGCTCTGTCAAATGATGGAACGATTAAATGTATTAATATCAAAAAAGTAACATATAGGGTCGAAAATTGTCGCTAAAAATAATGTCGCTGTAGCTTAGTTGGATAAAGCACCTTCCCCGGTTAGAAAAGAGATCCAGGTTCGAATCCCGGTAGCGCAACAACAATATTTTTTGATAAAATTGATTTTATATGTATATCTTTCTAATTAATATATTTAATTCATATTCACTTTATTATTGTTTTATTTTATGCGAGGTCTAAAAAAAGGTAATTTTAATGTGCTAGTAATTTCGGCAAGTATCAGTGTTATAGTTCGGTTGCGACATTACTCCGCGTCGCCGAGTGTCGAGTCTTATCCGAGCTTCCCACCGCCGCTTCAGTTGGTTTTACATTCATGTCTAGAGCATTGATTTCATGTCTAAAATGCAAGAACCTCACCGCACGTCGCATCAGTGCTCAAAAATCCAATGTCAAACGATTGATTTTCCATCCATATTTTTTTTCCATTACATTTGTCGAAACTATCAAACTGACCCTTTTTATAACATTTATCAGAATGTAGAATTTTTCAAAATTTCTTCAGACATTTCAGCGCGTACATGAAACCATACCATTCTATTATGCATACGCAACGTATAGACGGAGCACTTATTGTTGTTTAATAATCTATTTGATGCCCAAGAAGATGTACAACGCATTTGCATTCATAATTTAGATCTGTCCAAAAACGATGTACAGTGTTGTTGGAGAGGTGATCTCAATTATTGAAATAAATAATTATTATTCTTTCTCACAATGGATTTCTTAATCTGGTTAGATTTTTAACCTTAAAAATGTACTTCTGGTGAAATATTGTGTTGTCAAATATTTATCTTAAAAATAAACCAAAACTATTCATTAATATAATATAGAGCAAACTTAATTGTAATTATGTTAAATTTCTTACTAATTATTATCTTCTGAAAGCTTAGTAATATTTGGGGGTAGTCTTAATAAATTGACTAGGTTAGGTACCAACTAAGGATTCTGTGTCGAGACAGCCTGGGAATAAAATCTCGGGAATTTCACATGGATTTTTGCTGTCTCGAGTCCCGGGGCAATTGTCATACAGCAGGTAATGACTCTGCGGCGAGCGGTGCATGTGTAAGTATTATATATATATATATGTTTTAAATTGAGATTTTCCATAATTTATATGGTCAGCCATAAAGATTTGCATGGAGAAATTGAAAAAGTCCTTAAATATTTACTAAAAACTCAAAAAAATCTGACGTAAATAGTTTTGTCGGTTTGTTCAAACGGGGGATTGTTTCCTTGTAAAATATGATATTTTTTCTGTCATTATTTGAAACAAAATTTGGATAGGTTAAAATTATTTGAAAAACTTGTTGAGAGGACTTCGGTTGACTTTGGCTAAATACATATACGTCTTCTAATGTGTTTCTTTATTAACTGTTTTTTATTTTGTTTTTTGAATTTTATAAATTGTTTGTGTTTTGTAATTTTTATAGATGTATGTATTAATTTTTTATGGACTCCATGTAATAACATATATAGAATTTTTAAAAATTTGATAAATATGGAGATTGAGGGGTAAGAATTGGTGAACGTTATATATATATAATATAAAGTGATCACTTAAGCCAGCCGAAGACAGGTCGTAAGCCCCCATATTTCTATATATCATTCCTTTAACATATAATAAAATAGCTTCGTCTCTATGAGATATCTGATATTTATTTAATAACAGTGCCTTTATAGGTAAAATCCAGTAATTATGTGTTAAATATTAAAAATGTTTGTTTTTATTTGTTTTAATAAATAAATATTAATACACAGATAATAAATAACATATTATTAATAGCTGTTGTACATCATATATGAATATTGATGAAAATATATTTTATTTTAATTAAATAAAATTCGTGGTATCGATTCCTGGGAATCTCCGGAACTTGAAAATTCGAAAATACAGAATCTCTAGTACCAACGAATCTACTTTTCCTTTTATAAATTGTTCATAGAAGTTAAATATTCTCACATCCTTTTTAGGTACTCGCACATTTTTCGATTCAATTTTATTTTGAGTGGTTTTCGCTATTCCCTGAGCTACCTAACGAATAAATATATTTTTACAAAGTATGTTGACGAGCGATTGAAAAGTAGGCACCTACTTTATGTTTTCACGTAAACCAAAAAAATATCAAACGGCTACGCAATGTGTTAATATTTATTTTTGGGTTATTCAACGTTTTGAGCCACATTTTAAAAGCCATTACAAATAAAATGCTCGAAATAATGAAATGGTAATGGATTATTTATATAATATTGCTTGTGAAAAATTCTCTATGGCGCAGAGTTCAATTATTGTTTAGTACTGCAAAAAAAAAGCGTCAACGTAACAGGTAATTTCGAAAAATTCTTTTGTACGCACATTTTTTCTGGTATCTCGGTTATGGAACAATTTAAACGAAATTTTAAAATAACATTTTTTGTTCAGAATTTTATGTTATACCTATATTCAAAGCTATGCTAGTTGCGTTAAGAACATTTTATATATTCACTAAGCAAAGCCCGTTAAGCTGTAGGTAACGCCCTTTGTATACAAGTTTTAGTAATAATAATATTTTTATGAACTCTTAAAACGCTAGTCGCCGCATAAAACACAGTATTCCTACAGGTGCTCTGCACCTACTATGGAAATATTAATTTCATTTTCCGTACAACACGGAGACTTAAAGTTTTTAATAAGAAAAAAGTTTACCGATAAATTTTCAAATGGAGGGAAACATCTCAGCTAGATACTCATAGACTATTCGATATGTGAAAAACATTACTGAGAAGCGCGCACTTTTTACTTGATACTGAATTTCTTCATTAAAAAAATACTGTATATTATGTGAAAACGTATTTATTTTGCAAAATTCCATTAAAATAATTGAATACAATGATTTTTAATATAGGATAAGCAATGATACCAGGGGCGTACAGTGCATAACTAAAAAAACTGGGAAACAAACATAAATTAAAAAATTGGATTAACATTAACGAAAACATTATTTTGAAATTAATGCCATTTGTGTACCAGTAGAGACTTTAATTACTTAGTTCTAAAAACTCACCGCTGTACTCACGGCGCTCATCGTGCTATTTACATTACTCAGTTCTGTCCTTAAGCTAGTGAATTACTCAAGTCATACAAATGGCTATTTACTGAATTGAAAATTCCTATCGGTTGACCCATTTTGTATGGAGTCGTTACCTATACTGTTTATTAATAGAACAACATTAGAAAGGGTTACATCTGCGTGCAAATCATTGAAGTGTTTACTTCCTCTTTTACTAAATCGAGAATTTTACTATCTTACTGTTTTTAACCTGTAGATTTCATGATTGTTCTTTAAATTTGGTGCATGGATTGGTTTTTGATTTGAGAAAAACAAAAAGCAACTGGCAGAACTATTTCCTACGTTGACCTTTAATAAAAATAATTATTTCTTATAGTGAAGTATTTTCAAACAATAAACGAATCATGTTCAGTCATAGAAAGTGTTATTAAAAACGTCCATACATTTTTATATGGGTAAGAATGTATTATTTTACGTTAAAACTTAAATTTTAAAAACACTATTAACAATACTCTAAAATTATAAATAAATACATGATATGGTCGTATAAACGACGGATTTATTTTGTCAAAAGTCGTTCGTTAAACGAAAGTGCATATATTGTATTACATATATTATATATGATTGTATAATACCATTTGTAACAGCATAACCTAAATGTATATCTACTGCACGCCACTGAATGATACACACATATCGTCATCAGCCATTGCTGGATTCAGACCTCCCCTAAAGATCGCTGTTCTCTTTATCTTCAACACGGCAACATGACTACAAAACAAGATGAAACCCTCACCGTCCTCCGGCAAGAAGGCAGTAGGGAGTACAGCAATAATGAATTGCACGCTGCTGGTATACGTTTCGCCATCTAAGTTTTGGTAGCGTCAGTTTTAAAACCTGTTATGCATCACAAGACATAATTATATTAAAAAGTCCATCGAGATATATATTATAGAAGTCTCACAGAGATGAAGCTATTATATTTATTTACATGGGAAAGTAAGTATGGAAGTCTTGAGCATCGCCGGGTTTACGACCTGTCATCGCCTGGCTCAAGTGATCACTTTACACAATTGTAACGTTCACCTATTCTACCAATGCTCGACTGCCATACCTATCAATTTTTTGCAAGTTGTATATATGTTGTCACGTAGAAACGTTTCAATTATTTATTACAAACTACGCTGTCGCCATCTATGGTCGAAAATTTGATATTTATTCCCATGTAACAAGTGTGAGGCACATAATCAAAATCAGACATGTCCAGTTTTTATGGTTTTTGAGTTAAGTATGTACAAATATAAAACAAATTAATGTTTATAAGACTAGCCTATCGAAATTAGACAAATATTGCTGAATTTCGTATAGGCCAATAGATAATTATTAGGAGAACACATTCTTATTGCGAAATTGTAATAACATAAAGTTGTATCAATGTGTCCAAAATTTCGTACAAATGAATTGATAATCCTGGCGTCTGCTATCGATTACTCAAAGGTATTTGAGATTCCGTAAAAATAAAGTTTCAAATAATGGAACGATTAAATGTATTAATATCAAAAAGGTGACATATAGGTTCGAAAATTTGTCGGTAAAAATATCGTCGCTGTAGCATAGTTATTTAATGCATCTTCCCCGGTTTGGAAAGAGATCCAGGTTCGAATCCCGGTGGCACAACAACAATATTTTTCGATAAAATTGATTTTATATGTATATATTTCTAATTAATATATTTTATTCAATTTTTTTAATAGATAATTAATTCAAACCCAGACAAATCGTCGTTTAGGAGAGACAAAATATGCCTTGTTTCTTTAGTTATTCGGGTCAATTTCAAAATTTGAATACGCCAATCAATGCGGCGTGTATCGTTCAACTGAAAGCGTCAAAATACGTACCTATTTTGAAATGATTGGCTCATACGCGGTATTGAATTTACATAGACGAAATATGTTTTCAGCCAATAAGACGACAGTATTTGGTCATGTGACCTGTGGTTACTGGTTATGTTCAATATGATTCCAAATGTGACAATTGTAGTACAATGTTTTTTTGGATTTTACTCGAAAACAAGTGATGCGAAAACGTCTGCTTTTGATTCTGGACCTCACAAGTATAGATGTCACTGAAGCTGAGACTCTTTTTTACCAAAGTATCCTCATGACAATCCCTCAGGGGATAAATCCCAGTAATTGGTTCCAACAAAGATTTGGACATACTAAAAATATTGTAAAAATTTCATATTTTATATACAAAGGCACGTTTATCTAAATTGTAACCAACATCTTTTCTTGTGATGAAAATTTTACCTTTTAAGAAAATTCAAATTTATAACTAATACACCTATTTAGAGTATACCATACACACTTTGGAGCGACCCGCGAGAAATATAAAGTTTTCAATGTCTATTGATAAAACTTTTTGGTGTTTGTATGTAAAATCGACAGAATGTAATAAAATTTAGGTTTATAAAATTTGAATAGCGGTTCACTTGAGCTTGGGGTTGATCTCGCCTATTTTATTATCAAAACGAAATAGAAAATTCCCGTTGATTTATTGGCTCAGAGGAGCTTAATATTAATTAATTAATCGTGAACTAAGTATGACACACTACTCGGTGTAAATACCAGTGAAATAAAATTGGGTAGATTTTTTGAAAAGTGAAAAGGTCAGGTAATCTTATTTTGAAATATTAGATCTCTGGGTTGGGTATTAAATGATTCAATCTTGTATCCTTGTATTATATTGTTAAAACACAAATATTACATTGTATTGCTAATATAAATAAAACAGTGTCTAGTGGTTATGATACTTGCCTAGTGATCTAGTAGTTAGGGGTTCGAGCCTCGTTCCAGGAAGCCACTAAGTAGTCCTAGCATAAGCGTTTAGCTTACTTTTAAAATAGTAAAATTAATGATGTGACACATACTCCGTGTGCGCTACTCAATTTAAAAAAAAAATACTTTTCACAAAGTTACTCATTACTTTTATATGAAAACGCAATTAATTTCTCATGTTATGGTGTCTCAGGGGATGGAGAAAGTATAAATTATAGGATGTTTTTTTTAATATACTAGGATAATTGATAATTTAGAAGTAGGATAATAATGAGTTATATTGTATCTACCGATAAAATAAAGCTACTGCATATTAAGCATTACATTGCGTGGATGATCGTAGATAGATGGTTTGCTGCCGTTGTCTCATGTTGAAGGTAAGGTACTCGTGCATCTGAATTGGTCCAGTGCGAAACCAACATTAAGTTTCGAAACTTTGCTTAATAATATTAGTGATTAGACTAAAAAACATATGTTTTCATATAGTATTCCTAAATTATCCATCATCTCTTCTGCGGCATAATATCTTAGGTATTGTATTCTAAGCGGGAATTAACAATATATTGTAAAAATAAAAGAAGTTTTTTTGGCATGAAAAAATTATTTAATGGTATTCAGAAATACACTAGTTTATTTAAAAAAAAAAAAAATACGCACATGCAAGACTGATCACAATATTCTCTACTGTTTTTTAAACTAAGATAATTGATTGTGTTATGGAAAAAAAGACTTGGTGCCCTTCCGGAATGAGACTCGAAACCCCGAACTACTCATCACTAAGCGAGTGTCTTAATCTTAACCATGTTATTGAGGTGGTCTAAGTCAGCTCATGTGTTTGTTCTGAAATACTTTTCTTCTCCAACACTCTTGCATCTTCGTACATCCTGATCGGCACGTACGTTAACCCACACAATAGACATCATCGTATATCGTCAGATTTTTGCATTTGACCATGTGTTGTTAGACACAATATCTAATCATCTAAGGCGAAATATTTTACTAATTGGGGCCGTCAATTTTGATGTGCGTATACAGCATACGCGTATCATGCGTGCAATGTGCATGTACATATATTTACAAATATTATTAATATAAGTGGGTACCTCTACTAGAATATTAATAAATTTGCCTACGCCGAGAGTGAGAGGGAGCACGGTGCGCGAGTGAATACGTCCGTCTCTTTCCGTCTCGAGGGGTGCGGTGGGGGGGAGCCTGTCCGGGCGGCTCCATCGATCAGTTCCCCATCCCCCGGAGCGAGCTGCCCCTCCCGCCGTGCACCAGCGCGGCACTGACGCAGCTAATGTAAGGTTCTTACTTGACAGCTAACATATCACCAGTTCGAGCGGGTGCTGTCATGTTGCCTTCCTTTAAGAGTAACTCGGTTCAATGTTTTTATTCCATTTTTGCGGATGGTAAGAAGATAAGTCAGCGATGTTTCTCTTGAGCCAAATGTCCGAATAAATCGACGCGCAAGTCTTTTAATTCTTTAATTTTATTTATTACAAAAATACATTTTAACCTCTCAATAAGTGAATTAATTTCAATTTGTACAAAATCTGTCTAAACCAGTTTAATTGTCCGCACCTTTTGTCGCCAATAAACACAGTCACATCCTCTTTTCGCTACTTTCCAACAAGTCGAACCAATTCTGAATTACGCTCTCCAATAGTTAGAATGAGCCGAGCTTACAACGATTTATTCACCGACATTAACAAACATTTCTACCAATGCAGTAGGGAGGTGAAGAGGATCCTGTTTAAATCGTTCTTCACCACCATGTATATCTGCGAGCTCTGGTCGCAATACAAGCAAGTGACGTACAACCGTCTCCGAATTCCGTACAACAACTCATACAGAATACTGTTCGGTTTGGCGCGTTATTGTAGGTCATCTACAATGTTTGCCGAAAGCCGTATACATGAATTCGTTCCGCTTCTGAGACATCGAGCTGCGGGCGTAAAGCTGCGGCTGGATCTCAACGCCAACTCTCTAGTTCAAGCGACGCTCTAATGGAAAGCTGATTCCCTGATCAGCGAATGGCAACAACTACAATACAATATAGCTACACATACAATAATGTAGTATTTATATTTTGTTTATATTTATATATATATGCGTGAAATTTTTTATTTATTTATATTTTTTTGCTTTTCTTTTCATAACATAAATAATATTTTGTAACTTAAATGTATTATCTTTATGGCGAATCGGGTCTTTATAAAAAAAAACCAATCACACTGGAATAAACACATTATTATTATTAACGTATGTATTTTTTCATTACCAATATTTAAAAATCAATTTAACAATATTCAACGGTGCAGTATGTTAATAAAGAGTTTTTTTTTTCTCAAACTTTAAATTTGAAATAAAATAATTCTCAATTTACAACTGCGTATAATTTATTTGCCATCTCAAATATTATATATTATCATTACATTATCTACACTTACGATGTTTTACGCAAATATATCAGATGCACTTATAAAAACTGCAGCACAAAAATAGCTATTTCAGCAAATAAGCGAAGTAAATATATTAATACATAAAAATATTTTTAAATGAAGCACACATAAAATATAAAATGCATAATATCACAGGACGAATAGGACAAGCACTAAATAATATAATTTATGAGTGCATTATTATTTTTTTAATGTGTTTTTTATGTGTATCAAATATAAATCGGTCTACGAATTATCTACAATAGGTATATTGCGAATAATTCATATTTCTGTACTGACTTTCTGGTGTAATGACTTTCTGCCACGATAGTATTATAATTTGAAATAGTTAAACAGATTCGGGTACATATATATTGGACACTTCATTACAGACAATTACTTCCATAGGATCATTTTCTTTGCCGATTTGTATTACGGATATCTTTAAATATATTGTACTCGTACATATATCATCAATTCTTCGTTCATTGAAATCATTGCATAATTGGTAGGTCAGATGTTGAATAATCTCTAGATTTATGTAATAATACACCTTTGAACAATTTTAAAGGGAAATAGGTTTTATTATTAGATCCTCCCAAATCAATAATGCGCTATCTTGTATAATAAAGTAGGTTAATTTTTTTTAGATTTATCATGAACCAGGTTTTTGTATATATAAATTTTTAATGACATATTTAAAACAAATTACTTCAATGTATCTTAATGCTGTTTCAGTTAAATATAATATTTTATGAATTAGTCAGAAACATGCACAGAAAACATCTATCTATTAAAAAAAATAAAGTCACAACCGGGACTCGAATCTGGAACAAATTACTTCAATGTATCTTAATGCTGTTTCAGTTAAATGTAATATTTTATGAATTAGTCAGAAACATGCACAGAAAACATCTATCTATTAAAAAAAATAAAGTCACAACCGGGACTCGAATCTGGAGCTTTCTATTGTCAGTAGACATCGTTAACAAATTTATCTATAATGACAATATACAATATCTTATTAGTGCGACACTTATTTTTTCTCGTTGGAAACGAACATCTTTTTAGTTTTGAGTTGGACCTGTTATTCAGCAAACACGCTTTCAGAACTTTTATTAACTGAAAACATTTGACATAACTAATTTTTTGTATTCATTTTAAAGAAATCACATTTTATTTACGAAGTTACAATTTTTCTTATAAATTTTTTTTTCTCTATATCTTCCCAAATTACTCATCAAATTTATTTTAATTATCAAATAAATATGTTCTGAAAAATCGTAAAAATCGTTCATTAAAATAAACAAACTGTGTAAATAAATAAAAATAAGGAATTGATGTTTTCCGAATCCAGTTGATGTTTTAAATTACTCATAAAGTAGTTTTAATTAGCGAAGTTAAATAATCTATAAAAAAAGAATAAAATTAAAATAAGTCGAATTAACACTAAATAATTACACAAAAATAATTTAATGAAAAAATGAGTAATCTATAATAAAATAAATGCCTTCAGGCTTTTAAAATGGCGAGATGTGATTGGAAGAAAAAATATCTTATCTTTTGAAAGACGTAACACTGAGGGGCCGCGTGCAATACAGTTTTTAGAGGTCTTTATACTCTAATACTTTATATTTTCACTATTTATAATAGTGTCAGATGAGATGATTTATTTTATGGATATGAGAACAAACTTCCCAAAATTTCGACAAATAAATGAGTAATATTTATTCTTAAAAGCTTGAAAGTTTAAGCAGTTACAGACTTCTGAAGAAACATTTCGTTTACATTAAATAACTTCAAGTCCGTTGAATCTGTTTAAATAAAATTGACTAATTATACGCATTTTATGATACTAAATAAGAAAAATCACTAAATCTTGTCTATTATTAAATAAATACCTTGAAAAGATAAGAATATAATAGTTTAAGTTTTACTTTTAAAAAATATATTTTTCTAAAAAATAGAAACTTAAAATCATGTAGGTATTAAAAAATAATTACCTATCTACAATAATATTCGTGTCAGAAATAAATATAACTGTTCCGTTCTATTTTTTTTAACAAATTTTGTATATACGATGAGAGAGAAACAATTGACATTCGTACACGGAATACATGTCCCATCAATGTTCTTACTATTTTTTAAATTAAGACTATTAACTATGAATAATTGCACTAATTTTTTAGTCATAAGAATATCTCCGTGCCATATCTGTCGAAATGCTTTAAATTAATGGAGAATACATAATAAATAATACTCACAGTCTGATTGTATATATTTTATACAGCGTATTTTTATGCTTCAGATTTTTGAAGTAAAATGGAATTTATCGAATCCAATGATTCTTTACATTTCGAAGCAAAGTGTACCCCTGTCTTAAGGTTGTACGCGCTGTCCCCACCACCACCCTTTATACGGTACAGCCTCCGACAATCGCCTAGATGGATATCACGTTATCTCACCTCCGTCAATGTCAAGCGAGGCGCTGGTAAAGAGACGATGGGTGTCGACGATAGCGGGTAAATCAAAGAACCATAACAATTACTTTCACCCCTTGTCCGAATCATCCCTTTTCCGAAAAGTGTTATCTCGAATATCTGTGAAAACATTATTTAATCCCCTTCGCAAATCCGCAGACATGTGGGAACCACCCTCTCATAAATAATCTACTCATTCACAATCAATTATTATAATTACTTATGTCAACATAATGTATACCATACATTATCCTAAGAAAATAACTTAATAATTATAATAATAATTTATTTTTATTACATGTTAAACTAGCTGAGTTTTTTTATTATGATTATATTTTTAACTCTATAAAAAGTATAATAGTGAGCAAAACATTAGTTTTTGAACGATTAAAAACCTTCGATAGCGTGTATGGCCTTAATGACTCTTGTCCACAGAATGAGATATGGTGAGATACATCTCAAAACGATGTACACGTACTGAGATACACTCAGAGATCAGCTTGAGATTGATAGAAGAGACAAAAACATAAACTCGTATACGAGTCATTCGATTTGACAATGAGACTCAACATGTACGTACAAATATCACCTATTACCGTAGATATATGCAGCATAAACATAATAAACATTTAGAGATTATAATTCATCCAATTGATGAACGGAACATAAATGATCCGTGAACTGATATTTGACATTTGACGTACAGCATGCGTGAAGCGAGGCGCAAGGCGGCGAGTTTCTGAGACATGGTGTATACACGAGAACCACGAAAGCCGAGATTTGTCTTTAAAAAATCTCGAGGGAGTAAAATCAGAGATTATCTCGAATCGAAAATCTCTTAAGAATCTCATCCGCGGGTACGGCAATAAAAATAAACTTTTTTTTTCTTTATGAGGTTCATGCCCGGCGTTGTCAGGGATTCCGATTTAGTTATAATTTAAAATAGGATGTTAGGGGGTGGGGGTGCCAATTACAATGTATGTAAAATTTCATCCAGGCTAGGGGAGGGTGTGATATCCTGGGGAGTGCGATTACTATATTTTCTTCAGGGTCCTGGAGTGAAAATGGGCAAAACAATTACTTTTTTAACGTGAAGTATCAAAAATCTTGAAGAAGTATTTAGGGAAATGTTTTGATGTTTATTTATTTTATCAGAATGTTGCGCGGAGCATTCTGAATGGTGCGCGGCAACATTTCAATACTGAAATGTATTAATATTTTTTATGTTTTACCTCCTAATAACTTATTTATATACAGAATAATACTAAATTTGTGTTGTGGCTTATTTTTGTTTCAAATTTGCTAATGCATTAATTCTTATTTATACTTTTCTACCCCTGCATTGAATCCACCCTACTGCACTCTTCTTCGTGAGATTATTTAGAAATGTTTTTTAAAAAATAATAGATTATTTGTTGAAACTTGCGTGATGGATCTTCCAATTGAATGGGTGATGCGATGGGGAAGATTGCTCCATAGTCGACTATGGAGCAATCTGCCCCGGCATCCACAATACAGCAACACGATACAAGGTCCAAAACCATTAAGGGTGTACTTTCATTTTTACTGTTTAAACATTGTGATATTCTAAGCATATTTTATGCTTTACAAGGCGAGACTTATAATCAGATTAGTTTGTGTATCATATAAATATAAAAGAACGTTACTTATTTTGTATATCTTACCAGAGAGAGGTTTTGATAGAAAATAAAACAATTGATTTTCTCGCATTCGAAACAATTTGTTAAAAAATATGCATTTCTCGAGTTTTATTTGACTTTTATTACACATATATTGTCATATGTATAATACGTAATAAATCAATCATTTTATACTTAAATCGAAGTAGTTACTTGCAGCCAATGTACACTGTTAAATTTGAGCAATATTTAAGAAACTAATTGAAAATGGATTAAAGAATTAGATAAAGAAATGTTAAAAAGAGTACTAACGACGAGCACATAATGAATTTATAAAAAAAGAAGTCACCAATTATTCTCAGAAATATGAACAAACACTTAAACAATCCTTAAACAATAGCCCACCTCGGCACATGATCATTCTAGTGAGGGGGCATTATAATAAATGTAAAAAAAACATTGTGGATGGAATTTAATATCGATCAACATTTATTTAAAGCGATTGATTTAAATATAACACGTTACGTTTTATGATCTATTTGTTTCATAATTATGTACTAGTATTTTTATCTGTTAAAAAAGAAACGGTTACAAATGTATATGGAACATAAAATATCAAAATAACGTACTAAAAATGTTATCTATGAATTGAAAAACCTCGTTTTTTCTTAAAATACTGACATTAAGAAAAAACAGACACGGTTTTACACAGGTTAATTTACGAAAATTTAACTTGCGTTGTAACTAAGTACAATATTAATTCAGATTGTACCCAAAATATGCATGAAAGTATATTTTACTTGGATTATTTTCTGAAAAATTGAGAGTGCGAATTTGACGTTTATTTCAGCCGTTATGGTCCTATCCAAGTTATGGTTTTAAAAAAAATTTAATATAGTGATATAAATATAAATGAATAATAAAAAAAATAAAGATGAATTAGTATTGAATGTCCCTCTCCCTAAACACGTTACACATTACACAAAACCAGAGTGCTTTTTCTATATTTTAGCTTTAACATACGTGCTTTCTTTGTCATATTTATATAACATTATCTTTGTATTATTAATTTTCTCATGTTAGAAATTAACACAAACTTTCTTGTAACATAATTAATTAATCTGGCCTACACGAGTTGGTGCATTATTATTTAACGTATTCCATTAATTTCTCAACAATCCGAGCACAGGAAGACCGTCCATTGATTTCGGTCCGCTTGGCACAATTTAGTTTCGCAAATGAATTCTGAGAAACGGGGTGAAAACACATTTCAAATCAAACAACCTCCTACCCTACTTCACTCGATTTAAAAAAATATTTCATATTTCAGAGTGAAATTCTGTGAGGCATTTAATGTGTGGTTTAATAAGTGTTCTTCGGATTATTTCGAGTATATTTTAAAGTAAATAAGTATTATAAATCAAAATTCAGTGTTATTTATTAATTGCTACATGACTGAGCGTTATTAGTATCATAATATTAGTCAGCTGTGTGCAGTGTCAAGTTTTGTTTATTTAAAAAAAAAACCAAGTAAACTTACAATTTTGATATATCCACCTCTTTAGACATCATCAAAAAAAAAAAAATTATTGGATTATATTTAAAGTCACGTGTTTTCCTTGTTGAGTCTTTTCCGCCCTGTGCTTTTTTTTATAAATAGCCACCTCATCATCATCATCATCATCACCAGCACTACGATCCAAGGTGAGTTGTGATTGCTTCAGTTTACTACCTCCAGAGCATAACGGTGTACTACCACACCACCGAATCATCTCATCTTCGACCTACTCTTTCTCCTGAGCCTTTGCGTATCACTCACTGATCAAAGCCTTTATTGCGAGTTTCTGGTGTTCTATCATTAGATATGAGTATTATATGCGGATTTATCCAATAAATAGTAAGAACAAAATAGGTCTCTTGTTTCTGAATAGTGTTTTAGACATACACATGTGACTGGAAAAGTGTTTTCTTTACATTGCGATTGTCTGTAGATTAAAAAAATTATTAGTCCATATTTGGGCTGAAAAACGTACCAATACCAAACGTATGTATGTGGGCCATATGTGGGACTTTTGAGTCACAATGCACCGCGTTGCCATAGTTACGACACTGCTGGAATCTCCATATATATGTACAGTACCACAATATCATTTATCGACTATCATTTATTTAATTAAATTAAATTAAATTTAAATTTAATTAACGCCCTTATCGAATTTTACAAAATTAATTATAAAAACAAGTGCAGCTACACGAGTAGCGTGGAATATTTACAAAAAAAGAATTTGATAGAATTATAAAAAAATTGGAAATTAAGCAAAACAAACAATACAAATTTAGGTTTAACATTTAGGTCTAAGGGCGAGTTTTCAGTTTTCCAGTTTGAAATTCGAGATATTTTACACGAATTAGATATGATTTCAAGATGACGTCGTTAATAGTTAAAGTTAAATTATTATACGTATTGGATTAATAATTAATGACGTTATTTGTTACGTAAATCATGCGAGAGGGGAATGTTTGAATAGAAAGAGTCGACAATAAAATTGTTGATTTTCTTGTATACGATGCAAGTTTTAAACATAACTCGTGTCGGGAGTATTTTCCACCTTTTTTCATATTAATATATTGGAATCATATGGAATGAAATGAAAATGTGTGTCATCATTTGAATTAATCAATCGAACATTAAATCATTTATTGGGTACCTAATTGATGTTTTGAAATCAGACAAAGTACCTACATATATTTAGAAAGTCGCTTAAATTAATATTCTAAATTAAAAAAATTTATGATAGCTTCAATTTATTATTTTGTTGAATTTGAAGTTGAATAGATTTAAAATGCCCCGTTGCCGTTTTGGTGATAAACAAAGTTGTCTGTTTCATAACAAAAATATAATTATGAAACAGACAACTTTGTTTAGAATGCAACAGTGTATATTATATATTAATGAAATATTTAATTCCTACTTACATAAAATGTTTACTTTGTTCAAGAAAACGTTGTTTTCCCTTAAAATCAGTAAAAAGACATCAAATTTATGAAATTTTCTACTCATGTTGTGAATAAGTTCAATATTAATTCAACAATAATTCAAATATGAGTGATACAATATATTATTTAAAAACATATGTTTTTACTAAAACAAAGTATTTTAAAAACGTCGAAAATTAATCATATGAACTGCAAATTGAATGGTTTATAACTCTATTAATTTTTAACATTTTGCTAGTTTATCTCAATATGAGGTTTGTTTCCGTAATCTTGGCTTCAAGATTATAATAATTTACCAGCATTACGATAATTTTGCAGGACCTGGAAAATACATCTAATGGTCGCGGTCTTTTTTATAATGCTTGTATTGTCGTAATTATGGCAAATAACATTGAGTATATTAGTTTTAAATTAGTAAATGGATCCTATCTAAGTAATAGTTAAAATAAAAACTTAATAATATAAATATAATAAAATAATAATTTTCGTAAAAAAACGCGAAAATTTGAATTCTCATTGAAAGTACACCTTAACACAGAATGGCTGAGTACCAAATCAATTATACCTTTGACTCAGAACAGCATCAAAAACATTACTCTTATATTTAAACATTGAACATCGGAATATATCTACAAGACCAAAATCGTTCCCAAACCGGTGAAGACTTTGTGTGGGTGAATTACTATAAAAAGTATGGAGCCTTAAATTCTACCCACTTACTTTCAAATATTTTTTAAAAACACTACAACTTTTGATATATAAAAAAAAATATTTTGTCAAAAAATAACTTAATTTTGATTCGACATTATTAAAATGCTACAATTAATAAAAAAATTTCGAATATTCTTTAGTTTGTTTAATATATTCTTGCAAACAAATAATTAACCCTCGATCTTCGTCGAAACAGAAAACTTTTTCCGACTGTTTATGGATAAGGATATATCAAATAATAACCTGGCTGACATTAATTTATCGAAGTATATTTTTTCTCGTTAGATGTTAACGTCCTGAGTTTTTTTTGGTTTAATCTCCCAGATACTTCTATTTATTACCTGTTGAGGTTCATGACCCACGACCTCGCGAAGTTCCTGAACTTAGTTCGATGAACTAATCAAACTTTTTATCTTCGCATTTAAGCGAGGAGTTATTTTCTATTTAAATGTAAATAAATCAGAAAAAATAATTTTATAAATACCCAGATCTGTCAGATTTGAGGCGTGCCGTGCTTGCGGTTTATTGGTTACGATACTCGCCTAGTTATCTAGTGGTCGGGGGTTCGAGCGTCGTTCCAGGAGGCCATCAAGTTAGTCCATTTTTCACAATACAAGCGGTTAGCTTAGTTTGAAAATAGTAAGAATATTGATGTGACACATTTAAAAAAAAAACAACTTCAGACGAACTGAAAATAAATGTTGTAAAAACTTAATTGGAGACATGAAAAAAAATATTGTCGCCCTAATTGCGCATTATTGTCGATAATACTTTAGATAGTCGTCATTTGTAATAATAACAGACATCGCATTACTTTCAAATTCGTAAATAAAATGAGGACCGCGCTGTAATAGTTTAATCGTAAAATGGAAAAAAAGAAGTTATCCGCCTACGTTCTGATGTATAGCATTGAATACCAGCTTATTACAAAGTTCATCAGAGGTAATTATTTTTTAAATATAAGAATATATTAGTATTAAAATTAAAAATATACAAATATTAATGTAGGTACATGTATCAATAATATAAATAAATGCACTACATTCTGACATAGAAAATCAGATATATATACTTACGTAACAATTTGACTCTACAGTGTAATGGGGGATAGCTAAGATGGTAGGGCACTTGTTTAACATGTGAGAATTACCGGGATTTATATCAGCGCTTCTAAAATCTTTATGATTTCCAAAAGGTCATAAAGGTACGAAATTTTCTAACGCTGTCTTCGTGACATGTTTTACTGGGGTTGCCGCCCCTGTACGTTAAAAGAATGTTTTTTATATAAAAGCCAATAAAGAGTCTATGTTAGATGAATTCTATAAATGTTGTCTCTCCCGGTTGTATTTTTGAATCGAATCGTATGGATACAGCGGTTCGTAGAAAATTAACAGAGATGTAATCTTCTGGCTACAGAATTGGTCTAGCACAATGTTTGGAACACGTCTTTTGTTGACAGTTGCGGACGTCTCAGATAAAGCTGAGTACACTTTGTATATTTTTTTTACCAATGCGTAAATACAAGTTTCAAATGACTTAAACCATGATAAATATCAGTAATTTATAATATTTTGTTTACGGTAAACAGGTAAGTGATGAAGCCATGGTTAAAGAAAACAAAGTAATCCATAAGGTCCCAAAGTGTAATTTTGTTTACAATATTAATTTATTAAGGAGAACACATTCTTATTGTGAAGTTGTAATTATTCAGGACATAGGTCTGTGATGTTTTAAATACTAATTTAATGTATTAATTATAAATATATACATATAAAATATTTTTCGACAAAATTGATTTTATATGTATATATTTATAATCAATACATTAAATTAGTATTTAAAATATTCATTTAAATTACAAAATTCAATTACCAAAAACATGAAAATAACTTGAACCCTTTCAAAGTTCATCTGGGAAACTATTTTTCAAATAAAGTTAAACATTATAAATAAAATTTGATGCTTTAAATTCTTACACTAAAAATCAACATTATTTACTAACATGACAATTTTCACCAGTCTATTGGAGATGTGGTTATGATGGTAAAATGCTAGCATGTGATATACAGGAATCAGGAATATTACTGATGAGGCGGCTGTCTTAAGGATGCCGAATAGTTGACTCCGGTTGATCATTAACTTTATCAATTACTATGACTGAAGAAATTTAGGTTTAGCACTCTGCTATATTGACGAATGCAATAGAGGATATGATTGACGGTTTGGTGGGGGTGGATAGGGATTCCATCAGGAACTCCGATCTACTAAGTTGCAAAACGAATCTGGAATTATACAGGACTTTCGTGAGAGTTTTAGTATCTAGATGGGAACTGCTAAGGGGCTCTAGGACCCCTGGAACTCCCAATGTCTAATTGGGACTCTCAGCGTATTTTAAATTTCTTTCTTTATACTCTGCTTTTAAATTCTTTTATCACACACTTTATTTTCTCATTTGTCGTTTTCATTTTGTTGTATTGTAGTCTCTGTTTTGTTTTTCTCATGTTATTGGGATGTTACAGCCGGCAGTGGTGCTCTGATGACTGGTCAGGTTGTTGTTAATTTTGTATTGTCCCTTTCCCCTTTTCAGGGGTGTGTTCTTTTCTTTCCTCGTCTCCCCGACCAAAAATACATTTTAATTTATTTCTTTTTTCAACTACTACGTCTATTTGTTAAAGTGTTTGTAAACTATCAATAAATAAATAAAGGATCGGGGCCATGAGGGTTTTTGTGATGGCGGCTGTGCTGCTCTGTCTTGTCATGTGCGAGAAGAAATCGCACAGCTGCCTATTGGCATTAAAAAAATGCCAACCTGGTGACGAATGAGTAGGACCATATAGGAACTTTTTACTTATAAACGATCTTAGGTAAGCGGCGGGTTCACCCAATTTCATTGGTTTTAAAAAAAATAGAAACATCAAGAGTGTGTATCAGAAAAAGTCATACCTTGCGTCTCGTCACGATGTTTATTAAATCATCCCTGGTTATACAATATAAGTCAGGTAGACTGTAAATTCAACGCAAGTAACTATAAATCAACACAGTTAAATAAATACTATGAAATGCTGCTAGGTTACCCGAGCCACGAGAGTAGAATGCGGTCAGCGCGAGCTAAGTGTTGTAGCTAAACCGAGTTTGCAACGCGGCCCTTAGATGGCGTTGCCTATCCGCCATAGATTCTTTCTCAAATAAGAGGATAAATTCAATTAAGTTTATTGATTTAATAATTATAATTCATTTGACCATCGTTGTTTATAACTTCAATTATTCAATTAGATTGGATTGTATCGTCAGCATGTTGTGGGCTATTGGAGAGATTAAATTAAAACATAAAATTCTAAGTTGAATACGATTTGGACAATCTGCGCATAATTCTGAGACTTAGCACATTCTCGTAGGTAATGCAGGTAGCGTATCAAATGATCCGGTTGTTATTTCTATTGACAAATATATTTTTACAGTGTCAGCGAAGTTGATTTGACTGTTCCATGAATATTACTTAAACCACGCCTATTTTAACTCTGGTTGAAAAATTCAAAATGTAAGTATGTACCTGCTAAGGATAATAATATTATAAATTAAACAAATTAGAATAACAGATATTTAGTAGTTTTTATATTACGTACCTTAACGATTTTTAATTAATAAAAAAAACTAAACAAAAATATTTCTTATTGTGTCTGTTGAATATATAAAATATATGAAAGCGAGTCACAAATTATCAACACTTTCGACATAGCACACTTTCAAGGTTGTCACACTGTTTTTTGCGCATGCGTGCTTAGAGTTGGTATGACTGCGGTTACGTGTGCGAAATTTGATCCCGATTGCGTCATTCGCCTTACGATCGCCGGCTATTATAGTGTAAACATGTCCGCTCCGCTAGCAGTTTGCACCAAAGAGAAACAACGAGCAGTGATCCGATTTCTCTGGTCGGAGTGTGTGAAAGGGGCTGAAATTGATTGTAGACTGTTATCACAATATGGGGATAGTGCTTTATCACGTAAGTGGACGAATGAGTGTGACGCATGAAGAGGGAGCAGGACGCCAAAATTCAGCATGCTTGAGAGATGGTTCTAGCGAATAGTCGAGTTACCACCGGTGTGGTAGCTTCTAGGTCTTCTTTGAACATCAGTCATGGTTTTGCCCGTCAAATCATCCACGACAGGTTTGGCAACCGTAAATCGAAAAAATTAGGTAATTTTAATTTGTACCGAATCTAAATCAAATTTTGCGTAGGTACTTTTTAGGACTCTGGGCTAAACAAAAGCATTTTCCTTCCTTTCCCTAGCCATCTTTCTCCATCCCAACGATACAAATGTGTATGGCGTGTTGAATGGCATCCCTTCCAAATGTTGCTGTTCTACTCTAGAACTCTCCAATCCTGTCCCTCCCCAGACATCTCCTCCTCCCCTTGTTTGATCCAAATTTTTCAAATGCATGCGTCCCTCCCGGTTGTGCTTAATTTAATATAAAAAATAATAAAAAATAAATTTTACATAAATCTAGATCGAGAACGAGACAAACGCAGAAAGGAATGAACATCACAAGTACCGAAGCTTTCCGCGAATTGACACAAAGAGCAAATGGTAGTCAGAACGAGTACCGACTTTCTTGTTCCTGTCTCTCGATCTCTATTGTACCGCTCTCTTAAAGGTCACCGTGTCGGAGATCTAATAAACAACATTGAAATACACAATTTTCCATCAGTAATTCAGCTTTCCAATTAACTTTCGCTGAACGCTTTTGAAGGCTGTTGAAACCGTATATTTATTTCACTTTAATAGTGTCGCTCAATTGGAAAATTACTTCCAAAAGACTTGCTGTTTTAATTTGATGGCACAAAGACAAGCTAAATGTCAGAATATAATTTCATACCCAAACAAAAAACAGTTTTTTTTATTGAAACTTTTTTCATACTTTGATTTCACGCTCTGTAAATGTTAAGATACGTTATTTGAATAAAAAAATAGTACAGGGTGTCCAGTAGGAATTTTTCTATTTATAAAAATAAGGTTATAAAACCAGAGACAGACTGTCGCTGCTGAGGATTATTGCCGCACGATTGATGAGTTTTTGGTGGCGCAATTGTAAATGTTTCCCAGATACAAAAACAGAACGCAGCTTCAACATGACGAGACAATTCCACACACGGTCTCGATGGAGAAGCTGGGGGCAATTTTCCCAAGAAAATGAATAAGCAAGTACGATTTAACGCCTTGTGATTTTTTCTTATGAGGATACCTGAAGTCTAAAGTGTAGGGTAATAATTCTCGAACAACACCTACGATAAGAAAACATCCGGCGTAAAATCATCGCCATCAACGCAATATTTTTTTCTCGCGTCAACACGAGGGATCGGTTAAAATAATGCATTGTCACGTTGTTGTGGACATCACTTAGACAATATAATCTTGTGTAATCCGCAGATCCTATATACCTTCTAAAACTAATATAAATGTAATAAACTTATTTATTTGTCAGATTATAGATATCTCATAGAGACGAAGCTGTTTATATTACATTATATGGGAAGTATGGGTATTGGAGAGCTTACGACTTGTCTTCGGCTGCCTTAAGTGATCGCTTTACACAATGTAACGTTCATTATTCCACCCAATCAACCTCCATATCTATAAAATTTTTGGAAGTTGTGTATATGTCACCATGTAGAAACACTTCGAGTATTAACTTCAGCATTACTGTCGCTATCTATGGTCAGAAAATTTGATATTCATTTCCCTGAAACAACATAGATGTGTATTCTTGGACATATTGTTATTTATTTGTATTTTAAAGATAATACTTTATTACGTTGTAATTTTAAGATAGGAAGAGATCCTGGTTCAAAAATTGACTTTATCTGTATGTATATTTTTCTAATTAATACATTTAATTTGTATTGTTTTTTGTTTATATTTCAATTTCAAAATCAAAGAATATCCGCTGGACACCCATATACTAAAACAGACCCATTTACAGGGTGGCCCAAATTGAACGCCGCATTTAAATTTCGCGTCATATTTTTGTTTTGTGTTTAGTAACTCTGACACATGGACCGTTAAATCATCCGATTAAAAATGCGATTAGTTTGCTGACCATTCCTACCATCGAGAGTTCGCCAGTTGGTTTATAGGGCATCATAAAGTGGACTCTTAATTTGATCGAAAAATCATCCTCAGTGACGAGGCGCATTTTTAATTCGACAGATTTGTAAACAAACAAAATTGTTGCATTTGGGGCTCGGAAAATCTTAACGTGATTATGAGAAGCAAATGCACGCCGAACGAATCACTGGTGTGGATTTTGAGCACACGGCGTGATAGGTCTATACTTATTTGAAAGTGAGGCTGGAAATACGGTAATTGTGAAAGATGTTCGTTACCAATTTCGGCACCAACTGGACGTATGGACCTCGAACAAGTGTGGTTCCAGCAGGACGGCGCCACCTGCCATACAACTCGAGCAACAATTGATTTACTGCATCGACAATTTCCTGGTCGCGTAATATCACGAAATACCGCCACCGATTGGCCAGCAAGATCTTGTGATTTAGCACTGTGCGACTTATTGTTGGGATATCTGAAATCCAGCAATCCACAAATAGTTGACGATCTCAAGAACGGAATCCGACGTGTTATTGATGAAATTGATCAGAGATTGTGCGAAATTGTAATCGAAAATTTTGTGAATAGAACCAAGATTTGCTGCCGAAGCAGAGGTAGTCATTTGTCCGACATATATTTTTATATTTAACCGGAGAGTGTGCACCTTACCTTAATACTCAATAAAAATTATATCATTAAATAAAATAAAATATTTTTTTAGGTTTAAACCACTTTATTATGCACGTATACTAATAATTTCAGTTGGACCCAACCTTCTTCAGGACAATATAGTATATAGACTAACCTAAATACAGATATTTAAATATGAAATATTATCGGACTATTAGATAGATTTATTTGGTTATTTAGTATCTGGCTATTATCATTGAGTGATTTACTAATTTCTTAAATATGAATTAAATATATTAATTATAAAGATATACATATAAAATCAATTTAATAGAAAAATATTGTTGTTGCGCCACCGGGATTCGAACCTGGATCTCTTTCCTAACCGGGGAAGGTGCTTTATCCAACTAAGCTACAGCGACATTATTTTTAGCTATATTATATTTTAGATGGAACGATTAAATGTATTAATATCAAAAAGGTAACATATAGGGTCGAAAATTGTCGCTAAAAATAATGTCGCTGTAGCCTAGTTGGATAAAACACCTTCCCCGGTTAGGAAAGAGATCCAGGTTCGAATCCCGGTGGCGCAACAACAATATTTTTCGATAAAATTGATTTTATATGTATATCTTTATAATTAATATATTTAATTCATATTTAAAATATCACAGACCGTCTGTTCTGAATAATTACAACTTCACAATAAGAATGTGTTCTCCTAAATACTAATTACTAATGCTTCTAAATTGCTAAGGCGTAAACCTATTCCATTTTGATGTAAAACTTGTTCCCTTGTATTCTTATTAAAAGTATGATTATATTTTTTTTAATTTAATTTAATTATAATGTCAAACCATAACGTGTTTGATTTCTTTCAAAAATTAAATCATCAAAGACGTCGTTATATTTCCTATTTAAATCGGGCGTTCAATTTTGACCACCTTTTATAAACTATACTCTTCACTAAAAAAAACATTTTGGATAGTCGCTTACTGCTGGTTCTAGTGGCTAACGGATTTTTTAGTAATTTAATGCCGCGCGCGGCAAAGTGTCGTTCGAAAATCAAAAACGACGTAAAGCTTTCATGCTAACGAAAAGGTTTTGCAACGTAATGGAAAACTATTTATGGGTTCCTGATATTAGATTACTTATCTGTAAGCCAATCGCGTTCTTCGTAAACATACGGACAGTTTTATTTACAAATAGTTGAAGTACCCGGCGTTGCCCGGGCTTTACAGAGGTTCGTCGATCGATTATTAGTTGGCATGCAGAGTTGAGTTTTGCTTTGTTATCAGTTACGTCATTCATACTGTTCTGGAAGGTTCTACGCGCTGCTATCTGGCGATTTTACTAATAAGTTATTTAGTTCACAGTTAAAACTTTCACGAGCGAAAAATTTAAATCTACATGCATTTAGTAGAAAATTTTATTAGCTTTTGATTGAAGGGGGATGGGGGTAGTTATTTTTTCCTATTTTGAATGTCAAGTGTGCAAAATTTCATTAAGGGCGGGGTAAGGGGTGGGGGGGGGGGGTTCGAAATCTCATGTACCTTCCTCTTGTTTTGAAGATCAAGTATGCAAAATTTCATTAAGCTCGGAATAAAACTGTAGACTTGTATAAAAAACAATCAAATAACAGACACTCTTCTTTATATATATATATAGATAGATTCTCGTTTTCACCGTTTGAAAATAAGTATTCACGAAATTAAAAAAAATATGTTGTAAATATTTTTATTAATTATTTCAACAAATTATTAGTGGTGAATGTTTGTTTACAAACTTAGATGCTTGAATTACGTCAGATTTTATTTTTAGAGTATTTTTTTACTTCTTATAAAAATAATTATGGCTTTATTAAGTGAAAAAAATAAAAAATATTTTTTATACTGTGAGGACCTCTGCTGACCACATTACTGATGAAGATGTATTAATTAATAAGCAATAATAAATAAATAAGTAAAGAGAACTAATATAACTATCAAGGCAAGCTTGCGTACTTGGGACACATTCTATGCACTGAAAAATATTATCATTTACAACTTATTATGCACGGTAAGATAGAAGGTAGCAGATCTAGTAATGCAGATAGAAAGATTAAGGAGAACACATTCTTATTGTGAAGTTGTAATTATTCAGAACAGACGGTCTGTAATGTTTTTAAATACTAATTTAATGTATTATTTATAAATATATACATATAAAATCAATTTTGTCGAAAAATATTGTTTTTGCGCTACCGGGATTCGAACCTGGATCTCTATTTCCAATCCGGGGAAGTACACTACCAATTGTGTTATAGCGCCAGTATTTTTCATGACAAATTTCCGAACCTGTATGTTACACTTTTTCAAATATATATGAGAAGTATGGAAGTCTTGGGCATTACAGGGCTTACGACCTGTCATCGGCTGGCTTAAGTGATCACTTTTCACAATGTAACGTTCACCTATTTACCCATGCTATCACATCTATCCACAAAAAATAATAGTAATAATAATAGCTTTGTCTCTGTGAGACATCTTAATCTTGATGACAAACCCCCAGGGGATAAAACCCAGTAATTAGTTCCTACAAAGATTTGGACATACTCAAAATATTATTTATATTTCCTAATTTCTATCGATTTTTTATAACGGGTATTGAATTTTAATGTCACTTCATTTATTAAGGGAATCCAACAGATAATAAGGTTAAGGGATTCAAACTCTACACGCAAAATGTACATTATTAATATGAATCCACAAGTGCGTGGGAGAACACCAGTGTTAAACATATAAGATGTGCGAAAGATTAATAAAATATGTGAATCAAATAAAATAGAATTTATACCTGGTTTTATACTTTACCAAGGTAATTCAAGGTAAGCTGTCCTTTTTGTGGGTTCCCTGTAATCCGGACGTTTATCTGGCTTAAATTTCTTGATCAAATATCTTCAGTTCAATGAAATTGCCATGTCGTATCAGTTTGATTTTCCATATTTAGAACCTTCAAGGCCATGGCTCGGTTTGTACTGTAGCGGCATTGAAGAACAAAAATTATAATAATCTGCGTATATATTTATGTATAGCTTAAATAACCGCACTAAGACAGGCTGGGATAGTCCTTTATAATGAGTATATTTCCAGAGTATTTTTTTTTATTTCATCCTTTATAAAAAATATGTATCATTAGCATTATTTTAATATATTTATTTTTGTTACCCTGAAGGGACTGATCGTCTGAATCTAGGCTCCACTTGTTCCTGTCCAGAATTCAGGGCCAGCTGGGTGCAAACTTTGGGCGTGGGGCCGTCTTATTTATTTATACACGTACAAATATTTATGTAAAGGCGAAAAATAGGGCATGTTTACCAGAATATTTTCAAGCATAAAATATATCTAGGAGTTGATGTTGTGTGTGTTGAAGTTATTCAAAATATGATTAGCTCGAGATTGTGTCAATGATTTTTAATTACAATGACACCTCATTACAGCATTTGTGAATATACCATTACACGACTAGAACAGCAACACAAAACGTACTGCAACCCCATATTAAGCCCCATTATTTAGACATATATGTATAACATTTTTACAGCTGCACTAAAAAAAAAAAAATGAGCCCAATTGACAACACTGTGTGTCAATATTAATGTAAAGTAAAAATGAAGAAGAATACATACATATTTATTAATTATGAGAGATGAAATATTATAGCCCCTGTTCATGGTGATCTTCAGGATGTCAATAACTTTATTTATTTATTATCTGTTTAGACATATAATATTTGTACAGCTGCAAAAAAAAAAGATAGTTTATAATAACATTTTTTTACAAAAATTTTGTAGGCAATCAACTAGGCAAGCCTGTTTTAGGGCAAATTGGTAAACAGATACATTTTACAAAACCAAAACTCATTGAAGGCAAAACACAATAAAATCGAATACGTAACATACAAGGCGAGTAAACGTGAAAAAATATATATAAAAAAGAGAGAAAAAAAATTACTAATGTGCAATACAATATGTAATGTAAATATATATATATAAGGTAAATGCAAGATCAAAACGCACAAAATTAGTTATAAGAATTATTTCATTATATAAAACAGTTTACTCTCAGTATCTGCTCTTCCTAATTTCACAACCGATTTGAAGCATTCCTTTTAAAAGCCTTAATGTCAGTTAAAGTTCTTATTTTATTTCTAATTTGATTGTATATTCTGGGAACTTGAAAGGTGAATAATCTTTGGCCAAAAGTAGTTTTTATTCTTGGAACAATTTTAAGCTTATTTGCTCTTGTGGGATAATATCTTTCAGTCCTCACAGATGGAGCGCTTATTTTTCTATGAAAGCTAGTTAATATATTCAGCACATATAACTGTCTTATATCCAAAACCTGAAATTCCCTAAAAAGGATACGAAAAGTCACGGCGGTGTATTACTCTTGAGTATAGCCTTCTGAGCAATGCTTACTTGATATACCTGATGCTCAAGATGGATTGGCAAGTTGTTTACTATGTTTTATAAACTGCAGAAAATATTATATAACATGAGACGGTTTCACTTGATCAGGTATGGTTTTAGTGGGTATAATGCCATAATGTTATTGTAAAATCTGTCGTTAGATGTCGGACTGCTTGTGGCTGCCCCATGTCGGCCCTGCCTAAATATGTATTGTAAAGTTGTACATCCACTTCAGCCTTGGATTATTTTAGCCCAGCATCCTTTTACAAACCTGTCCCGTGTGGCGTTCCAGGAAGATCTGTCGTAAACAGATTAATTACGTTGTGTGAAAATACTGATATTGAAATATATGCAATTAAAATTATTATTTGCCAGCGTTAAATTTCTCGGTATGTTGCGAAGGAAAATTAGCCTTTGAAAGCAACGCTCATTATTTTAAACTATCTGGACCAGTAGGTATACAGACATTACATAATTACTTAAGCAGGCATCTGAAAGGAAACGAAGAGACGAAGGTATTAATAGATTAAATCGTTCGGCTGAAATTGAGTCAAAGTCGCATCAACAATCAATTATCTATTCACACGTCACTTCCGTGAGAAGAAATAACTTGTTTAATGAAAGGAATAGTCTAGAATTTCTGAAATGATTAATATTATACAATTTATCGAATACACAATTTTATCCTCGCGAGTTGTATGCTTAAAATCCTTTTCAAGTTAATGGTTTACATTTATAATAAATATTTCTAAAAGCGAAATCCAGTTTTCGTAAATAATACTTTGCTATCTTATTTAATTTTTGATATCACAGTTATTTTCATATTTCTGGTTCATTTCTTTAACATTAGTTTTAATAAAAGTTTTGAGGTAAAATATATTATTTATTGAATTTTAACGTAATAATATTATTAGGAAGATGTATTATCCAACTATGTTACAGCGACGATATTTTTAGGGACAAATTTTCGAACTTATATGTTACCTTTTTGATATTAATACATTTAATCGTTCAATTATTTGAAAGAGCATCTAATAGAATCTCAAATACCTTTGAGTAATCTGTTAGCACACGCCAGAATTATCAATTCATTTTTATTACATTTGGAAAGAGATCCAGGTTCGAATTCCGGCGGCGCAACAACAATATTTTTCGATAAAATTGATTTTATATGTATATCTTTCTAATTAATGTATTTAATTCATATTTAATAATATTATATTTAATACACATTAATTTAATCATCTAGAAAGATATACAGAAAAAAATTATTAATAGAAAAAACATTTAATTGCTACTGACATTTAAACCGGGACCTTTCCTATCCAGGGATAATAAATTTATTTATTTTGTATTAAAATACCACAGAACGATGTTCTGAAAATGTAACTTCACAACAAAAATGTGTTCTCTTTAAAAAATAATAATATTTAATTGATGTAAATTCGATTTTAATAAATATTACATGACCCTCTAAAACATATAAAGTCATAAATTTGACTTGAACTTACACGGTTAACATGGTGTATTTGGTAATTAATTCTTCCGGCAAGAGAAAGTTCTCGATGTTAACTGTACATTTTTTCGATATATGTACAATTTTATATCTATGCACAGTATCTTTGTAAGTGATTCGTTGATTTTTTTAGAATAATTATTTTGTTATAATATTAATAGAAAATTTATTAAAACAAATTAAATAAATGAAATATTAAGATATACATCAAAAATCTATCTTTTGAAAAAAATATTTAGTTGCCACCGGGATTCAAACCTGGACCTCTTGCTATCTGGGTGAAAATATTAAGTTCTATTTCGGCAGTTAGTTAACCAATACCTTGTGGTTTTCCTTGACAGTTTACTTTCTTCTTCTTCTTTTATTCTTTATTTAAACACATATTTATTACAATTGGTCATTTATTGATATAGGTTGGCTCCGGCATCACCGTATAGTATTAATACGTATGGTATCAATTTGATATGACGCTAGTTTTCATATACACATCATGTGTTCGCCGTCTTGCGTATCACTTTACACTTGTTGTACGTCAAACGTCAAATGTCAGCCTATTCGCTTTCCATCTCATCTTATATCGATGATTTCAAAACGTTTCAAATCTCATCGTGTCTCAATTTAGGTGGGGAATTTAGGGTGGAAGAGAATGTACATTTTATTATTATTATTATTAACGCCTAATTTCTACTTTACCATTCTAAAATATAACATTGAATAGGCATTTATTCATATATATTTATAAAACCCATTTCGAGGTATGCATAATAAGCAATGAAATATAAATTTCATCTTGGCTTACTCACCAATAAATATTTAAGTAGCTGAATTATACAAAGTCTTCATTTTGATTTCCTTTCCTTTTCGGGTACCTAATAATATTATTTGAGTGGCCCACCTGCAAAGTGATCAAATGGAGATACAAGGGATTGAAAAGACGACGAAACATATATTTTTTTAATGTATTAACATCATTTTAATTAATAATACTTCTATATATCCTAGCACATTAAATTATGCAAATACAAACTTTAAAATTCAAATTTTTATTAATTATCATTGTTTTATTAACCACTAAATTGAGTTTAAATACATCTACCGGTTTCGAAAAATACAATTTTCTTCTTCAGGATGTCATAACTAACTAAAACAAATATTATTGTTTTTTACCAGAACCTATTTTTAAAAAAAAAAAAAATTTTAGTACTTAACTCAAATCATTACTTAATACAAATTTACTCGAAGAAAAATTTTTAAAACCGGTAGATGTATTTAAACTCAATTAAGTGGTTAATAAAACAAAGATAATAAATAAAAATACAAACTTTAATAATCGTGTGATTAATAAATAATTCGAAAGTCTCATTTTTGTGCATAAAATCAACCCACCTTGCAATTTATATTTAACAAATTCGTTGAATAATATGTCTGTAACAAGAAATGGCATTGCACAAATCATCACATCTCAATAAAATACAAAATTATGCGTAATTCTCAATGAAAAATAATTAATTACAATACAAAAAATCTTTCTAATGACTCATTTGTGAATTTTGAAATCCTAATTGATATGTTTAACTGTATGTACATATATGAAAATAGCTATAAATTATTGACTCAAGCCGTTAATTTTATAGTTCTTGGCATCATTCAAAATTGATTCTTTAATTCATTTTTTTTTTGCTACGCTCATAATGAATACCAAATTGGGTCAAATAACTTTCTTGTTTTGTGCACCGCGTATATTTAACAAGTCTAAAGTGATTAATGACTTTAGAATAAAAATAACAAAGTGGTTGCTTGATGTGGGTCGAAAGAAAAATGATACTAATTTGTCTTTTTTTACAAAAATATTTTTAAACTTCCGATTGTACTTTTTTTAAATAACTTTTTATAACTTACTTTCTTAATAACAATTGTACCTTAACAATTACAACTTTAAAAACTGTACAGGTAATTGCTTTAGAACAGACCACGTCTAGTAAAGTAATTACTTTTATTTTCATATGAACTATTTTTGCCATAAAAAAAAAATATTAGATGACAAGACATTATTTTTAGTTCAGTTTCATTTAACATTTCGACAAAAAAACATTTTTTATGTACCTATCTAATAATGTCTTAAAATGCACAAACAAAAATTAATTTTGAACAGAAAATATGAAATTTTTCACTTTAGCCACTACTTTTCCTCATTACACTATGGCATTCTTTTCATGCTTCACCTTAGTAACGGTATCCTCTTTTAACCATATCTTATTTTTTAATTAATTATTTTTTCACTAAAATCTTTGGTAGCTCCTAGTTCTTTGTTTTCTTTTTTTTTGCTCTTCTTCTTTTTGTTCTTTGTATTCTATCAAAGATTGGCGACCGAGTTGCAGTGTGCTGATTTATCTCGTGCAAGATGTATAAGATCACCATTATTTTGAACATTGAGCCACTTCCGAGATTATGCCTCCATTACAACCTATTTCTATCTTACCCTGCACGATGAGATGTAAAATATCACAATTTTCCGAGTCTGTCTGACGTATGCAACTTTCTACGTTGACTTATTCATGCATCTTAATACTTTTTTTATTGGTAACGTGGCCAACCCTTAGTTTACGTCAGTATAGCTACATCTCAAATGTCTCCAGCCTTTTAATGGTGCTTTATTTTAACGTCCCAACCTCTATGGAGTAGGACGTGAATGACGTAGCATTTTATTGTCAGCCGTTTCACAAAAGTGCCTCCTACACGACAACCTAATATATTATTTTTTGTATATAAAATGTAATGCTAATAATAATAATAATAAAACTGCTCTTACGTATACATTCATGGAAGGTCTATCTATTATTATAATGCCATAGCAGGACTATTTATAATTAAGACCTGTTGATATTTTGTATACGAAAAATAAAATATATACATACGTTTATGGCTGTCTTGAAAATATGGCCTAACAGCAATAAGACAACTATTTATTCAATTTGTAAGTAATTCAAAGTAGAGTATGTAATCATAAAAATGTATCCCACTTTCTCGTATAACGGCTCAAGACTAAATTCAAAGGAGAAATTTACCTACATCAAAAAATATACCACTCGAAACAAAATTCTCATAAATTGTTACTCATATAACTGTTACAGGAAAACTGAAATGATAACATTAAAAGTATTATATATTCATCTATAATTTTACATATCGTTGTGTTCTAAGTTTCGATCTTTATAGCTTTATGGGGTTTATTCATGTTTGTAACGGTACTGTGCAGTAGGTATGTGGATTAATGTAGATGGATGTGTGTGTGTGTGTGGGCTTTGGCGGATCAATTTGGATTTTTTATGGAAAAAACTGTGACACAAGATGTTATTGCAAAAATAAGTTCAATAAGAAACAAACATATAGATGACAGTGATAAATGCATTGGTATATTTATAGACCTAAGAAAAGCTTTTGATAGTACATCACATAAGAAACTACATAATAAACTTTAAAATATTGGCTTCGATTGCATTGTTTTATCATGGCTAATAAGTTACTTAACATACCGAAAACAAAAAGTAAAAATAAATGGACAGAATAACACATCTGAAACCACTGACTTTGGCATACCACAAGGTACGGTACTTGGACCATTGTTATTTATTTTATACTCTTATGATATATTTAAACTTAAATTACATGGTAAAATAATATCTTATGCAGACGATACAGTACTAATAATTAATAAAAAAAACTTGGAGTGACGCTAATATATCTGAAAATGTTAATACCATAAAAAGTAGACGGGGGGTTCATGACCTCCACTGATTTATAGCCTACAGAACAAATGCTTCGATCATAGAAACATTAAACATCTCGCAGCGTCTATCCTCAACTATAATAATCTACTAATTCTCAGATATGAGGACACATTAGAAAGGTTGGTGATCCAATGAAGGGTGGAAGGAACCAGATGCCGTGAAAGGTCACCAATACGATAGACCGACTTGGTTGAAATTTCGATGTAGAATCTATTTCTAGAATGCACAAGAAATGCGATGGACTGAAACATGCGCATATGGATCATCCATGCCGTCATACGCCATTAGCTGCTGTTCCACGATCACGACATCTATACTACAATAATACTATAAATATTTATTATACTACACTATTATTGAATTTCAATTTGGTACCGATTAGATGTATAATTGCTGATAGTGCTGGAAGTACGGGTTGCGCATACTATGAATGGTGAGACGCACGAATGTCTCCATTCTGCAGGAGTTGAATATCAAGAATAGACTCTCATTTTCTCAAATTGATGAATTATAGAAGAGAAGATAGCTCGGAGAAGAAATTACTGTATATAATTTTAATTAAATAACACCACAAGAGCACGAGAAAAAAACTGGCTATTTTAACAGAGACGGCAGTTTAGCATCGTATCCAGAACAACGCTGTATATATCAGAGGTGGAGTCCTACTCTATCCCACACAATAAACTACAGTATTATACTTAATAGCAATATAATTGTAATAAGTTTATCTTATGTTTATCATGTTATATTATTATATTTTATATTCATCTCTGTTACAACAACAAAAAAATGTATGTCAATAAAGTCTAAGAAAAATGAAGGAGTATAGTTAAAATGGGGGGACTTCATAGAGATCACGATCCTCAGTCACGAGGGACCGACGTGGAAAAGTAGTATTGGTGTGCTACGTATACCATGGACTGTGAAACGAATGAATGTATCAGTTCTTCAGTAACTCTCTTCTTCAGACAGCCTGGTGAAATTATTAATCACGGAAAACATACAATACGGAGGGGGAGACAGACCAAGTTCGAGACATGACCGGGGCCTCGCTAGTCGCTACACGTTGCGCTAAACAAGGCCCAAGATCGCGAAGAGTGGAGGCATAATAGAGAACCACGATGCTCAGTCAGCACATCGACAAAGATAAAGAGATAGAGATATTAATAACTGTGCCTGTCGTGTGGCAACATAAAACAAACATGATCTGTCAAACAAATTAAATGTTTATGCTATTGTATTTTCGTTTATTTTTTAATAAATTAGTTATGGTGAGTAAGTTGCCACTTAACTTATGCCTGTTCAACTCTTGTCGAATTGGTTCACTTGGAATCTTTATTAAAAATACCTTTAGTAACAAAAGCAGGTCACTTAGAGTTTGGATGCGATATATTTCCGTTTCTACATAATGTGCTAGGATATGATATACAATTTATGTATACGTTTAAGGCAATGCAGATAATGTAATAAATAATAAGTAGTTGGTTAGGTAAAGTTAGGTAAGAATGAGATGCGTACTCCTCATGTCTTCTTCTTCTAAATAGGCAATCCACCCTTCAAGAGTGATTTGTTTTGCTCCTGATGTCAGCACAGGTAGAAAGGGTGCTGACTGATCGGCGGAGAAAAAGGGTTTCTGCCCGCTTGGCATCTCCCATCGTCCTCGGTTGATGGTCATCTGTGCTCCCAACTCGGATTTCGAGAATTCTATTTTTTAAATAGTTAATAAATAATTAAAAAAATTATTTATTTAAGAATAACTTCTTGGAACCAACATCTAAAACACAGTGATCCATCTACCATCCCTTTGGGCATTGTGTATCATAAATCTTTTGTCTACGAGTTAATGTAAACACTCTTTGTTTTAAGGGAAGATTTTTAGGGCTAATATAAATAATTGTATACGTTCATTAAACCTAGCTGGTTAACATCAATCTCTTTGTTGAATGCTAAATGTAAACTATGCAAACCTTGACCTGACTGGTTAATCCGAATAAATGAATAGAACAAGAATTTATGTCAAATAAATCTAAATTAATAAACTAAGTATCAAGAAAGTAGCTGTCATGAAACTCGCAATCTGCCGGTACTCAGCTGCGCGCATCGCTAGATGACAGTCTGTGTCCATACTCGTTCCAGAGTTTAAAAAATATCAATTTCCTGTCATTATTGAGAGATTATGTCTAAAAATATTATATTACGTTAATATAAAACTAAAGAAGGACATAATAATCTTTATAAACGAGATGTGTACTAAGGGATGTTTTTTTCTCATTTTATATGATTTTTTTCATCTATAAATGTATTTTGATATTTATATCTTGGATAGAATTAAATTATAATACTGTTTTGGTTTTTATCAAGCATAAATTCATTATATATATTTTTTGATAATACAATATAAAACGAAAGTAGAATTGCGTCATCAAATTAATATATCGTAACTCGAAATACAGCACCAGAGGCGAGAGTACGTCACACACTCCAGTCCCAGTGCAGACTAGATGGAAACTAAAAGGACGGGAACAGATCCAGGCGGGAATGTGGATTTCGTATAGTATAACTTCGTGATGCATTTTAGCCTCCATGAATAAGTTTTAGCCGTGTGAAAATTTTTGATCCAAAAGGTGCCTCTAACCCTTCTCAAACCATACAGTAACACAGGTCTACCGCTCTAATTAAACCAGTAATATTTCGGTAAATAATCCAACATGCAATTCATATTTTAGTTAATTTGATGGAAAATATTTACTCTTAGAAATGACTAGTGAAAAATTAAGTATGTAAGGTGAATCCTACAAAAATAATTTACTTTCAATTCAATCCGTTGTAAAATTGATACGTTGACAAAAATACCATTTTGGCAAGACAAAAAGTAATCACACATTAATTTCACAGTGAAAAGAATAACAAACATACGAATATAAAGGTATCTTTTTCTCACTAATTAAAGAAAGATAGATAATAAGGAAGGTTGTATTATATAATTCAACCTCCTATACATGACTTGATGAATGCTCCGAATTATAATATAATATATTTGGTCTTAACCATTTTTAAAAGCATTTTATTACATGTCAAAGGCTAATAGAAGTCTTATTTCTTACGGTAACACGAGTTGACAACATAGCTGCGTGCAAGTATTTTATATCACGATATGGTAACGGTTAAAGAAGTTAAAAAGTAACTTTTATTTTGCACTGGGAGTGCATGTCCATGGCTCACAAAACTCGGCCGTGGATGTCAGTGGAGTGGAGTGGAGTCAGATATCGAATGCCATAAAAAACTAATCACTTATTAATTAAATCGGGATATCACAATTCAATATATAAATACATATATCAAACGTCACAAGTATACTCTATTGTGTACGTTCCCCAGTCAATCTGTCAGTCAATAAAAAATATTGATTTAGTACTCTCATGGTTATGTGTAAACATGACGTGTGTGTATTATGTGTACAGTTTACTGAGAAGGAAGTATGCATCTTGATAATCCTTTCCACGCTGACAATCTTGCCAACATACGCGCGCCATACAATCGATACATCTTGATACATTACAGTTTCGTTAAATGTTTTTTTTTAAATCAAATAAAGTTCTTTCGGCATAAAATTTTAAAGATAGTCGTTTCATTCAAAAAAAATAATGGAGATAGAACCTGTCGACGCTGTATAGTGTCATTATAGCTTAATTAGTTAAAGATGTCTACCAGCAATAGAATGTGATGGTGGTGACTATATTTTTTTGATAGATTTTTTCTAGTATTTATATTTATAGTATTTTTCTCAGCGATTGTTTTTAAAAAATACTTAGACAAGTGTAAAACGAAATGTGCACGGCGCATGTAAATATAGCACTAAGTACTTTTATTAATCGAAAATACCAATCTTAGAGTTAAAATAAAAATTATTGCGTAGTAATGCCTACAAATCAAAACGTATTATCCTTTCACGTAAACACTCAACAGGTTATCTCAGAAATACTGTTGGGAGCTATTTATAGGGTTGCAGGTGTAGGTTTTGGTCGTCGGTAGGGGTAGTACAACGGTGAGAGAAAGATCATAAAGATCACCAAAGAAAAACAATAATTTATATCTGAACTTATTCTTCTATTTCTTTATATTCTCGTTCTTTGAATTTTTAATTAACAAAGTTTTAAATACTAATTAAATATATTTAATTAGTATTTAAAATATCGCAGACAGTCTGTTCTGAATAATTACAACTTCACAATAAGAATGTGTTCTCCTTAATGACAAAGTTTTAATTGCACAGTGGATTCACATGAATGCAATAATTAATGTTTTTTTTATCAAAGTAATAAACTTATTACATGTCTCAGGCATATGTATCACAGAATATGCGTTTCTGGCTCTAAAAAATAATTATATATTCAGTTAAATAATACTAATTAAAATATATTTTTAAATCTCCCTAATCTGTCGCTTAATAAGAGGGGAAACTTATTTAAATATATTTATTAATTAATACTGACTTGTTACAAAGATCTGTAGGGTAATCATTTTTTTGACATAAAATTAAATATTAATATTTAAATTGATATTAAGGATGTATAAATAATTAAGTATATCGAAAATATAAATTACAGCCTTAAATACTAACATAAAAAATTGCATTATATTCTAATACGACAATGTGAAGAAAAAAACCATATCTAGAATCTACTATTTTTAGTTAGAAAATGCCGCAGATAATAATAATATAAATATAAAAATGTATTCGAAATTAGTATTAACATTAAAATATGTTTGCACAATCTCCGGGTCGCGCCTCCCGCGGAATGCAATACGATAATTCCGGTCGTAAATCGGAATCACCGCAGGGTAGGGGAGCGGTGATTCCGGAGCGGGAGGATGGTACAGGGAAATGTTGGTGAGGAGAAGGGAATCTAGTCGAAGGACCAATGATCTCGGGAACCGGGATTCGGAAGGACTGCTCGCCTTACCTTGAGTATGACGCCTCCGCAATTCCCTGTGGTTGCCGCCGAGATCACACAATGTTTGCACGAGGATGGTAACGATCTCCGCTCCCGACTGAAGATGGCGATGAATATTAACACTATGATCACACACATAACAGTGCTGGTGCACTCAAGTTGAAAGGGTCTACACTGCAAATGGTATCGTGATGTCAAATTCGGAACATAAATGAATAATTAATATTGCTGATGGTTTTTTGGAAGACACTTCATTCTGTAATTAGTTTTCTTGGCCACTTTGCTGCGTGTCTCCGATTTATTTCGCTTTCGGACCCCATTGCAGGGATCGAACAATAAGCGCTATGAAATCTGTCTAAAAATTTGATTTCATAAGTACACAATAATGTTTTTAATAAATAAATAGCTGTACATTTAGAACATAATAATATCCTTGTGATTTTTGAGACGATGAGATTTAGGTTAATGATATTTTGCAACATAATAACTGTATGAGATCTCATCTAATAATGATTTTAAGCATGTATTAAATATTTATAAGCGGACTGATAATAGACACGTTGTATGTGGTGTGACAATTTATTTTCCGGAATGGCTCCGTAGTTGTCCATGTCGCCCGTGATGTAATTGTATCAAAATCACGTGTTTTTGAACTAATAACGTGCGTAAATTTCAAGGTAGTGAAGCCAGTTGTTGGCTATTGGGAATGTAACTGAAATCGTGTGCACTTTAGCGTATAAATGAGCAATTTAAATATAGAGCAATCGCAGTGCGCTCACTGTGAAAGAGCGATTACCCAATTATTTATTATTAGATCATCCTACCTATTCCCCTGACTTAGCTCCCTTCAATTTCTGGATGGTACCTGGTGAGACAGGTACTCTGTTGAGTGAACACTTTTTAAGTCTTCTTCTTCTTCTTCTTCTTTCAAACAGGCAATCCACCCTTCAAGAGTGATTTGTGCCATTAAACAAGTTTAAACATTATTTCATAGAAAGCAGTACAACAATATTATAGAATAGGGAATATTGCGTTACAAGTTATTACCATTAATATTCAAAAAATTTGCTATTATATAGCTTAAATGTGGTGAATTGAGGGAAAGAAGATGACACAAGTTAACCGGGAGTTGAAAATTACCATTGACAAGATTATTGTAAAAAAAACCTGTGATCCGCAATGGACAGGCAAAAAAGACATGGTCAAGGGTTTCCTCCTCGGCACCACACTCACACATTGGGGAGTCTATTATGTTCATTCTGAACAAATGTGAGGCCACCTGGCAATGCCCAATTCTCATTCTAGAGATATTTGCTACTGTTCTTTTAGAGACTTTCCTGTTGGAGAACCAAGGGGTGCGGGGAATATATCTTTGGATTATTTTAAGACGATTACCCTTGTGATTGTTTGGATCCATCCATTGTGCAGACCAGATAGAATTCAAATGTTTTTTTACAATATTAAGTCTGTCATACATCGGGATATGGAATCGATGGGGAAGAACTTCGGAAAGAGTAGCCTTCTTGGTCAGTTTATTAGCACATTCATTTCCCACTTTTTAAGTCAGTATCCACATATATTTTTAAAAGGCGCATTCTGAGACATACATTTAATATTAATAATTATATATAATAAATAATATTATAGATTACAAATATATAATTTCTAACTCCATATAAATTATCACAGTGTAAATCCCTCTCCAAGCACAAGACCTAGTATAGTTTTTGAAGAGGTATAGTGATTCCCAATAATATGTAACTTTAGTTTTGTAACAGATTCACGTAACTCATATATTATATAAAATTGTTAAAATTTCAATCTAACAAAATGTGAAGGTTTGTGACGTATCTTATATTGGACAGAGCCGAAGAAGAATAAGAAAGAGATTGGAAGAACACAAGAAAGCTATAAAAAACTTCAGTCTAAACTCCGAAATGGCTGAGCACGCAAAAATGGAAGGCAATTCATTTGATAATAGTAATTTACAAATTATACATAGTTGCGCCAAAGAAAGAAAGTTAGACATTTTAGAAAATTTAGAAATATTTCATAATAAAAACATAATAAATATTTAAATACCGCCCATTACATCTCCTCTCTTATCCATTTTAATTCCACCCCCATCCCCATTTCCGTTAACTTCAAACAAACCATATGTTATTGTCCGAAAGTGTTTTTAATTTTAGTTGAATTATATTATTGATAATGGAAAGATGTTCACGTTCTAACGTTTAACACAATAAAATATAGTGGAATAAAACAGTGTTTTAACTCAATTTATAAAAAGAATGTGGTATTCCGTTTCAGATTTATTCACATGTGATCATTTCTGATTTCATTTTTTTATAAATGTACGTATATTTATAAATTACATGATTAATAATATCGTGGTGGAAAGTGCTGTATAATATATAACAAAATATGTTTAATTTATGGAAAACCCAATTAAGCTATATATTCTATTCGTTCGGAATAATCGCAACGTCATACATAAAACTGTTTGAAATACAATTTCAATTTTTTAATTGTTACTTATTAGCTGTCTCCAATTATCAATACAACTGGTGGTTCGTAAACCGATGAATAGTAATTATTGAAAATGTATTATTGTTGTAATTATTTCTATATAATTTAGATTTTAAATTGAACTAGAAGTTTGTGCCTGGCGTTATCCGAGATTTAAAGTTAATTATAATTTATAGTAGGGAGGGAGGGGGTTGACTGTTTGCGCAACCCTCAAAAGTATGCAACATTTGGAACGAATGGTAATCAATATTATGTAACATACATTTAGGAGAGGCTGAAGTGTCTAGTGGAAGGAAGGAGGGTCCTATAGCATAGCTATGCTAATTTTTGAGTGAATGGCATTCAATATGAAACATATTTATATCATCGGGGGGGAGAGGGGTGGCCAGATAGAAGAGAGGTAGTGCATATGTTTGGGCAGGTCCCAATGAATAACTATGCAATATATAAGTATGAAAAATGTGGATTTTGATCGGTCAAAGGGTGTATGGAGAATAGACAAACAGACATAGATAAACTTAATTTTATTAAATAGAACTACAATCCTATTTAATAAATTAAACCTAACTTAGAATTTGGTTTTACAGCATTTTATCGAGTTATACATTTTCGATATTGATGGAACTCAGTCAACATGAAAGAGATGTCCATGGCAGGGCTTTAGGGGTAGTTTCTATCATCCACAGTAAATAAGACTACCTGTTAGCCAGTATAATCTGACTCCAGGTTAGAGGACAAATTATTTGTAAATATTCTTGAATAAATTCGATCTATTGTTGAAATATTGACATTGAAAACCGCGTACTCCCGAAGTGTTGACATGAACTCCTATTTTCCGACACTCTATTCTTTCTGAAGTGTCAAATTTCCTGGAGCACCCGCATCGCGTATCGGGGACTCGGCGGCGTGCGGTGCGCCCCATCCCCTCCCCTCGAAGGGGCGTGAAGCAGACCTTCCTTCCAGCAGACAGTTATTGGAAGGAACGCCTGGGATCTTGCTGCCGATTATCCGTCGGCGGTTTATCTGGCACATTGATATTTGCGAGGCTTTGTGAGTTGGAAACTCCACGTTGATAAAAGTATTTTCTCGATAAACTGGGAAATCGAAATGTGGTCAATCATTTTAGGTACTGCTGCCCTTTTTATGTCCCGTTATAAATGATTAATATAACCGCTTGGATTATTAAGTATTCGATTATAAATGAGCAATAATTTAGTATTATTATTATAGCTACTATATTAGAAACACACAAAGATAGCTTTATGTAAAGATAATCATCGGTAACAATTCTACAACAGTAGTATTTTATAACATCTGTTGAGATGGGAATGACAATGTAAAGATTAATGATTTCACTTAGCGCTGAACTGCCGGCCTGAAAATACGTATTCCACGATAATTTCAAAGCGACACTTCACTGATAAGGCAGGATAATGAGATTTACTTGAAACGTTGTGACAACAGTGGTATTTAACATAATACACCTGTAAATAATATATCGATAGTGTTTGAACAAAACCTATTAACCGAAATCTAGGTTTAATTATGATAAAAGCCATTATTGGTTGGTTTAATTATATATTTTCATTCGGTCATAACACGATTATTATTATTTAGTTACGCCTGAAAATGTGCTGTAAGTCATATTTAATTTTAAATTGAACCAAATTTTAATAAAATCAATTTTTCATAAATCATTTTTCAACTTTGCCTTTGCCATTTGTAATAGTCTATATATTTTTTGTACATTTATAATTATAGACTGCTTAAAACGGTTTGTTTAATTTCTATTTTATATAGTTTCTTTGCCATTTATAGTATTCTATATATTTTTTGTACATTTATAATTATAGACTGTTTAAAACGACTTGGTTAATTTATTTTTTATACAGTACTATCTGTTCCGTTAACATCCCTTATTCCTATTCTTGTGCATTATCCGTTCAACGGACGTTGGCTATTATCACTTTGTTCACTGCGGCCCGGTGCAGCTCTACAGTAGACTTATTATCACTGCCTTAAAGTCTTCAGCCATGATATTCTCCATCTTCCAGGGCTTAGATTTCCAACAATATTTTCCTGCATAGTAATATGCAAGATTTCATGCTTTTCTGGATGTCATATCACACGATCGAGATATTGAAGTTTTGTTTTAAATACTTATTTTTATTTATTTAGCTTATTGCGTACAGGAGACAAGAATGTAGACAAGGGTGGTTCGTCGATCTCAGCTTCTCTCAACTGGCGATGATGATGATGATTTTGAGGTCGAAAGAAATGAAATACAAATGATATATACAAACGACACAATCGAGAATGGCTCCCCGCCTGCAAAATACCCTGTTTTCATTCGATACATAACAATACATACAGTCATATTTGCAAGTATCTATGATATTTTACTAAAAAGTTTTTGTTTTCCTGAAATCTATCCCACGGGTTTTTTGGCGCCACGCTGATGATTACACCTTTAAACTATTGACACGTGTCTTATCATATCAATTATGTATACGGCGTATCTGCTGCGACGTCGCAATTCTGTGCGATACACAGCTTATTTTTGAGTATTTTTCTGTGGATCTATATCTCAAATGCTTTTAGCCGCCTTATCATTTCTTCGCTAAGTATCCTCGCTTCCATTTCATAAAATAATATCGAGAATTCGTAGCATCTGTCCACTCGCACTTGTAATCTGAGGCCGAGTTCAACATTGCTAATGAGAATATATTTTGTTTTGGTTGTATTAACAACCCGATAATTTTTGTTGTGTTAATCTAGCTACTTAAATTCAACCAAAAATCCTTTAATTTATTACATTTAGTTTGTTCATTTTAATTAATTAATTAATTAAATTTATTTTCACTTATTATAACTTTATCTAAATCTAAAACATCTAATGTTTATTTGTGGTTTACGTGTACTTACTCTCCACAATAACATTGATGAAAAATTATATTTATACCCTTGAATTTTCTTTATTGCGTACTTTTTGGAGTATCAGAGATCTCGCTACGCCATTATATACGAGATCAAATTACGTATATAAAATGCCTGTAACAACGTCGAAAAACTCAACGCTTTTAAGATAAATCATCTTTTAAATATATGTAAAATTTCTAGTTTCTACGCTGAATTTGCTTGAAATGAAATTCACGAACAACGAATTGCATTTCTTTCTAAAGATTGAGATTCCTTAATACAGTTATTTATTGATTATCAGGATAACCGATTATATGGTGTCTTAATATAATTTTTAATATCTTCTCGCATTGAGATATAAGCAACTAAACACGAAACAATTTGTAAAAATAACTTAATTATTTCTTCTCCCGACCTACAACAATAACAATTACATAATATATCAGTTTTATAATTATAAAGTTTTTTATTTCAATGTTCAAATTATAATCATTTTTCTATACAATGTTAACTAGATATGATTTTTTTATTACCTATATATTTTTGATCGTGTCGAAGCCACCCCATAATTCAAGATCATTATTTTATGGGGGTGCATAAAATTAATGTACTACAACATTTTTGTTATAAAAATTGTATCTTTATTATGGTAATAAAATAACTTATCTCATTTTAGAGTACGGAGCATAATGTACCATTAATATACAAACTTAATTTTCGTTAAATAGAGACATAATATTTTATATATAATAAGCCGTTCTGTTTTATACATATTCGGTCTAAATGTTATAAATACGGCTGGCATTATTGTATTATTATACCTCAAACCATTAATTTGTGTCTATTATATGAATATATTAACAATTAATTTTCTAGACTTAATAATATTCAATTGGATAATTTCTTTGATCAATCTCCCGTGTAGTTTGAAAGCGTCGATTTAAATGAATTTAGATTTAAAAAATTCAAATCCCAAACAGTTCGGATAATCGGCAATCTTCCGTTTTCGGCGAGGGTGATTGGACTTGATACGGTTAGTCGGGTCTGCTTCGGCGGGGGATGGGTTTTCGGAGGGTGGCGCGACGGTGGAAAGGGGACCTGTTGCTGGGGCCGACCCCCCCGGCCGCCCCCTTGCCGCTGTAGAAAGTGACATCCTGCGATCCGCTCCAGTCCTTCGTTCGTCCCCCGGCCGTACGGAGCCGCGCGCGGGAATAGCGATCTCGGGGATGTTCATAATTAAAAACGAAAACAAAACAGACGGGTAAAAGAGTTTTAAATAGTATTATACGCGCGTGATAAATATTTAAACGGTTAATTCGACGGGATAAATATTTACTATTTGTAAAACTTATTTACGATTGGGAAAACGTCATTGAGGAAGAGACGTGTGTAAACAAATAACTTGGAAGGGCAATATTGACATTCCAGAGAGGACACTCGGTTGACAGGTTTTACTTTCTCAACTCGCACATATATATGTACACATAAAACCATCGTGATTTTATACACACATAATAAATACTTTAAAATATGTAGGGAAAGATTTTAAGATCAGAATCTAACCCCACATTAAAATAATAAATGTATTTATAATCAACATATAATCAAATATCATAAAAATTGTTTTTTTTTTTGATAAATGTCACGATGGACTCCAAATATTTTTAATGAATATATTAGTAAATATTTTTTTTATTTCTCGTCAACTATTTAAAAAGAAATAGAGATAATATATTTGTATATACAATACAAAGTTTTTCAAAATTAAGTGTTCAATACATATTTTGGGCATTGTTATCAGAAAATTCGTCAAAAATTTTAGTATTGGGAACTTTGCCTACCACAATTAAAGTTAATTCTGAATTTTAGGTTTAACTTACATTTACAGTATTGGGTTTTTATGACTTGTGCCCTCTAACCACGGGGTACGTACAGGTTAGTATCTAAGTGTATATGTACAATAAGAAATCAGGATTTTGCCAGATCAGAGGAATATTTTACGTTTTTGTTCGCGACATGTGGTAGTGTTAAAAATTAAATAATTTTCCATTTATCTAAGATTTTTTTTAACTCTTATTATTATTAACTACTTTATTCACGAAGTCACATTTTTAAATTTATAAAATGTGACTAAAATATTGATTATAAATTGATATTCGATAACAAAAAACAATATTAATATTTTTTAACTGTTGGCGTACAATCAATTTTTGTACTATTCTGGGAATAGTATATTCATATTTATTGGAAAATTTAATTTTAATAATATAATTTTTTAATATTTTATTATATTTGTATTTATATTTTATATCTTACTCGTCTTTAATATAATTTTTTACAGTAGCCGTCTTTAATTTTGGGCGATAAATTATCCCTCCGGTCCAAAGTCTTTTATTTACATCAGAGGTTCGGATTGCTAAACCTATATATTTATTTTATTTTATTACTTTTATGAGTTTTGTATTTATTATCCAACTCGATTCCAAAAGACATACTGGCGACTAACACAATTTACACAAATTTAATTAAAAAACGGGAACCAACGTTCTATAGAAGCGCAACACGAGTCATCTTTACAAACTGGGCGTGGCTTCTCAGCCGTCAGTTAATGCACCATTTAAAAAAATAATATACATATAATTAAAAAATAAAATAATATATATTTTGATGACATGGGATTTATACAGGTATTGTATACAAGTAATATATATGTTATCAATATCTGAAAAAGTATCGCACGAAACTGCATATTCGCTTACAAAATAAATTGTATGGGATTGAAGTGAAGTGTTAAATGTATCGATTAGAGCAGATCAACGCCAAAGGTTTTATTTTTTTTTAACTATAAAAACATAAACCATAAAAATTCTTACACTTTTTGAGAATGGCGCTAGAAGGTATGGAGACAGAAAGAGAAATTGGGAATGTACAAGGGTGGAAGACGAATGGTTCATCTCCAACAACATGGATAGATGAAGAGTGAAGATAAATCGCGAAGAATAAATATAGAAGAATAGAGAGAGAGAGAGAGAGATAAAAACTTTTAATTAAAAAATGTGTTTATATATTCAAATTGGCATAGGACTTTAAAAAAAAAGTACTAGAGTATTAGACTATAACAGTACAACTTATAACAGTTATACAGAGTGTAGCATAACACACATATCTCACAATATTTAATTGGTGAATTTCTGTCTATATTTTGAGTCAAAAATATTTAAGGTGTATGTGAAACTTTTGCACTGTTACGGAGATTATTGTTAGTAATTTTTAAATCGGAATAATATACTATCCAGTGATACGATTCTGCATAAAGTTGGAGAATGGTTGGAAAACCCCCAAGGAATATAGGAATTTCATCCATGTCGACATAATCTCAAAATATATTTCAAAGTATTATTTAAATACGTACAGCGACTTAGATGGTCCAGGGTGAGCAGAAAGCGCGGATCCCAAAATGAATCCTTAATGGACACACAGATGACTCGAGATAGGATGTAGCATTGATGAAAGAAATCCATAAATACGTAATGTATCGTTCCAGAACAATGAGAGCGGACCCACCGCTAATCCAGGACCGATGCAATAAGCTCAAGGCTCAAATCTCGGTTCTACTCATTTGCCGCTTGCATTTAATATTATTAGATAGCTGTTCGATAGCGCCCCGCATATTGACAGGCGATACCGCACAGCGGTCAAAACGAGATTTGCCCTCATTGTCCCCGGTTGGCGGTGGTATCGTTCCGGCACTAACACGACACACGCGCAGCACGTTCCACGTCCAAAGACCGACTGGCGATCTAGCGACAGATGAACTACTTACTGGAGATCGCCACTGTGCGTACGTATAGCTTAGAGCATTTCATAGAGAGAATGTTTTTACAATAAAAATACGATTTATTAAATTAGAAAACAAAGCAGTAATGGAAGGAAAGGATTGCTTCGATGATAAAATACCAGTATCAGGAGAATAGGAAATGGAATAGAGAATACTGGTTTCAGCCAGGAGATAGAAGCTGAAATGGAAACCGCTTAAACGGCCTAACTACCGTGCACATCTTAAGCCGGATGTTATTACTGGCGTCCAACATCCAATACTTAGGATTAGACGAAACTGTAACAAAGCTGGATTGTATTACAGTTGTGTACCAACCATTGAACGAAATATGACAAGCCTCAGTAAGGATTAATCCCTTTCGAAAATAACAGAATTAAGCACAAATTGTTTGAAAAATGTAGAAATTTGCAGATGTAAAGATACCAACGTAGTTTCAGTAAGAAAATGTTTAGTTCTGTTAGTTTATTACGGAGATTGAAGAAAAAAATTACATGCAAACAACGCGTACGTACTGGCAATTTGCCGACCAGCATGCACATGAAGTTGTTACAAATGATTCGCAACTATTCTAAATAACTCATGGCTAGACAAAAGTCGTGGGTTACATGCATCAAGGTTACGCTAATCCGAGTAATAATGGTTAGAATATTTTATAAGGTATTTTCATAATGTAATGATTATTTAATTTATTTTTATTTCCCAGAATTTTTAGTAATGCACACATTTTTTGCTTGTATGCACTGCACGCCCTTGGCTATTAGAGTAAGTATACAGTTTGACTAAAACGTGATAATATTTTGAAACTGAAATCTATACGCGTCACGAATAGTAAATCCAATTTCGAGCCTAAATTCTAAATTGTAATCCCGAGATTTTGATGATCCCGGGATTAAAAAATATCCATTTGCTCATTAATGCTACATTTATAAAACATGTCAGAAAAAATAAATACAATTTATACAAAAAAAAAATGTAAGCAAGGAATTCTTGAACAAAAAAAAACAAACATAATATCTGTAGTAACATGGCAAATATGATATGTACATTTTTTTGACAAACCGAGTTTTCTATACCTTTGGAATCGTCTAAGTGAGATCTACAAGATTGACAAATGAGGTAGATCATGATCGAGGAGCCGAGTCTCATCTGATTGAGACCACCAGATACTAATACTGACATAAATGAGGAAAGAAGAAGGTCTTATGAGCTGTGTCAATATATGTTGTTCATAATTTGAATTTCTTAATGTAAGATATGGCAGCCGATACCGACTGCGCCAGTTGTGATGTATTTCAACATTTATGCAGTAACTCTTCGCGATCAGCGACATGCCGCTGTCTTTGAAGATGATTCTCGGTTCGTGTCGTCGGAATAATACCAGAGGGCTCAGTAACAATATTTAAAAAAAATATAAGTTGTATCAATGTGTCCAAAATTTAATAAAAATGAATTCTTAATTCTGGCGTCTGCTATCGGTTCACTCAAAGGTATTTGAGATTCCGTAAAAACAAAAGTAGATGGCTTTCAAATAATGGAACGGTAGATGTATTAATTTGAAAAATGTAACATCCATATAACACATGTTCAAAAATTTGTCGACAAAGGTACTGTCTGCTGTAGCATAGTTGGATAATGCACATTCTCCTGATTGGAAAGAGATCCTGGTTCGAATTCCGGTAGCGACAATAATATATTTTTCGATAAAATTGATTACGTATGTATATCTTTCTAATTAATACATTTAATTAGTATTTAGAAAAATATCACAGACCTATGTTCTGAATAATTACAACTTCACAATAAGAGTGTGTTTTCATTAATAATACAATATTATGTATTCTCGACGCTTACATGCAATATGTTAAAACAATTACTAGATGTAAACCAGATCGCCGCTAGCGGCGTAACTTCAATTATCCCTTTCGCATGCTCATTCGTACCAATCTTAACGCGCTTTCGCATACGCCAACCATAGATATCACACTTAAGATGACATATTATGGTATGTGACTAATTTGAGTGAAAGAATTATTATAGATACTCAATAAATGAAATAACCCTCTATAAATAACTATTTTATTTATCTTTTAACAATAAAGTAAAGCTTGTAAATTAAAACTCAAATTTTTCAAAGCCGGTCAGTTAAAAATTGCTCACTTTTAAAATGCCATGTAAAGCAATATTAATAACTAATAATTTGAATGTGAAGCTAACTAACTCTTTTACCATCACGCCGTTTCCCCGCGGGTGTAAACATAGAGGATACAGCGCCACACTCTTCTGCCCTGACACACAATTCTCGCTTCATCCACATTCATAAACCTTATCATGCAAGCGCGTCGATTATTGAGGCTTCTAACCAAGTGCCAAGTCTATATTTGGTGTCATCAACACTTCCGTCATATATCATTTTTATTATATTTTTATTAATATTAATAATATAATACAATATTAATAATATAATACAATTTGAATAATATCTATATATATATTTTAACATTTGTTTTTTCTCTATGTACGTACTAGTCCCGGGATTCATAAATACTGTAAACTAGGCCGGAATCCCGGGATTGGGTTCAGTCACGAATACATAGAGCTGGTATCATTTGAATATTAAACGGGCGTATTTCAGTTTTTCAAATTTAAAAATCGAATGAGATTTCCACTACTGCGGCATTTGAAATGTCGATAATAATTAATCACTTCAATCAATTCAATTGAGCCGGAAGCGATACACCGCGGGATTGGTGGATAGATATATTATCTGAGAGATGCATTCGATATTTGAACTTTTGACATTAGATATTTGTACAGTGCAGCAGTGGTGGTCGGTAATTATTTGTAAAAGGGATGCTGGATAATAAGTTTATACCCACTATCAAATATAAAAATCTATTGACTAGCACACGAACAAGATATCAGCTGACAAAAATAGTCTGTTAAATTAGCTCTATACATAAATCTTTTACGTTCCACAACATCAAGTACTGATCTATTTTTATTTATTTAAATGATGAATTAAATAGATAATCGGAAGATAATTCAGCTTCAAGTGTTCAAGCCAAACTGTCAAAAATGCGTCACACAAACAAATTTCTCAACACAATTTCAAATACTTTCAAACTTTGTGGATACGGAACGAATGATAGAATCCACTGTTGGTGATATTTGTATGTTTATGCGATTCATGGATGTTCGAAAGTTGAAAATGCATATGTATTTCGAATCGCTCCGTGCGCGAGCCGTCGAGAAAGAACAGGTCGAATTTATTTGCGGTAGTGCTATTTTCGGCTAGAAACAAAAAGTCCAAAGCTTTTTTACTCTAGAGCACAAAGTATGTATGAAACGACGGCGCCAGCAGTATAGTGATTTTCAAAGGATGAGTCGGCAAATTTTCTTATGTTTAACATAACATCGAATCAAGCAAATTTAACAATACAAACATGATAAGGAATTTCTGCCTATTTTTGTACCAATTTAATTCTATTATTACATTTTTATTACTTTTTTGCTCGTACTCTAATGCCGAATTGCCGCAAAGTGCTTTATAAGCCGAAGCTGCGCGTCACTTTGCACGCTTATAACGTTCAAGCCGTGTATATGAATTTCTTTGGAGAAAACTCTCAGCTTTCGCAGTCCACCGTGTACACAGTAAGTTTGGGAGATTCGAAATCTCGCATCTCACTCCATGCTTGTGGTACGTCCAACCTCAAATGTCAGTCCATTGATCATTGATAGATATTCTGACTTTTCAGAATAAATAATTGTAGGTATTGTATCCTTCTTACGTTTGTGCTCGCGCACCTATGCTGTCAAATCAAACATCGGGTTTGTGTTTTGTTTCATTCTACCAATCCAATTTATTTCCAGATCAAAATATCAGCACGTGTGCATGGCGAGATTTATACAGGGTGAATATTATGTTCCAGGCCGATTTCTTTTGGCTGCCATTTTGGTTACGTAAATATTTATAAAGTTACATTTAAAATAAGTAAATAATAGTTAATTACAATTTATTATAATGTATGTAACGTTTCAAAAACGTATTCAAGTCATTAAAACATTGTAACTAAGTAATAGTGGAAATGCTGTAACCATTAATGGTGATCGCTATCGCCAAATGTTGGAAAACTTCTTGGTGACCTAATTGGGTCTGAAATACGTGTGGTTTTAATAGGATGGTGCCACCTCATACATAGCTCGAGCTACGTTCGAAATTTTGCGAGATATTTTTGCGCCCGTATAATGTCAAAAAAGTAGTAAAAATCTTCGATCCCCTGATTTGACGGCTCCCGACTATTTTCCGTGAAGGTACTTGAAAAGAAAGGTCTACGCCAATAAGCCAACAACAATTTCGATGCTTCAGGACAATATTCGAAATGAAATTGCTGAAATAACACGCGAAGTGTGAGAGAATGTTATGAAAAATATGGTTAAAAGAGCACGAATTTGTGCCGCTGCCATAAGCGGCCACTTGGCCAATATCATATTTTATACATAATTGTAATAAACTAAGTAATCAACAAATATAAATTTTATTAAAAAAATATGTTTAATTTCTTAGTTATTCAAAAACAACATCGGCTTGAAATATAATATTCACCATGTATCATCTAGTCTCATTTCGTGGACATCGGCCATTATTATATCAATGTTCGGTGTGCCATGAGAGTTTTGCATAAGGTCAAGTGTGTCGCTTTAGTAGTGATTGAAAAACACTGGTGTAGTCTGTCTGCAGCAGACGCGCGCTGTCGAGAAATTTACCACATTATTTGTGAAAGTTCAAAGGCCAGAGTTGTGAATAATGCAGAGCTGAGAGCATCGTTACAACAACTCCTCGTTGACATGTTAATCGTATTTAATCTACCAATTAATATTATTGTTCCTGTAGAGCTGATGGCTGGCGGCGTACGGCTCAGATAGTCTCAGTAAATAAAATTTACAGACTTGCAAAAAGTTACCGTTCCGGTGACATACGTTCCGATTTTTAGAATGATTTGTGTTACTACGGGTTACTCGCATTTTTGATATGATATAAAGGGTGTCCAGCGGAAATTATTCAAGTTTAATATTAAATAAATAACAAACTACAATGTTATTCTCATATTTTATTTATACAAAATGGAGTTTAACGATGCTAATTTGATGTTTTGTAAACAATATCTTCTAAATGCTGTTCATTTCTCTCAAGACACTCTTGCAATCGGATTCTAAAATTTGCGAACACGTAAGAGCAAAGCGTTGGTTCAATGGCAGCAACTTCACGGTGGATATTTTCTTATAAGGCTTGAATTGTTCAAGGATTATTGCTGTAACTTAAGGTATCCCTACAAAAAAAGCCGCACGGTGTAAGGTCCGGTGACCGAGGTACCCAGGGTATGTCTCCGTATTTGCTGATTAATTTATTGGAAAAAATTCCCCGTCAGCTTCTCTTGCTGAAATTGTGTTCTGTTGTTGAACCCGGGAAACAGCTGCAGTTGCGGTACACGTCAGCAGTGACTGTCTCTCGCTGGTTAAAAAAATAAGGGCCAATTATCCCTCGGGCAGAAATTGCACACCACATTGTCGTTTATGAACAATGCAAACGTTTTTGATGGCGTTACCTTGGATTGTCGGGGCACCAGTTCTCATGTTCTGGTTATTAACATAACCATCGATATGAAAATGTGCTTCGTCAGTAAACAATATGTTTCCAAAATATGTTACAAAACGTTCCAGTATCGTTCTCGCTAAGGTTTCACGTAAAGAATAGTTCTTTTCGTTAAGAAACTGCACGATTTGCAGTTTATATGGGTGAAACTGAAGTTTATTTTTCAAAATAACGTGCACTGTTGATTTGTTTATTCCAGTACAGGCTGCAATATTCATTATCGATTTACGCGGACTGCGCATAATTTCACGTCGAACTTGAGCCACATGTTCTGGCGTCGCTGGTGACGTTGATGGTCCCGGAGGAGTATGGTTAACCATTGTCCCTTCTTGTCTGAACTTTTAAACCCAACACCAGATAAGTTTCGTGCTCGGCCCACCACTTACTCGTCGAATATTAAAGTGAGTACAAAAAGCGCGACGCACACGAACTGATGAATCATCGCACTTTAAATATTGCTCAACCGCGAACGCGCGATGCCCTCCCGACTAGTGACTCATTGCAACTGGCAAATCCACAAATTACGCGCGTCGAAAAATATCCCTCCCACTTACTTCACCTTGATGGTTTACGAGCAATTACAATTTAATCTTGAAATTTTTCCTCTGAACACCCTGTAGTATTTATAGATGTCGTTTATGAAACAACAACAAAAATGCGTTGGTTCACCCCATCCTACCCGGTATTTATATAATTGTCTTATTTTAAATTATCTTCAAAAATCTGAATATTATTTCAAATTGAGAGAGTGTTATTTTGTTTTATTGACATATTTCTTTGCCGTTGTTGGTGTCCACAAAGATACGAGTATTAAACACACATGACAACGTCTTTGTACTTTATATATGCACCCTTATCTACGAAACCCCCATAAAATGCGCATTTAACGCGTTTTTTAACGCAGTTGCACATCATCAGTTCGTGACACATTTTAACCGAGAAAAAAATTATTGTAACTTATGTACTTGCTTCGATTGTCGATTGCGTGTTGGTTACTTAACGCAGACTTATAAGACATGGCTAAATAATGTAATGTAAAAAAAATCTGAATAAACTGAATAAATATTTATACTTTAACGTCTTATATTTTTATGTTCATATTTAATGACTTATGCTGACTTGTCAGAATAGATAATCGTAAGCAGTGACGTCCCTGGGTAAAGTGCAGCCTGTAAGCAAATTTTAGAATACCGCCCCTACTATTTATACTAACCTATCCTATCCCTCATCATATATCAATGAATAGGTATTGTTTAAATTCATATTGTCTTTTGAAATTGAATTGTTTTATGACCGGGTACATAACCTTCTTTCGCCAATTTTTTACAGCATAGTTTTGTGGGCATTCTTGCCCTTTGATATTTGCCCATATTTGAAAAATTGACCCTTAAAGTGCCCTTTAATGTTTATTTTTTGCATTTTTACATACGGTACGATGATTGTATTATATGTAATACATATATATTGCCACTTCTTAGAGTTTGCGCGCCCCTAGGCACCGCCCCATGGGCGTCCCTGATTGTAAGGGTCTATGCTGGTTTTTTATGTGTGTATGATTGTTGAGTTTTTGTCTCTTTTTAACAATTTCCATCTGAGATATATCTCAATACCATGCTACTAAACTAAATCACTGAGATTCTTTCATCTGTCAGCGTACTGTCTCTTTCCGTAGAGCCGTTCAATAATACCCGAGAAGTGTGCGTAGGCATCAACTATTTTAGCGTCTGGCAAGTTATCCACAGGTCATACTGCACCCTTTCCACCCTCCCCAAGAGCGAGGGCAATGGCCCCAGCATTAGCCCGCGGGTGGAATATTGCGAAGTGTTTTTAGAGTAGTGATGCGTTTTTTTCTCCGTCTGTTAGTTTTTACTTATTTTAACATAATTCAATATGTTTTTTAAGTAAGTCTCCCTGTAAAATTTGTCACGAAAAAGCGCCGTACAAAATATTGTAATTTTTAAATATAGTTTCATTATATATAATATATAAATATTCAGAGCCGGTCCCAGAGAGTGATGACGAACAAGCCGAAATAAAAAACGAAAAAAGGAGAAAGAGCTACCGTTTGAACAAAATAAAAAGTTTATGAGTATACAAAATACATAATACAAGAAAAGCGAAACGAACAGATCCATAAAATCCATCTGCTTCTTCAAATATCATCACAGTAGTGTTGCCCTGGAGAATGGCAGCTAATTCTCTAGTATCACAATAACTGCAGCTTATGGGGGTGGCTTTAAAAAAGGCTCACCCAAAAACTCACCTCAGCTTTAATTTTAAAAATAACTGAGAAACCGGAATATTATGTCCGTGTAAATCGAAACTTGAGAGATATAATGTAATTCAACACTCTCCACCTTATCATCAGTGCAAGATTGAATCACGAAAAAGAGGGTCCGGTCGCAGGAGAAATTTCGCTCGAGGGCGCCACAGAGGCTAGGGTCGGTATATTAATTCGGACCTCTTCAAGCATTAGACAAATTCTTGTTCATTCCACATAAACAAATTACAATTTGCCGTACATATTTGGTTTAAAGTTCAAAGTTGGCACTGCAATTTATTGAGTGCATCTCTTTGAGAGGAATCTCACATTTCATTATAATATAAAATTCTCTCACAACCTGAAATGGTTTGTATGACACCGCCTTTTGGTATTTTTAGAAACAGGTGAACCCTCACACGACATCCGACGATCCAATTATCTACTTCGACTATGGAGGTTCCGCACGAGGTTCCGGTTTCCGGCTGTAGGAAGTATCGAAAAGGTGAAAACGGGATATCGGGCGATAAGCGTGTCTACCGAGAACATGGCTTGGTGTATAACTTGAACTTGAACAGATGAATGGTGACACGTCTTCGTCTCCCAACTTTGAAGAAGGAAAACATTTTTCGAGTTCTGAAAGTCACCCTGCCAATGTCAGACGTGAACTTTTGATAAGAAGTTAAACATTTCTTTGTGGTTTTCAAATATATTTTACTTCCACCTTTGTGGTATTATACGAAGTTAAGATTTATGTGCGATCGAGATCCTCATTCAGATCAGATTTATTAAATATATAAATATATTAAATAATGCTTTCTTTCGTATTTTAATATTTTTTTTGTCGTAATGGATTATAACATTATTACCTGTGTTTGTGGAACGGATGCATGAGGAAAGAATAATAAGAACAATATATGACGCAAGTCTTGATGGCACCAGAAATAGAGGACGTCCGCGGAAGACTTGGCACGATACGAAGATGGTTCTGTTAAAAGCCTCAATAATCGACGAGCTTGTATGAACGTGGATGAGGCGAGAATAGTGTGTCAGGACAGAAGAGTCTGGCGCTCTATCCTCTTTGCCTGCTGTGAGTTAGCTAACCCGTATTTAATCTATTTTCACAATGGAAATTATATATTTTTACATTTAATTTGAAACCTTATTTTGTTTAAAAACAGCTGTTTCTTTTCGCATCATGACACATAATTCAAATTATAAATTTTTCGCAGTATGCTTACGTGCACGTATTTCATCTAAAAAGTAAGCAGAAATAAAAAAAATTTACCAAATAAAAGTTTTCGTAATAATGTGATTTAAAATATATTCGTATAATTTGAAAACCAAAGAAATATACAAAAATTGCGTGTCGATTGTCATGATAATGATAACATTTAATAGTGTTACTGTGATAGTGTTTTTTATCAGTTTATTTTAAAAGTAAATATGAACAAAGGGGTTAAATTTTACTGTTGACGACAGTATTTTGCACACTTCCTAATGGCTCGCGGAATACTGATATGCAGCGGCCCACCGTATACATCGCCTATATAAGGGGTATTTTAACAAATTTATATTTTTGTATGTAACCAATTCAGTCACACATAAAATTGCTAATAACTCTGAATATTGCAAACCGTCTGAATTCTGACATTTTTACTGACACTGACACACGATTTTTAATAGCCGCCGAATAAATTTGTTTTTATATCTTTTCTCAGTCAATTTACGTTCAATATATATATATATTTTTCTCTTTTATTCTTCTTTTCCTGTCACATCACTTTTTATGGTTTTAACAATGAGTATTAGCAAAATGTTTGTTTTTTTAACACCTAGAGACTAGGTTAGGTTATATTTAGTTAGGTTGGATTAGGTTACATAAAGTTAGGTTAGGTTAGGGTTAAGTTACATGAATTTCATAAATTCTATAGATAATATTGTCTGACGTTTGCACGAATTTAGAGATATCATTTTCCAAATGTGATGATCACGAAAAAATATCTTAGGTGATACTTCGCATTACTCTCCCACTCTCAGGTTCGTACCTCTTCCAAACTTCGCCATGTCACTCTCGCTGCTTCGTTGATATATTTAATTCTTATTATATTTTTTAATGTACGTATGTATACATGTATAATTTGTAACTCTAGTCCAACAGCAATTAGACACAACCTAAATATATTCGAAAATAATTTAAATAAATCTAAATATTTTCTTTAATTTAAGAAGGCTACTATTAATGACTAAAAACTAGAACCATATAATATTATAACAGTGATTTATTAAAACACAAATGTTTATTGAACATAACAATAAAATCGTAAGCAAACAGTAAAAGCGAAAATTGCTAAAGAAGACTAAAAACGTTAAATATTAAAATATACAGTGTTTGAGTTGGTTAAATTATGGCGACATTATTAAAATATTAAATTTCTCTAATAACTTTTAAAGAAATTTAAAAACATTTTTACGAAGCTTAAGTGCTCCGTGCGAAGTTAAAAACATTCCCAGCAAGAAGTGTCCCGATCCTCCGTGATTCTCAAATCGACCGCGCTAATTGGCCATGGTCTGCGGGAGGTAGTGGGAGTAGACGGCGGGATGAGCGGCCTGGGACCCGCGGGATGTTGGGTGGCCCACCGCCGCCTGGAGAGCTGGGCGCGCGCTGCTCGGGATCGCTCCTGCTCAGCCTCCTCGGGGCCCAACACCAGCTCCACTTCTGGAGACAGTCTGGGAGAGGTGAGCATACACTCCACTCAAATATCAAGCCTGCTCATGATCTGCTGGACCAGAGCTGACGTCGTCTGAGTATTTAGTAGTACTACGTGTAGGTAAGCATGTTATACGTCAGATTACAAATTCTTATTGTGTTCGTTTGTTTAGATTGACCAATCAAGTATAGGAATGCATTCTTTACATTTTTAGACCTTGAGATGAAATAGTCCCAGGACAAAGAGATAATTTTTTATATTAACCAGCCAGGTCTTGAACGCATAAAAATTATTTAGGTTAGTCTTAAAAATCTTTCCTTAAAATAAATTGTTTACATTAGACCTAGACAAAGGGTTTTTTTAGGGTATGAAAAGCTCGGAGCGGTGGTAGATCATCACTGTGTTTTGAATATCGGTTGTAAAATGTTTTTCTTAAATTAATTATTTAATTAATTCTCTCGCTATGTGTTTAAATAATGTTAAATCTTTAAATTTGATACTACGCTGGTATGAGAAATATGATAAGCATACTATTATACCGAAATATTCCAAGAAAGATAATTTGTTGATGAAGTAAACAGACGGTTAAACATGTTTTTTAACAAAACTGTCTTTAACTATAATGAATAACATATAAGTTAAGTAAAAATAAGACGAGAAAATAAATGATTATGTGGTGGTTTAACTAGACTATTAATGACTACGATTGTATTAGAAGGATTAGTGGATGGTGAGACTGAATCCCCTAACTATCTTCTAGTGTCCTAGTGTCTTAGCGTGTTATGTATTTATGTCTAGAGCAAGGTATATAAATGTAAGAGCACTTACAAAGGTTGGCGTTTATTAATAGATGAATTATACAGAGACGGTATACAGTTAAATGCGCGTATGTGTTTGAACGCTGGAGTGGCTCGTTCGATGGTGTGGATGAAAAAAAGGCCTGCGGAGAAGTGGTCGCTAGATCCTAGGGCAGTATCCGACGTTACGATGTATGGTTTCTGATGATTGGTTGGTTGGGTTTCGGCCCTATAGTGAGTCCCTACACGGCCATGTCTGTGAGGCGCATGCAGGGTTACCACAGTTATATACATATATGCATATAAGAGATAGACATCAACATATGTAGACATTTCTATCAATACTGTTACAAGGATTGACATATAAGTTCGAAATTCGACGAGTATGTAAATATAATCGTAAACTCATTCTCCCAGCAAGAGAAAGCTCCGGATCTGAGTTCCGATGGTAACTAAATATTCCGGTGGTAATGGTATACAGTTTTTTTTTTAAAGTTTGTTTGAATTATGAATTAACTACATTCTAAAATTGTAACTTCGTAATAAAAATGTGTTTTGATTAAAATAAAAAATTATAATTTGTTCTTCCAACAAACGAGATTATTAATAAATTTTTAAAACTGCGTAGTAATCTTTGCTGTACTATGCTATCTTTGTTTACACGAGAGAACTTACTTATCTAACACGTTGAAGGCTGGGTGGAAAGTTTGCACTTGTGAACGTAGAAGATAATGGGAATTTAGCGTTTAGTTTAGGTAATGCTCTCCCTTAAAGTACAAAGTATAAACCGTAAAACCGTGTTCTACAGTTACCAGGTACATTAACTTACTTCGTAAACATGCCAGAGTATAGCACGTTATTAGGATTGGCCTTAATTAAGATCAGCTCCAGTGGCGTTGGACGCCAGGGGCACATATGGTTCTGGCCACACCCAAACTACTCTCAAGTGTTTTTTTTTTTTAAATGTTGTATGTACATATAAATATCTTAATATTTGCCTCACTAGGCTTTGCCTATGCTGAGGTAAACATTTTACATGGTTAATCGATAATCAATACTAGTATAATATATATAATACAAATTAAATTAATCAACTAGAAAGATATACAAAAAAAATCTAGTTATAATTCAATTTAGTGAATCATAACGTACTACAATAAAAATAAATAAAATTATACAGAATAACGTTCTCTTGCGATACTCCTCATTTCCTAATCGATTTTATTTTTAAAATAGAGATTCCTACATGGAATACGTGTCACATCAATATTCTTACTATTTTCAAACTAAGCTAAACGCTGTGCTGTGAAAATATGACAAACTTAATGGCCTCCTGGAACGAGGCTCGAACGCCCGACCTCTAGATCACCAGGCGAGTATCGTAACCACTAGCCCACAAGCAAGTCATAAAGCGAACGTGCAAATTTTTTCTCAAATAAACCATCTAAGACACGAATTACGAATGCCACCAAAACTTGTGACTAACGTTCATTTTTAGAATCTTTTTCAGAAAAATATCGGTTAATGAGCTTTCAAACGAGGAATAAATGCGTGAAAATTAATACTAATAATTTTTGTTTTTTTTTAACTTTGCACCTGGAGCAATTTGTTACGCCCCTGGGAGATCTCCTGGCTCGTGTTAAGTGAAATAAAAATGTTAGACCTTCTAATTAAATACTTAATTAGTATTAAATAAATTCAAAAACAATGATTTTCAATTCATATTTATTAATAAAAATACTATTCATATTTATACATTTTTATTTGTGTTTTATATTGAAATATAATATGTAAGTAAGTAAACTTAACACTATTTAAAATTAAAATATTCAATGTGAATGATTCAATACGAATTAAATAAATCAACTAGAATACAGAAAAAAATCTATTTAGTTGCTACCCGGATTCGAACCTGGACAACTTCCTATCCGGGGAAGTGTGTTCACCATTTCGCTATAGCACTCGACGACATTTTCAACAAATTTTGAACTTATGTATATTCTGTAATCTTTTCATTTGATTCATCTATTATTCAATTTTTAAAAGCATTCAACTTTATATCGCGGTGAATCTCAAATGCCTTTGAGTAAAACACACTAGTAATTAATAAATAATGATGAATAATTTTAATATTTGCAAATTTAACTTTATGGTTTATGTTAATTTTTTTTATCGATCATTTAACTATTTCTTCTTCAGGATGGCAATACCGGTTGATGTTTTAAAATAACTTAATAATAAGTGGTTATTATAAACAAAGTTAAATAATCTATTAAAAAAAAAGACTAATGATTCAATTTAAATTAATTTAATTCGTTATTATTACATAACGTTAGTTCACCATTTTTCTCTCTAAGTGTACGGCAAACATTCAAAGATTGAGCTCATTCAGAGAATCCTCGACACAGCTGTCAGGTGTCAGATGCAGGAGAACGCTATTCCTGAATCCTATTATTTTAACTAATTGTGTACGAGTACCTGACATGCCTCGGGAAATATGTATATTCAAACCTTCTGTTCCGGCTCTCTTCATTCCCCCCGCCCCTCTCAAACCGTCATCCTTTCTTTTCAGCTTTAATATTTGTTATGTACCTCAAACAATTTGTAAAAATTCTATGTATTTTTGCGTTGGTGTTTATTTAAAAAATAATGAAATTGATACTGTACAAATATCGCCGTTGCGCGTCTGTGAGTGTATCTAGTATCTACTCTGTATCTTCTTTTCGTTTGTGTATTTTGTATTATATATTCAATGAACTTGGAACTTTGGAAATGGTTTATTCATATAAATGAGAACATTTATTTTTATGTATTGTATTTTATATCCAATAAAAATTACTCTAATAAAATATACTTATAATATGAAAAATCATGAATTATGTAAACCAAAAATTTATATGAAAAAATTAAAACATACTCAATAGACGGTTTATATTTCCCTAACCTAACAAAATCTAACATAACCTAACTGGCTTTCTTTCCGAACGATCTTTTGTTTCTGATTTTTTTCATATAATGAGTTTGATTTACATTTAAAATACTTTTAATAATGAAAAAAATAGAAATTAGTGTTCTCATTTACTTTTGCATTGCGCGCAATTGTCGAGACACTTCTGCTATGTTATGTCGAAGTTGACTAAAATTTTGATGAACCACTCCATTTCAAAAAACATGAAAGTGTGATTAGTTAAATTTCTGATTTTTTCCATTTGAAGTCAAAAAACGTGAACCCTGAAAAAGAAAGGCTCGATGTTTTCGGGATGTGGTTTTAGCGTCGCATGCTACGTATAACATTGTGTAATCGCGGTGCATGATTCATGATCCGTTCTCCAGAACTTCTCTGCCCAGCGGATGCGCGTGCAAAACATGTAAAATGGTGTGCGGTTCGAGAATAAGGCTCCTCTGCTCAGGGACCACCGAAGAAGAAGAAGATAGCATGTGCTGCGAAATGAACGAATGTCTCGTTGCTAGAAGAGATAGAGTTAGCTTACAGTAATTGTTGATCACGTGGAACGTACACGGACGGAGGACGAGAGGTCGATCTCCAATAAAATGGCTAGATTTGAGATTCCGTAAAAATAAGGTAGATGGCTCTTTCAAATAATGGAACGATTAAATGTATTAATATTAAAAAGGTAACATATAGGTACGAACATTTGTCGCTAAAAATATCGTCGCTGTAACATAGTTGGATAGTGCATCTTCCCCGGTTTAGAAAGAGATCCATGTTCGAATCCCGGTGGCGCAACAACAATATTTTTCGGTAAAATTGATTTTATATGTATATCTTTCTAATTATATATTTAATTCATATTTACAATATCACAGACCGTCTGTTCTGAATAATTACAACTTCACAATATGAATGTGTTCTCTTAATAATTGTATCTTTTCTTGTCGATGTAGTATTTTAAATCTGTTTCTAATCTTTTGACGTTTGGTTTTCTTATTAATTAGACAGAGCATTAAGTGTGAGATCCAGTGTAACATGCAAGAAAGGAAATTCATTGATGGAGTGCGGATACGAAGATTAAAAATCGGTCGTCACATACACACTGAGAGTTATGAAATAATGTTTCATGAACAGAATACTTTTTGTAACCTTGATTCAATAAATTCAGTGTCAAAGTAAGTACGTGTTTCTGTTCAAATCACCTTATATGCCTATTTCACATATAACATAGTTAGACTTCGCAACAGATGTTAGACTTGTTGGCACCGGTCAAAGTCATAGTTGTACAATATTCATCCGTACGGTAATTTGTGTGAGAACCGTTTTCATATTGATCCAGAAGGGAGCCAGGGAGAAGCTACGCAAGTCATGCACCCCCAAAAGGAGAGGGTAAACGTCACATTTAGGTGTTGAAGTTGCAGAACTAGGCCACAGTAGATCTCTCTACCTACTATTCTTTTGGACATCGTCCATCCCAGCAACTCCCAGCGGGAGACCCACACCCTAATATTTTCTCGGAAAAGTCCAAGATCCATAGATTATTAATGTTATATGTTGGATGAACTTATGCGGTGGAAGCGGAGTTGCGAACCAATGCAGCAGACGAGTCTGACGCCGCGGATGGAATAAACGGTTCGGGTCTATAACCATCAGTGGAAATAAAATATATTTTATTATGCCGAGGCCGTCTGGATTCGGGGCCGAAGCGGCCCTGCGCAGGTTGAAAAAGAAACGCTATTTGCTCTGACTACTAAAGCGCGGAGCTTTGTTTGGGCACCGCCCCGGGTGAATTGTTTGCTTTGCATTATGAGCGAGCTGCACTTGCCAGCCTGTACAATAATTGTCAAATAAAAGAGTCTCTTTTTAATGAGATATGGGATGATGATGAAAAGAATAATTACGTGTATGATTCTTTCGTCTTTTTCATATTTCAATTCCATTGTGACAGGAACGCCCCTCCGGTTCGCGGCTTTATCGCAAATATAGCTCCGGCTTGTGATATATTTCAATTTAAATAACTTTTTAAATTCATTATTTTTTATTTTCAATTCATTATTTTGGATTCGATAAAATTATAAAAAGTCGCGTCAATATATATATTTATTTTTTTGTAATATAAATAGTACATAAGAAAATAAAAGTAATTACTTTACTAGATGTGGTTTGTAGGTAATTAAGTATAATGTAAAGTAAGTTATAAAAAGTTATGTAAAAAATGTTATAAAAATATTTTTGTCCACGAGACCAAGATGTGTATGTAGTTAGATTAGTACAAATGACAAATTAGTTTCATTTTGCTTTCTACCCACATCAAGCAACCACTTTGTTATTTTTGGTTTAAAATCGTTAATCACTTTAGAACCTGTAAGGTCTAGTGGCAATTTGTTAAATATACGCGGTGCACAGATCAAGAAAGTTCGTTGATCGAATTTGGTATTCATTTTTGGCACTGAAATTAATTTTATTTATTTATTTTTATAAAGGTTAATAAATATCTATGGACTATTCATAAATATAACTCAAGCGATGAGCTGTCCAAGATAGGAGGCAGAAAAGTGAAGTAGATAGACGTATCAGGGTTGCTATTGGAGTTTTACGTTACCGTATGCATGCACATTAAATGTTAAGATCAGACTGACTGTTATTTATAGTTACCAAATATGAATTATTACGGAGAGAGTGCGATCAAGAATCCAGGGGAGTAGCAGGAGTAAAATTATTGAGTCGAGTGAGAAGTGTCGAGATTAGACAATTAAACAACAGAAACTTGGTCAACGGTTAGTTGACTCAGGTTGACCACTAACTTTATCATCCGTCAGGATTGCGTAACAAAAATAACTCACAACTTGGGTTTTTACAAATCACACTAAATGAATGGCGTTGGTGGAGGGGGGAGGGGGGGGGAGGCAACCGAGACCGTTTAAGAAATTTTTTAACGCGACTTTAATTATGAAAAACACCAAGACGCAATTAGTAGTTAGAAGTAGCAATTAATTGCCAGCATGATTCGCAAAATAAGATAAATTTACTACTACCTTCCAGTCCCTTCAGATAATATCTTTCACAATATATATATACACACAGTTACAAAAGAGAAAGAGATTGACATTGATAAATCAAATACATAAATAGATACAGACATAATACAATAAATGATACAGCAATATCATTGGAATATGTATCTGGGAGTCATCCTTTCATGTGTAATAGCTCAAGACAGCCATTGAGGGACGTTGTGAAATGCAAAAATCTCTCTCAAAGAAAGGTAGACGAAATACAATGAAACACACACGGTGCAAGTCAATTAATCACTAATAATACCAAAGATAAGCCACGAGTCTATAAGAAATGTGGCACTATGGACCCGTTAATTAAATAATAATAACAAACACTAAAAAAGCTGCTAAGCTGCTCGAGCTACGAGAGTGAAATTAGCTCCTTTTCCTGATGCCAACCAGCGAGAAGTCCTGTTCTCACCCCGTGACGTTTCCTCGCTGCTACTGGCCCTAGTGTCGTGGCTAAACCAAGTTCGCCATGCGGGTCACAGATGGCGTTGCCTATCCGCCATAAATCCCTTACTTCAACATATAGAAAGATCTCAATTAAGGTGGCTTCGACACGTTTTGCTTTTAGTAGAACGACTACCGAGATGCATCTTCTTGATAACTCTGGAGGGAATCCCCTCACCAAGTTGCGGTGAACAGGGGTAAACACTATACGATGATAGACTGGACCTTTGTCGAGACTTTGGGCCCCTGACCCTTTTAGGATAAGGGGATGAAATTGATAATACTGATGAATAATCAAATAAAGTTTTTGAGAGATTTAAACTGTAAACAGATATTCTATCAAAAATTAATCTGCTATGCTTTTCAAAATCAATAAATATGTACAGATTTTACTCGATGAATTACAATACATATTTTTTCAAGATTTGGTTTAATATGTAATTCAATATCCGCTCTACTGTAGTGAAATGTAAAAAATAATGAAAATGCTTCGTGGAAATCGACAATCACGTCTAGACAATTTTACAACAATGGAGTCGGAGAAAGTTCTAGATCAATAAGAATTTGTAAATATTTTTACATTTACAACACAATTTATTTCAACCTTAATCTTTTAACATAACACGCAACAAGTAAGTAGCTACACTCAACAAGCAACTGGTAACAGACAACTGGAAATAGGCGACTACCAACAAACAACATGTAACAAGCAACTAGGAATACGAAACTAGCAACAGCAGGCAACCTGCAATAAGAAATACTGATAAAATGTGTCACAAAATTAAAATAGGTTGCATTAAAAAAGAAATTCTGTGCAGGGAATGTTAAATATGAATATCCTCTATTTCCCTCATATCAACGTACATATTTATTTATTTATTAGAAACTGTATAAAATATATGTATAATATTTTTGGACTGTGCCCGTCTCACTAGAAAATTCTGGCATAGTTTACAAGTAATTGTACAATAAATTAGTTTACTCGTGTCAGACCAAAATGAATATTTACCTCTAATCATACATATATACACATAAAACGGAATGTCTGTAAGTTCTCTATAAAATCAAACATTTTTTAACGGACGAAATTTTACGTAATTACGCTTTAGGACCCTGCGCAAAATACATGTACCATCCCCTCTCCCGACCCCCCTTGATATTATTATATTATATCGAATGCCATCCATTCCAAATATTCCATAGTTACTCTTTAGGTTTACACGTAAAACATTGGAACCATCCCCCTTCCCTTAGCTGCTCCCCACCTGCCAATATAAATGTGTATTTAATTAAATGCCATTCCAAATTTTGCATGGTTAATTTTTAGGACCCTGGTCAAAACTTAGGCGCTCTCCTCTCTTATCCTGGCCACCCTAGCCCTTTACCATCCCCTCGAAATAATGTATATTATATTCAACAACGGACCTCTCAAACCAAATTTTGCATACATCGTAATTTGATATTTAGGACCTGTATAAAACATACCTCCCTTTCCCTTATTTTGTATTTTAAATAATAACTTAATTTAAATTCCGTGCAACACCGGGTAGTGACCGTTAGTAATATATAAAGGAAAAAGTTTATTGGCTAATAACATGGACGTAGTATAAGACTACAAAAGCTAGCTTAGCCAAGCTGCACGATGTTCCCTTTCATCCAATATCTAGACAATATTTTGGGGACCTGATTAATACTGTAAAAAATAATTTGTTTCTTAGCTTCCAAGCATTCAAAAAATTATTATATTTTTACATAATTTTTTTATTTCAGATACATTTTATTTTGATTACGAAATAATTTCTAATTGACTAATACATTATTTGTTTTATCCTTGCTATACCATAAGTAAATATATAATATGTAATGTATTTCAATTCTCTCGACGAACTAACATCCTTTGATCAATCTCAACAAAATGTTGCTTCGTTAAAATTGTTAAAATAAAATACACAATTATTATGCTATTCAAAACTTAATATAATTCAAGTTTTTATTATTCAATGGAATATTGATTTTGTATCTATCTGCGTTTGATTTTTGTCTATTAAAGAAAATAAATTTAATCTTTTCTAATAATGAAATGAATAGTAATACTTAAAAAACAAAGTTAAACAATATTATCGTAGTTTCATTACATATTTATTATATACAAACTAAAACAATTTACAAAACGTTTCAAAGACTTTATATCGTCTTGGAGCTCGATGACGCCACCAGCGCCTTTGCTGGCACGTGTTTTGGGGAAGAAAGGAACTGATTGCTACCCCGAAGACCTTGGGGGTGACATTCTGGGTTATTTGTCAGACAGACTTGGATTCCAGTCGTTCTGAAGAGAAACGCTGAGAAATTATTATTATTTTGCACATGGAAATTTCTCAATAAACATTGTCAGAAATTCATTACGTAACTCTGTCATATTTTATTTAGTTCGTGAATCCTTTGTGTTTAGAACCATTATAGGATGATCTTACAAAATTGAGAACAGCTAAAATAATAACAGTTTTAGTTAGCTAGAGAGGGATTGTGTAGAAAGCAAAGAGGAATATTTGAATCACAAAATCTATTGATATACCTACGTACACAAATTATCATCTAAATATGTGTATATAAAACTGAATATCTGTGTATCTGTTTCCTTAACAATTGTATAATAAACAAATAATAGATATCTCGCAGAGACGAAGCTATTACAGGGCTTACGACCTGCCTATTTGATTCTCATTGTGACATCTATGCTGTTTCAGGGAAATGAATATCAAATTTAGTCCATAGATGGCGATAGTGTAGTTGTACTCGAAGTGTTTCAAAATATTAACATATATACAACTTCCAAAAATTTGATAGATATGGAGATTGATTAATGGGTGAGAATGGTGAACGTTATATTTGTATAAAGTAATCACTTAAGTCAGCCAAAGATAGGTCGCAGTCCTGTAATTACGCATACTTCCACATCTTTCCATTAAAAATTATAAAAAATAGCTTCGTCTCTATGAGATATCTATTATTTGTTTAATATTTGTAGGTTCAAAAATCCTAGTAATTGTGTGTTCTTGGACATATTCAAATATTGCTAATTCTATAATACAATACATTGATTGAATTAAATCAAATTTTGCGTAATTATTTTTTAGGATCCTGCACAAAACATTGGCTCTCTTCCCTCTCCGTAAATGTGTAGTAAATAGAATGCCAACCACCATAGTAAGAAATAGAAAAAAAAAATTCCCACGTGTATTACGAGAACGCGTGAAAACATTATTGACGTGTACAAATAATACTCACTAGTTATTAGATAAACCGCGCAATAATAATATTCTTACATCATGTATACAATACATACATACTCAGGGGTTCTTCCATTATGCATTTTTTCAGTTACGCCACTGGAGATAGAACGTCAAGAACGAACGAATCTAAACTAATCGGTTTTATTTTTGATTAAGCCAAAATTTTGGGTGATGGTAAAATAATCAAATTTGTGTAATGAGACAAGCTATAGGTGACTGAAAATAACCTTTACCGATTTTCAGGGGGTTAATTCTACATTCATTACAACCCGGCTGGTTCACTTGATGAGACGTGCTAATTCAATTATCTACACAGCACGTTTGAATTAAAACCTTAATAATGATGGTTGAATCTACTAGTTATGTGTTTTATATTATTTAATAGACGAGGGTTATTCAAAGAGAGGCTAATTTTTTTTTGAATAACCAACTGATTACAAATGAAATGTATAGGATTAATGATTATAATATTTTTATAGATAAAATGATAAGACTTTAGTTTACTAGTTTAAAATATCGATTATCAATGCAGTGGCGTAGCAACAAATTTCGGGCCATGACCTTCCACAATAACATCATTTCACGATAGTTTCCATATTAATTATTCTGCCCAGTTAGAGTGATTTTAATTAAAACTTTTAATATCTCTCCGTTTTACTTCAAGTTTTCTATTATCTTGTGCTATCACGACGATTTATGTTCATTTCACAATTGTAGGTGTTTGAGATACCGATAATAATAAAATATCGCGCGAACATCTCTCGAACAAAAGGTAATGGCTGGTTTCTCTTGTTACCTTAAAACCATCCCCAAAATATTCAAATAATTCACAACAATGCATTTTATTATATGCGAAGTTGTGATCAAGTAAATATGGTCAAAAAATTGTTAAAATTTTGTCGTGTCGAAATATTTTAATTCGTGCAGCAAGTAAAAAATTAAAGACTTTATGGACGTCTTGGATCCAGAAGAAAGTCATAGTGTCATTATGGCTGTATAGTGCTTGATTCAACGGTCTGTGAGAAGCGAGCAGGGCAAAAACGAACGTGTTTTAATATCTCTAGGTTAAGATTACTTAAATGCTTTAAATGTCATTCAATTTGAAATGATGTCTTACTTGTCTTTATTACTATTGTATTGCGGCTTGCAAGTATATTGAGCATCTGTCATCCTGTCATCTCATCTATGTCTCATGGTCATCTCGCATCTATGGTCGCAGTTCCTGTCAAATGTGACCATAGAACATAATTAATGACGCGAGATGACAGATTAATGTTTTGTTGTCTTTAAGTTGATATATAAATTTATAGATTGATTCGTTAAAACACCGTTTGTACAATTCCAGGGAGAGCAATACAGAATGCACTAATAGAGAAGCAATTGTTTTTCAATCGGCGATAGCTGATTGATTTTTGCTGCTAGGACCTGCGGGCAGCTATTGTGGCCGTTTCGCGGTCAATAGTGTCCTCTACGCGGCCCGTGGTGACCGCTGCGCGACCAGGTCTTCCGTGTAATCTATATTTCATCTGAGCTATATAATAAGGGATCGAGCAACAGTCACCAATGATGGCGTAGCGGCAACAATAGCTGCCCGCAGGGCCTAGCAGCAAGCAATCGGTGACAGCCGATGAGACCCTGACCACGCAGCGGTCACCAATGACCGCGCAGCAGCTACTATTGGCCGCACAATAAGCGCCCCTAGGGCCTAGCTTATGCGCTAGTTTGAAAAATATTTTGCTTTGTTAGTTAATGAATTAAAAATCTAAAATTTAAAGATTTTTATCTCTGTGCGTGACTTTAATACTCATAATATATTGTAAAATCGCAATATTATTATAAAAATAAAAACTAAAAGAATTACCTAAAAATGTATTTGACCTGTACATTGACTTAACACATGTATTGATTTACTTCCCGTAAAATTAAAATAATGATGTATCATTTCAAAAATAATATCCAATTAATGTATTTTACCCTGAATCATAATTAAGAGAATTTTGTATTGTGCGTAGTAATAGCGATGAGCGCAAGGGTAAAAGTGCCGAACAGGGGGTGGGAGGAGACAAAGTTGGGAGGGGATGACAGTTTCATTTTGAATGTGCCGAGCCTGAACTTTGAGTGGTGTCACTAAATATGAGTAGATATTATAATTAGGTAGTTTCTAAAGCAAATAGCTTTGTTTACACGTATATGATACGATAGTACACGTTAATTAACTATATATTATTTCCACCGTGTGTTAACCATAGTATACCTGTTATTATTACCTTGTAAATACATCTTGCGTTAACGTATCATATTGGATGTAATATATTTTTAAATAATTAAATTACCAACTATACAGCGTACGTACTACAAAGTTTATTAGTCTTTTAAAGTTAGTTTAATTTTTTTGCAATAAAAAAACCTATTTACTACTTACCATCACGCCGTTCCCCCGCGGAGGTAGGCAGAGAGGATAGAGCGCCACAATTCTCGCCTCATCCACATTCATACATCTTCTCATACAAGCTTATTGAGGCTTCTAACAAGACCATCCTCCAGTATCTGGTTTACCTGGTCGTGCCAAGTCTTCCGCGGACGTCCTCTGCATCTGGTGCCATCAACACTTGCGTCATATATATTTCTTATTATTCTCTCATCATAAGTGATCCTTTATTAATCTTACTCACTATACTAACATTCTTTCCTTATTTCTTCATTCATTACTCTGTCATAAATGTATCTGCCACATATCTCATTTCCACAATATTCAGTCTACTTTCGTACATCAGTGTCGGTACCAGGACTCCATTGTGAACCTCTAGTTTTGCCTCAACCTATTTATATATTCAAAATCCAGTATACCGAACTTTAATATTGTATAATATTAAATACGAATAAAAATCATAACATTTTCAAATGCTGGGACATATTTGAATTAGATTTGTTACATTCAAGTGATGTGTCATTTTTTTTTTGAAATACGAATTAGATGGATATATGTAACCTTTTTATCCTGAAGAACATATTTCAAATAGAAAAACAAATTATGTACTTCATTTCTCCCCTCAGATATTTCAAAATTAGAATTTTTTTTGATTTTATATCTTCGCATTAATATGATAGAATATTTTTACATTGTTTATCATGTCTGACCACGTATAACGTTAAAAGTGAATTAATTGTGATGTCCTTGAGAACATATATATGTGCGTGTGTCAGAGCGCCGCACCGCCTGGGCGGGATGCCTTTATGCGTGTGTGTGTGATGGGATAAAAAAGGGCGACGCACGCCAGCCGCGTTCATTGTATTATTCTTGTAATAAATATTTAATTGTCACATAAAAGTTTATTTTGGACCTTCAACATTCAACTACGAGGTGTACAACTGAGACGTACTATTTACGCAAGTACGTAATATTAATAGTAACAAAACCCAACCTTTCTGAATTTATATAGCTCTATAAAAATAATTTCATTATTTAATGTAAAAGTTCATGCTTACTCTTTACCTATCATTTTTTAGCCCCTAAAGTTATTTTTCCTTTAAAATCATTAAGGTATTTTTTTTAAAAAAATACACGGAATACATGTCTGTACAGAATAAACGCTTGTACTATGAAAATAGGACTAACTTGCTGGTGTCCTGAATCGAAGCACGAACCCCCAACCACTAGATCACCAGTCGAACGTCTTAATTACTACACCAGCAAGCTACTATATTATCATATTTTAATTTTCCTCTTCTTCTGCCGATCTTAATTTAGTGATAAATATAGGCCTCTCTTAATTACAGCTTTATCTTTCTGCAGTCTGTCGCGCGTTGTTCACAACTTAGCCCAATATATTACCATATTGTCTTAGGAAGGGTAAAAAGCTAGTAATATTAAAATTAATTAATTTAAAATTCCGAAAATTTTATAGCGAATTCTAAATATATTAAAATAAAAAATTGTTACGATAATAGTCTAACGGCTATACAATGAGTACCTAATCGCAGAATAATAGGGATGTTTCGAAGCGATCGTTCCTAGATAGTGATGCACTCGGCCGGCACTTAAACAGACAAAAGATACCTAACCGAAAGACAAAAGATAGCTGCTCATCAAAGAGATATCCGAAAACTGACGGATCAGTATTGAGATTTGTTTTATTGAGTGCGGTATGTAGTGTGTGTATTTAGTTATTCTTCCTTGGTTTTCTGTTAAATTATAGATTTTTTTTAAAAGGTAAATTGGAGCAGTTTTAATTTATTACCGTTATTGGATATATATAGTAAAACCTCGATTATCCGGACTAATTGGCACCATGGTTAGTACGGATAATATAACATGTAAACACGGGACTTCTTAAACTCATATCATTAGCAAATGACCGTAATGCATGTGAATGTGTTATATGTAGGGTAAATTGGTTATATTGACGTATGTATCTGGTCTCCCATTCAAATTAATCGTCAAGAAAAAACAGTTTATTTTTAGTTGGAAAAATAATTAAAAAATTATGTAATAAATAATAATGAATTTATTATCTTAAATAAACAGTTTTATTATTATTAGTATTAACCAAAAAATAATATTAAAAATTTCGAAATAACAAAAAATGTTTATATTCGAATTTATTTATTTTGTTAAAATTTGCAATCCCTATTCCATAACTCTCATAATATCGAGGGGTGAAAGTTAAATTATTGTAACCGATTGTATGGTTGTGTGTGCGCGGCAGGGCGCGCTCTCTTTCTCTGCGCGTTAATCGGCTTAATCGTTTGACCTACACTAGTGATATACCTTATACTGAATTGTGTCGTATTGTAATAAATGCATAATTGTTACAAAATCTATTTCTCGGACCTTCACATTACGAGGTGTACACTGAAGACGCACTTAGAGGACAATAACGTTAATTTATTTCGGTAAATTAAAAAAATTATACATTGCAATGCACGCGACCAAAATGGAGGCTTTGACAATTTGACAATTTGTACAAATTTTTCTGAACCATCTTTTTAATGTGCCCGCAAGGTTAGGAATCATTCTTCTTCGTTCTCCCGACCCCTAGCCTATTCCGCTATCGTTCATTCAATGCATCTGTCAAAGCGTATGTTTTTAAAATAAAATACCTTCTGGTGATCTACAAATGTCACAGTGGCAGTTCATTGCATTTTGTTAGTCGTTGGCATTTTTACCAGATCTAAAACCGCTTATTCTAGAGTGAGTCCGCCGGTGTGAAACTAATTTGTTAGTAGGTTAACAATAGCTTTGGTATACAGCTCGAATACATATAAGAGCTTGCTGATTCGAGCTGTTTGATGTCACACTTCTTGTGTGTTATAACGATGATTGCATTATTTCAATCTCCTAGTGTAAAAGTGCCGACATTTACCAGATTTTACTTATTACGTACCAACTTTAGTATCTCTGGGATAGTTCCATCCTCCCCAGAGGCCTTTCCGTTATTCATTTAACTGAGAGAAAATTGAACTTTATCAATAATTAAGATCGTATATTGGTTTTTACAAATATTGATAGATGGCCATCTTGAATGATATACAGTGTTATTGCAGGGAAGCTTTTTAAAAAGTGTGTTTAATAGTATTTTTAATTATTTTATATGGTTGTTTACAGGGGCGTTCAATCTATATAATCATTAAAGCTGTGCATAAGCATAATTTTTGCGAAAATAATAAAATGTTTATTTGATATATTAAGGTCAACGCGCAAATAATTCTAAGTTCTCATATTAATACGTTAACTAGAACCGTCTAGCGGAAAAATATAGAAATGACAAATAAAGCTGCGCGTGTGTTTTTTGCAGAATCTGCCCTAAACGTATACATATACGATAACGATATACAGTGTTGTTGCAGTGGTAGTCTCAATTACTTCTGGAACGTTCTCCTATCCAACGTTGGTTATTGGAAGTATTTATTATGGATGCTATTTTGAGAAGTTAGAAGAAAATAATTATTGTTATTGTCTTATATTATGATGAATGTCATTATGTTTCTTGCGACTGCAAGACTTTGAATGAGGATGTCTGTAACAGATTTGACTATGAAATAAAATTCTCGAAGTATCATGTCCATAAAATTTGATCCACGTCAAAAATTATATTGACATCATAACCTGTCAGTTATAATATGTATTTCGCCTAAACCGTGTGGAACACAATTACTAATATAACAAAACTAATAATTACAGTGGCGTAGCTAGGGGGTTTGGGGGGAGGAATATGTCCCCGAGCGCCAGACTACGATGTGAAATTTTGGATTTAAATAATTTAAATTTAATTCGCAAAATCATAGTTCTCATTTTTTACATTTAAATATATTATTCGCAACAAATATTTATGTGTGTAAATATATTTTACTTCCCTCTATTTTAATTTTACATAATTGCACGATTGTTTTTATCACGACCCTTCCAGATAGAGGGGGTAAGTTTAATACGAGTTGAAAGTCGTGGTGTTAAGCAAGAACAGATTTAAACATATGTGCTGTCAACCATCGATAAATAAATATTTTTACATGGAAAACAACGGCGATAAAGAAAATATAAGCCTAAAATTGATGGAGTAAAATCAGGAAATTCAGTATTAAAAAATAAAATTGGGGTGGAGCGCTATTTGGATAGTTCCCCCCGGGCGCCAAGGACCCTCCCTAGCTAACAATCGACTGGTGTAGAGTATTTACACATCAAAAGGCAGATCATTTTTACCGCAACTATTTTAGAATTTTAATATTATACCTACATATCATTAAAATTTGAAACATCAATTTTATTTGAATGGTTTCAGGAATTCAATGTCCCCAAGGATTCGCAAGCGGCGCAGCCGTGTGCAGGAGACCCTCGCCACCCCTCGGCCCGACTGGCGCGCACCCCGTCCATCTCCTCGCAGAGCAGCCTGGAGAGCAGCGCTTCCAGAACTGTGAGTACCTTCACAACTATGTATACATAATCGCGGTGTAATTGGCAACGCTTTCCGCTTTCCAGGCTCGTGTCCCGGTGGAAACAATATATTTATCCTTCTAAGTGATTCATCTAATTTGTTTTTTTTATTTTATTATTTTATTGGGGGATTTTGACAGCGTAAACATATTATTACAAACATAATAACTATTTAACATGTGATACTAATAATGAAAATCCACAAAAATATTTAGATACATAAGTATGTTTAGATGCAGAAAATTAATGAAAAGAAAAAAAAAGAGGGAGAAGGGTGAGGAGGTTGCAACTATTGTTGCGGTAAAGGGAGAGCAACATGTATTTTTATAGGTAGAATGAATGGCCAAAATTGAGATTTTGGTGGTTCATAAGAAGAACCCTTTGAGCTTAGTAAGACCAATGTTGAACAAGTCAATTTCTGTAAATTCCTCATTATGGTATTTGCACGACCGGTGAATGAATGAATTTTGTATGTAAGATGTTCTACTTCTGGGAATGTGGAAGAGTACGGATTGCCGGGTTGAACTAGATGGTACATGGAGAGATATTAATTCTAATTGGCTGGGACAATCGATACAATTTTTTTTTACAAAGTTTTATTTACAAATTTTCTAAAAATTTCAACTTCACAACGAAAATGAGTCTTTATTGTAGAATTCAAATAAAAGTACATTTTTTGTGTTGCTGATATCACTGCCTTCGTTCCATTTCGTACAACTACGCGTATCTCAGAGAGACCACTACCGTAATAGTTAGCTCTTCCTAAGGCATTGTGCCCATCTTTTAGAATCCAATTGATTCGCAATTCTGTATACATTGGATTCAGTAATTATACATTGGGATTATCTTGTGATTAATAAAATATGTGAAAATATCATTTGTACCCGGTATCATAATTTTAATTAATATTTTTTTATTCATTTAAATTTACATGGAGTGGTAAGAAATATATATAACGCAAGTGTTGATGGACGTCCGAGGAAGACTTGGAAAGACATGTTAGAAGCCTCAATAATTGACGAGCTTGTATGAGAAGATGTATGAATAGGGATAAGGCGAAAATTGTGTATCAGAACAGAAGAGTGTGGCGCTTTATCCTCTGCTACTCTCTGCGGGAAAATGGCGTAATGGTAATAATATTCTAAATCAAACATTAAATTTTAAATTTCAGACAGTCATAAAGTCTTTTTTTTTTTTTTTTAGGAGAACACATTCTTATTGTGAAGTTGTAATTATTCAGAACATAGGTCTGTGATATTTTAAATATGAATTAAATATATTAATTATAAAGATATACATATAAAATCAATTTTATCGAAAAATATTGTTGTTGCGCTACCGGGATTCGAACCTGGATCTCTTCCCTAACCGGGGGAGGTGCTTTATCCAACTAAACTACAGCGGCACTATTTTTAGCGACAATTTTTCGACCCTATATGTTACCTTTTTTGAAATCAATACATTTAATCGTTCCATAAAAATAAGGTAGATGGCTCTGTCAAAATGATGGAACGATTAAATGTATTGATTTCAAAAAAGGTAACATATAGGGTCGAAAAATTGTCGCTAAAAATAGTGCCGCTGTAGCTTAGTTGGATAAAGCACCTCCCCCGGTTAGGGAAGAGATCCAGGTTCGAATCCCGGTAGCGCAACAACAATATTTTTCGATAAAATTGATTTTATAATGTATATCTTTATAATTAATATATTTAATTCATATTTAGTCATAAAGTCGTTTATTTCTATGATATATTTTTTAATAGTCAGATAAAAATCGTTTCTGTATTTAGGGAGGCATCCATGAATCAAATATTAAATGTGTCACATTCTGTATACTATAAGGCAAAGGTGACGATACTACAATATTTGAGTCAGTTAGTGACAAGTGAACAATTTTTGGTGACACTTTGTTTGTATACACAATGTTGAGTAGATTTTTTTTAATATTAAAAATAAATACTACCTTTTCATTATTCTGCTCATGGGTCGTGCGTCATGTAACTTAGTCGCCGACTATGGCATGGAAATACATACATTATTTACTGTAAAATATGCACAAACCACATACATTTAAGTATGATGCAGTGACTTTTGGTTAGGACAGGGCCTGAGGTGTTAGGACACGCACACGTGTACTTTCCAATTTTGTCAGTGTATTGTGAATTACATCGCAGGCGCCAGAACAGAACAGAAAATTCATTATACGCATAGCAAAGTCACTAGTCAAAATAAAAACCGAATACCGAACCAAGAGAAAGTAGAGAATTCTATCAGAAAGACAAGTTTCGTAAATACAGTGTTGTTAAAAGTCCATTTTAATTAATGATTGTGATAGGTATCTTCAATCTAAGGTATTATTACAAAATAATAAGCATGCTTATTATTTATTTTTATTTGGTTTTATTTCTTTGACATTAATTAATTAATTGGGTATATACTTTCATCAGGGGCGTGCAGTGCATACAAGCAAAAAAGCTGTGCATTACTAAAAATTCTGGGATACAAATATGAATTAAATAATTGGATTAACATGAACGGAAACATTATTTTACAATTAGCGCCATCTGTGTACCAGTAGAGACTTTAATTGTTTAGTTCTAAAAACTACCACGACAACTCACCGCTGTACCCGTGGCGCTCTTATGCATTCGCTGCCTTGAGTTATTCATATTACTCTGTTCTATCTTTATGCTAGTGAATTACTCAAGTCATATAATTGACTATTTACTGAATTAAAAATTCCTTTCGGTTGATTCGTTTTGTATGGAATCGTTACCTATGCTGTTTTTTTAACAGAATAACATTAGAAAGGCTTACAACTGCGTGCAAATCATTGAAGTGTCTACTTCCTCTTTTACTAATTAGCGAATTTTACTATCTTACTGTTTTTAAAGTGTTGATTTCATGGCTGTTCTTTGCGTTCGAGGTGCATTTAGTGCATGATTATTTCGTTTAGTTATTACGTGAAGGATTTTTAAACAATAAAAGAATCATGTTCAGTCATAAAAAGTGTTGTTTAAAGACGTTGGTTAAACGAAAGCTCATAATTCTATGTACAACATATAGTGTAGTACATATATTATATATGATTGTCTAATATCATTGGTAACAGCATAACCTAAATTCATACCTACTGCACGCCACTGCTGTTCAGTGTAAATTAGTCGTACATTAAAAAAATGAAAAACTATATAAAGTTAGTATCAAAGCCAAGATTTCATTCTTATATCTGTTATAAAAATATCTCCTTTGTCTTAAATTTTCAAATATGTTTTTGGACTTACACCGAATTGACACTAAGCCGTCGAAATAGATTAAATCTGTTACATTAATTACAACCCTTTCTTTCTATAAACCTTATCGAAATACGATGGAATCCCAATAAATTATCAACCAACGTGCATCAAGAGATAGGAGAAAATATAATCGGACATTTTGCGTGGTTAACCTTATGAAGCGGAAAAATGATCTTCTCCCGTCAGGTGCACGCATGACTTGGTCGGATTCAACCAACCCTTAACTCGGTTATTTAAAAAAATAATTTTACCTATAAAGTGCCTTTGTCAGGGATGATACTCTTTGTACACACGAGAGAAGGGATTAGCCGTCAAAGATCAAAACGAGAGATTGGAAAGGGCTCCGTTTATTTGTTCCCAAATTAGTATCTTTATAATTAAGGTACCCGTCTTTAAGCCATTTTACCGAAGTGATTAGGGGTGTAAGAAGCTTCTACGGATATTTCCCTCGGGGTGTCTTTAATAAGGCCCATTCACGTAATGCAGGGTAGGTATATAGAAATGAAAGCCCTACAGTTAAAGGAAAAGCTATATATGTACTCTTTAGCAAAGACACGTTCGATTTATAATAAGCATAATGTTAGATTTATTGTACCTACCTAAAATGTAATGTTCGATTTGTAATACACAAAATAACGTATTACACATTACTAAGAGAGCTATATCACTTTGTCTTTACTAAATTATTATTTATTTTTTAGATGATATAATACTTTTTAAAAATAATCAGTAAGATATTTGAATATGTCAAAGAACACACAATTACTAGATTTTCACCTTCAAGGGCACTGTTATTAAACAAATTATAGATATATCATAGAGACGAATCTATTATTTATTAACGAAAAAATATGGAAGTATGAGTAATTACAAAGCTAACGACGTGTCTTCGGTTGGCTTAAGTAATTGCTTTAAATAATTTCAAAAAAATAATTAGATTCTCATTGTGACATAAATGCTATTTTAGAGAAAATTAATATCAAATTTAGTCCATAGATGGCAATAGTGTAGTGGTATTCGAAGCTATTCCACATATTAACATATATACAACTTAAATATGATAGATATGGAGGTTGATTGGGTATGATGATGAACGTTACATTGTTGTAAAGTGATCGCTTAAGCCAGCCAAAGACAGGTCGTAAGCCCTGTAAATACCCATAATTCCATATTTTTAGATATATTTAGATATATATATATATCTCGTGTATAGAGAAGAGGTATATACGAGAGTATATAATTTATGTGTCTGTTAGTCTATATTTTTTGACTTCAGATACAAATTTATAGTAGTCTGTAGTTTTTTTAATTGTGATGAAGAGATTGTTAAAAAATTTGATGTCTTAATAAATATAGTGATTTTGGGTAGCGGTATATTTTAGTTTTGGTCTCTAAATCTTGTAGATCGGAATTCACTTCAAATATTTAATTTATTTTTACCACAACAATCTTTTCCAAGCTATCTTCTCGCAAGATGCCCAAAATATTGAAGGATCCGTCTCAAGCTGCAGGTTGAGAGTCTGTTCTTGATCTTCATTTACTGTAGAATGGAGACATTCGTGCGTCTCGCCGTCCATGGTATGCGCAACATGTATCTCCAGCACCATGTCTCATTGGCTTCATTAGTTTTATTTTTTTCTTATTTATCTCAAGGCCCAATTTTCTACTTTCTTCTTCAATCAATTGTGAAAGGTATGATTTGGGTCTTATTCCTCCACCGGCAGCTGCACCCGAGAGAATGATATTAGTGGGTCATCTTTATCAGAATCACTTACTTACCTTTTATCAAAAAAAAAAAAAAAACATTTGCCTTCATCACTTGTGAAAATAAAAGTAAACAATTTTTTTGGATATTGGTACAAATGTAATTTATAAATCTCTAAGTAATTGTCAATCAATGTTACTTCCTTAAGGAATAAACAGATTTATAAAATATTATAAATAAAGCTATGCTTATGCCGATGGTAAACAATCAACGGTAGTGAACCAATTGTAGTAGCACTATATGGATGAAATATGTATGCAAATTTCAAACGCAAGCTAAGATTATTTAAAGTGCATCATAAAAAAATATTTTTTAAATTTCTGTATTTAAACTTACTCCATACTAACATTAAATAAAAGTTAAGCAATCAAATTCAATAAAATATCCCACTCATAGTGGCATAAAAATTTAAATGTTGCATTATCAATAACTTTAAATAAAATAAAATAACATTTAAATTGCAACATTATGTAAATAAATAAATAATGGTACAATTATTATCAGTTTCTGGTGTTTATATAGTATTATGGAAACATCGACATGGTCGGAATACACTGAATAGTTCAGCCGGTCTATCGGTTACAGAATATCTAAAAGAATGAAAGGAAAAAATAATCTATGTATTTGAATGCTCTATGAATAGAATAAAAAAAAGTACCCACTTGCCAGTTGGATAAAATACCAAGTAGCGTCTCTATCAAGTTTAATGAAATCGTATGTCTTACATGTAGATTTTTTTACAAAATGTAGCCTTTCCTTTATTGATGTACATCCCAGTGGCGTAACTACGAAAATTGGGCCCCAAGCAAATTGGAAAAAGGGTGTCCTATAATTTGTATTAGATTCCCATAAAACCGATGTCTTATTATTTATTGTGTGTAGCCAGACGGCTAATAGTTACGTTAGCTTTTTATCCGTTTTACCGAAGTGGACAATGAAACCGGTCGATCTTAAAGTAATTAATTTGTAAATAAAAATAAACTAAGTTTGTCATTTGTCCGGATTTATTTAAAAACAAACGAGACACGCAAATATAATCGATCTGTGCGAGGTGTCACTAGTGCCGCGTGAACGATATGTTATGTTATCATTTAAATCATTTTCAGAATATGTCTGATTAGAGATTTATTTGCGTTAATTAGTTAGGTTGTACTGTGTTTTTGATAACTATATATATATATATATATATATATATATAAAGGGAGTGTCTGTTCGTTTGTTTGTTTTTTTGTACAAATCTTCAGTTTTATTCCGAGCTCGATGAAATTTTGCACACTTGACTTTCGAAACAAGAGGAAGGTCACTGTCTACACGAGATTTCGAAAAACGACCCCCATCCCCCTTTCTCACCCCTTAAAGCAGAATTTTGGTACTTCAAAGTGAGAGAAAAATTACTGTCTACATCTGATTTCGAAAAAAAAACTACCCCCACACCCCTAAATGAAGCATCTTCACTCTGCGCAAAGTCTGGGCAATGTCGGGTACTTCAGCTAGTAATTTATATTTTCAATATTGAAAAATTGATTTTACGGAAACACCGGCCGTGGCTGTGCAGTGGCCAACATTACCTAACAAAAGAAACTGCTCTCTGTCGGTATGTGTGTGATATCGGATGATGCACAACAATATTAAATTGTTGAGATATTACCTAAACACAAAAGAAATCGAAATATAATACATACATATTCTAATATATATTTGTGTACTTATAGTATAATTACATTTTTCAAAGAGTCCATTTCTGTTGTCATATATGTATTTGAAAATTGAAATAATACAGTGCTGCCGTAATGCACGTGGGTAATTATTTAAATTATGTCCTGAGTGCATCTTTTGGGCCCGTCATAAGACGTTTTTAAACACTAGTAAAGTGACAATCTGGTTTTCTAATCAGTCATACTCTGTGGACTCGTCCGTGATGTCAGTGAACCTGACTCGTACGTTAGATGCGCGCTAGAGCCAAAAGATGCCGCTAGCGTCGCTCGCAATCGTCATACTAAGCAAGTCACTGATTTTAACGGTAGAATTATTCCTCTACGCTCAGTTGACGAGACGTCTAATTTGCTATATCGTAAAATTTATCTTGAAAGGGAGAGAATCTTGGTTCTTTCCTACTTAATTGTAAATGTCCAGTGACGAGTGAAATGACACCAGATGCGATTCTCCTCAAAGTATTTTTGTGCGGCGGTTCTTTTGATTTAAATTTTGAGTAGTAGGTTTACGTAGCGGTGAGCGATCTCGATTTAATTTTCTATATAATTTTAATGATACAAAAATATTTTGCGTTTACTATGAAAGTTTAGTACAATAAATACTATTGAGGCTTCTATCAGGATCATCTGGTCGTGCCAAGTCTATCGTGGACGTCCTCTATTTCTGGTGCCATCAACGCTTGCGTCATATTCATGCGATTATTTCAATTATCCAAATTACAAAAAATTAAATATCATTTTTCATCATCATAATTTCGAGCCGCTAGACGATTTAGGGCCCGAAATAAAGATATACATGAATAATGGATACATTTCGCAAATATTTATTTCAAAGTACGTAGTCTTAAAGCTTAACATGATTTTGGAAAAAATTTAAACAATAATATTTTCCGTAACGGTGCAGATTTTGTACATATTCCTTGAACGTTTTCGTATATAAAAATATATATGTATGAATGATGACACATTAACACACATGCACATGCGCACGTATAATTGAATTATTACATTTCTCTGTAATAATTCAATAAAACCCCCATCAACATTAAAACAAATCAACAGCTGAATTGTCCTAAAACTTATTAATAAACAATATTGGAATATAAGAAGGCAAAAGTGAATTAAAAAAAATATTGTATTAATAAGACAAAAATTTTAAATATGACAGAATTGAAATAAAAGGTTACCCACCGTGATAGAGGACGTCTGGTTGGAGTAACTGAGTAATTTTAATATTATTATTCGCTACATTCTGACATGCCACGTAAGCTTGGTTTGTGTTCTTGGCGTGCAGAATGGCAGGCGGGCCGCTTCATAAAATTTGTAAACGTTCTATGGACATGTCAGTGAACTTGTCTGGTAGACGTGCACCAGCAGCAAAAGGTGATGCCAGTGTCGCTCGCAACTGCCATACTAAGCTATTTACTGTTTTCTTCTTCCCTAGCAGCTGTTTCTGTACGATTTATTAAAAGGGGGAGAAATTGATTATTTTTCACTTAATACATAACGTAAATACGCGACTATTGGCTACTTATAGCTAATCTATACTAATGTTGTGCTTCCCCATCTTTTATCTATGACTTTTTGGATGTATTGGATTCGGACGTAGTATCATTTTTAGCTGTAAAGTGCTCGGTTAAACGGGCAGATCTGTGAGACGCGAACAAAGCGAAAACGAACGTGTTTTAAGTAGATAAATAGAAATTTAAAAAAAACAGCTGGTACTGAAAATTAATTATGAATGGAATAGAATAGCATAAAAAATTAAAACTTGAAATGACCCATTAACACTGATTAATGTCAATACTACAAGGAATAAAATGAAAGCGGCAAAATTTTTATATATTTTTTCTTTTGATTATTTATTTTGTTAATTTGTTGACGGAAGCTTTACGAAGAAATCCTAATGACTGAAGAATAAACCACCTCAACCCTTGCGCGGTGGACAAATTCAAATATGAAAGGCCTCGAAGGAGTTTGCCTCAAGTTTTGCAATTAAAAAGCCTCAGAATATAATACAAATTTAATATTAAGTTTGAAATTCAGTAGTAAAGTCGAAGCGGAGCGGTCACAGAGTAAGGTCGTCTGGCACAGCGTTTCTCAATTTCGAAATACTTTGTTACCGTACTCCATTACCGCGGGAACATATTAGACATAAATACGCGACGTCTTCGCGAGCATCAGCATCTTCGGATTCTTACTTCCAAGTGCTAGAAGTAACAACGTAAAGTGAGTACGTGAAAAGATAACATCGGCTTCTACCTGAAACTTTTACTAAAATTACATTTTTATTATAATGGTAATTGTAAAAATTCAAGTTGATTATACATTTTATTGTAAAAATCTAATATCGTATTCTTTTTGATTGACTTCTATTTTTATCACTTTCATGATTTGTATTGAAAATAACAAACTTAAATAATTGATTCGGCCTGTTCTAGAATGTTCTAAAATATACTAATTTAGAACAATTGTGAAATTATTTTGGCATTTTAGTATGTCTATTTAAAATAATATTATTTCAAACACATAGCTTCAAATCTAGAAATATGGAAAAAAATTCGCAACTGAGACGACCGTTTAATTTTCTATTTAGTACATATAGTACAAATTAAATTAATCAACCAGAAAGATGTCAAAAAAAATCTGTTTATCGAAAAAATATTTAGTTGCTACCGGTACTCGAACCTAGCAACCGATTACGATTACGACAAATTTAGAACTTATATATTATATATTTTTACAATTGATACATTTATTATTTAATTTTTAAAAGAAATATTATATCAACAGAAATGTCTTCTTAAAAAATTAATAATTTAGCTTTGATTTTTGATTTATCTGTGTATTACATAAGTTTGGGTTTTCCTAATAGTAATCGACCGTCAGTGGAGAAACGCTGGTCTAGCGCGCAGCCTTGCACAGGGCCGTTCAGGGCCGCCGGACGGCAGTTTCCCCCGGGCATGACAACAATTTGGAACCTCTCAAATATTATATTTTTAATGACGAACTTTTCACAGGATTATTTTTAAGAATTTAAGTACATATTTCATAAAAGAGAAGCTCACTTTAAAGAATCTTTATTTAAACTTTGTTAATTATATAATAAGGCGATCATTTCAAATGGTAAAGAAAAATACACTGTTCTAACATTTTCTCGTCCATCTTTCAAAGAGGCGATTCTCGATTTTATTGATTTTTCAGCAGACGATATATTAACTAATTGTGTGGAACTTTTCACTGTTGAAAAATGATAAAAAAAATAATCTTACCGATTTCTACGGATATTTTTTGATTTAAAGACATTGTGGGGTGTATTTATTTCATAAATATTACTTATTACTGTCATGTGTAAGAATAACACATAGAAATAAGAGTGGCTACGTCAAAATGTTTTTATGTAATATTATTTCATTGGAATAAAATTTAGACAGGCATATTTGAATAGATTATGGCGTGTATTTGGGTAATGTAACCCCTGTCTCAATTTAAACAAAAAACGAGTTACGACTTTTTGAAAGATGGGCGACGATTTTATAAAAGCTCACATTTTTTCTATTTAGGTTTAGATTGTACTAGAGTGTATCAGTAATTACCGAATTAATAATAATCATCGTTAACAGTGGCGTAACTAAAAAAAAATTGGACCCCAATGCCAGATGGTAAAATGGGTAAAATTAACTACTGTTCGGTTTTATCCAATATATAGTATGTCACGAACGTGTATAAGCGGGAGTCCATCATCCTACACACTAACGAGTACATAAAGCCCCATATACGATATTTCTTGTGTGCCGTATTTAACGGAAAAAATAGAACACCTGCATCCGAACATCCACATTATTTCATATATAAAAACGCGTGTCCTTATATACGTCGTGTCCACCATACCATAGTAAATAGCACGTAGGTAGGAATTCTGCCTATATAAGATGCCTGTAAATATTTTATATCAAATAAATATACCGAGTTTTTATTGTCGGGGTACATTCTGAAATCGTAATATTATATATATAACTTTCACGCATGTCTGAAAAGATTGTAAAATCAGCACCTGACATAGAATCAGGAGAAAATTAAATACAATGTATTGAATGAACAAAATTGATCTCTTGTCTTCTGTAAAACTTTCTGTTTCATGACAAACAAACATAAGTGTGTGTTCAGGCCAAAATCACCTGAGGAGCACACCTGACTGCAGGTAAAAATATAATGTTCAATATTTCAGTGTTGACATGTGCGGATACGCATTTTAGTGAAAACCGGATGAAAATTCGGCCAAAATCGACCAAGTTCCATAGTATTAAAAATAATTGTAATTTTTACATCGCGCGCTCGCCCCAAATTTTAGCAAATATACTCAAAAATATTACCCATCATTTTTATTTGTTAATCAAGTAGATATGATACAATAATTAATATGTAAGAAGACCGGAACAAAATATATTGTACGGTTCAAAAGTTAGAGCAGTTTAAGACACAATTACTATTTTTTGTCAGTTTTTAATCAAAATAATATCTCCACGCGTCGCTCATGTAAATGACGCGCGCACGCGCACCACGAACAAAACTCCGGTAATGTTTGAGACTGCACCAATAAGAAGCCACGTTTAACGGCATATGAGAAAAATGCACACACCAATGAAATTGTTTATTTTAAAGCATTAAATAATTTTAAATATGAATTAAATATATTAATTAGAAAGATATACATATAAAATCAATTTTTATCGAAAAATATTGTTGTTGCGCCACCGGGATTCGAACCTGGATCTCTTTCCTAACCGGGGAACCTATGTTCTGAATAATTACAACTTCACAATAAGAATGTGTTCTCCTAACATTAAATAATTAATAAAAAATAAGTTAGGTGTGATAAAATGGCCAATCGAAATATCTAGGAAATGATTTACTGGTATAAAATAAAATAAGTTATGTATGGAGTCATGTCTAGTTAAGTAATAATTTAAGATATTTTTCCATAAAAACCATGTCTAGAGTGTAAAATAGATTTATAAGGATCTTTTATATGTTTATTTATAATCGTACGATTTATGTAAAGCTGCCGGAAGATCACGGGAACCCAGCACTTGCAGGAGATCATTTCAGTTACCACAAATATGCGTCTATTATAATTACAAATTTTAATAATAAAATAAATGTAAAAATGAGGCGTCTGGAGGGCCACGCCCCCCGTGACTTATCGTAGCGTATATATAGGGGCGCGCTTGGCTCAGAGGGTAGGTTCAAAAAATGTATCAAGATTCTACAAAATACGCCTCTATTACAATCTCCCCCATCTTCTTTTTCTTCAATTCTTATACCAAAATAAACAAGTGCCGAGTTCCTGGGCTTCTGGTACCTACAGATTTATCTGTGAAGAGAATAAAACTTGACCAGTCCATGTCGCTACCAACTTCCGAGAGTTCTTCTTCCTTTTGTAACAAACGCTGTTCTGCCGAGTTCCCGTATCACAGGAAGAAATATTAAACAGTGTGTTTTTTGCAATTTATATGCATTCGCAACTGAACAAAAGCCTTGCTTCGCTTTACGGCGATTTTCTCTGTCGGTTTACTCCCTAACCAATCACACTAACGGAATACCACTGTAAGGTCTGTAAGCATCCATAATATAGTCGTAAAACATGTAAGAAATGATTTTTTACATTTTTTAATTTCATTTCTAATCGTGACGGATTATAAAATTAATTAGTCCATATTAGCACTGCAAAAAATATCGATATGGAATATTATTACAGGGCGTGGACCATTCGGTCCCCTATATAATGCATCGCATTGGCTGCTTTGACATAGTTACGCCACTGAATGTTCGTTTTCTACTCAATTATTATGGCAAATTGTGTAATTTAATAAATGAGTCTTTTTGACGGCGAATAGCTGAGGTACCATTATTATTTTATTTTCAATAGACATTTTTATTTTCGCGTAGACTTTTATTTAAAAAAGAATGAATTTAATAAAAAATAAATACACTAGTGTTGTGAGACAGTGTTTCTTGAAATAAAAACAACATTATTTTTCAACAATACAAATAAATTCGAGATGACACAGCGAAATATAACCTAGAAAGTTGGGAGCTCATTTAATTGGCCCAGGAGTCTTCATTTAATTTGTTATAAGTGGAGAATGTTCGATCATTGGTTATTGATCATATCATTACCTACATTACTTCAAAAACTACAACATATCTAATACAAATCTAACATAGATACAGTGGATTTTCAATTTTCCCGAGTTGCCTTATTATCCGAGCCGAATCTACAGGGTGGCCCAAAAAAGTGAGAACATTTCGTAACATGTGATATAATTACATCAAAATTAGTTTAACTATTTGTATCAACAATAGCGTAAATAGTTTACTGATTTACTTACTTACCTATTTACCTACATTAGGTTTTATTTCGACAATTTCCGGTCGCCATCTTTGATTATTAATTTTCCCATTGTTTATATTTGTTTTTTTCAAATTGTTGCCCAGAATGACAAAAATCACTGCAGAAGACTGTATTCTGATCAAAAACGTCGGGGTGCTAGGAAAATGATCAAAGAGTTTCAAAACGAAGCCTGGAGTATAGCTAGACATTACAGCATAACTGGACATTACAGCAGGACGGAGCTCCATCTAACACAGCCAGAAATACAATCAACTTTCTTCGTCGTGAGAATGTTAATTTCATCGAGCCAGGCATGTGGCCACCGAACAGCCCAGATTTAAACCCAGTAGATTATGCAATATGGGGTGTTTTGATGATTTATGATTAGCTAAAAGTCGATCAACGACGTTCCACATTCCAATCTGTTTTTATTCGACCCGATATATTTAATAGGTCTACCACCGAGAATGTCTTCCCTTTAACAATAGTCAGATTAATAAAAATGCATTTATTTGCAGCAGGGCCACCGCGGGTCCTCGCCCCAGATCCGCACCTTCGGGCCGGACGGGCGCAGCGTGCTTGAGGGGCCGCTGGGCCCCGGCAGCCCGCGCTCCCCTTCCCCGCTGCGGGCCGCGTCGCTGGACGCGCGGGGAGCCCCCCCCTCCCCTGGCCCGCCACACGGCTCGCTGGCTTCGCTGGCGGCCGAGGGCCCCGCCAGCCCGCGCGCCCCCCGCTGCCTGTCGCCGCTGCTCATACCGCCGAGGTAACTTACTTTTTCATTAATAATAGTTGATATACACAAATTTATTTAATGGATGGATATAAATAAAAAGTTTAATACTTCACCTGTCGATGAGAGTTACTATTTCTCTCGAAACTCAAGTAGTGCTAACAAACTCAAGTAGAGTTATAACATCGTTTTATTTATATCCATCCAATATGATGAATCTCTACAAAGTTAAAGTTAAAAATTGATATATTATCTTCTATAATGTTCACATTATAGTGAAAAATAAATCAAATGTGCATTTTAAGGCATTTTATATAAAAGCTTTTAAATGAAGAAAGTTTTCGCTTTGCGGCGACAGTCTGGTGCAAAACTACACTGTATTTTTTTTTAATTTTCAAAACTTAACTTTGTACTACACACATGTCAGTTTATTGTTACTACTATAGTTTCGATAGGTTCAACTCTCGAAACTATGGTAGTGACAATGACCCGACGTGTGTGTAATATAAAGTTTAGTTGTGAAAATTAAAATAATCATGTTACACCATAAAGTAACTGCCATGTCAATTGATGATATTCTACTGTATTCATTATTAGGGTAAGAAATAATTTTTAAAATTTTTTAGAAATAATTTTTTGTGTAGTTACGCCAATGCATTGAAGTGAACTGTCAATATCCTTTGAAATGTAAGAATTAAAATTTTTTATCGTAAAGGTACATTTTTCAAGTATAAAACAATCAAGTTCATTGGAAGGGTGCAGAAACAAAACTAAAATTATCCAATTGACAATAAATAGAGTGTGACGTATTGAAATCCCATTTATTATTATGTCCAAATTTTTTATGTATATAAAATATTTAATTTTACAGAATAGACCGAAGCAACTCCCTCGTAGACAGCAATAGCCCGATGCCCCCAGCGAGCCCTCTGGGAACCTTGCAACCTGATCTGTACACTAAGCGCGAAGGACCGCTGTTCCTGGGCGCCCCCGATAGCATCCTGCAAGGCCCGTCTCTTGGTAGACTTCATATGAGACTCAAATACGACTTTGATCGCTCCGATTTCTCAGTCCATTTAATTGAAGGTAATTTTTGTTTTTCCATAAACTATTATATATGTTTCCTTGTTATTAATGAATATTTTCAATGATCACTATCTATGTTCAAACTTATAAACTGTAATCTTCTTTACGTACAAATAATTTAATATTCAATAAATACTTACACTTGTAGCTCATGACTTGGCAGGAAGTGACCAGGGTGGTTTTAATGATCCGTATGTAAGGCTGTCATTACTGCCAGAAGTGGACAACCGTTCCAGGCAGACTCCAGTCCATAGAAATGATCCAAATCCGTTCTTCGATCAGCACTTCAAGTTCCCTGTGTCGCACGATGAATTATCTGACAAAGTTCTGTTGCTTCAAGTGTACGATTATGATCGGTAAGTAAAGTTAATTAATAAATATTTTATTTTTATAAAAAGGGATGGCGAATGGCAGTCCCACATTACACAGCGCAATATTGAAATAATTTTATGCACACAGCTGGCATACTTGTTACAATAGAGCCACTGTATATTAAAATATATTCAGTGGTCATGGAAATGTATTCAAAGCTAACAAAAATTTATATTGATTGTACAATTTCAGATATTCACGCAATGAAGTGACAGGCGAGGTACGAGTTGCTTTGGACGGCTTAAGTATAGCCGGTGGGGTGGAGGTGTGGGGAGAAATAGCTCGACAAAAGCGACCTCCGGAAGAATTGCAGGAACTCCTGCTCTCTCTCAGTTACCTCCCTTCTGCAGAACGCCTGACCGTGGTGGTACTCAAGGCAAGAAATCTCCTACCACCAGGACAAGATAGCAAGGAATCGTTTGGTTAGTACACATATTAATATAGTATGGAACAGCCTTAGATTTTTTTTATCTGTGATTTTGTAAATGATATAAACTTCTTGACTTTAGATAAAGAAATGATGGCTTTTTATAAATTTTGACATATTTGTATGGTGTAGTCAACTGAAAACTAGTGTCCGACCAAAGTTCAGTTTTTGGCCAAATCCGAAGCCGAATGTTCAATCGTACTTAGAAATCTTAGAACACCGTCTAGAAAGTATACATAGCAATGCAAAATTTACACTGTTACTTAGTTTTCTGCGTTATGGGGTTGATAATAATTGTAAATATGTATATCCATTAAATAAATAAATTACAGTTTTTCAAAAATGATAATCTGAATTTTATTTCATTTGTAATAGTTTGTGCGTTTTCATCAGTTAAATACAAAGCTTACAGTCAAAGGTGTATTTTTTGGCCGAAGGTAGACGAAGCCAATGCCGAAGCTTTGGTCGGACTTTACTGAAAACGCAAATTTGAAATTTAGGCAGTCAATAATTATAACAAATGATAAATGTTTGAATGAGTGTTGGAGGTCAAGTTTTAAATCAATTTGACAAAATGTTCAATTTGTTTTGCACTATTTATTAGGTTGGGTTAGGCAAACAAACTTTGAAATAACTATGCTGTTTGCAAATAAATATAATAGAAATAGAAATGCACAATGATGAAATAATTTTTAATAAAACAAAAGTGTCTAAGAACTTTGCATTTCTTACAACATTGTGCCTGGAAAAATTTGCTCCAAGTGTTCCCCGGTAATATATACTCATGTAAACAGGGGCGTGCAATGCATACAAGCAAAAAAGGTGTGCATTACTAAAAATTCTCAGAAACAAATATATATTAAATAATCTGTAATATGGACCGTGAACATATATTTACAAATTTATTACAATTAGCACCATCTGTGTACCAATAAAAACATTAACGGCTTAGTTCTAAAAAATACCATGACAATCCACTGTTGCAGCCGTAGCTACAATCGACGCATTGTAGCTATTCACATTACTATCATCGACTTTTAAGCTAGTGAATTACTCAAGTCACACAAATGGCTATTTACTGAATTGAAAATTCCTTTTGGTTAATCCGTTTTGTATGTAGACATTGCCATATGCCTTACTTATAGAATGGTTTTAGAGTATTTCCACATCTTACTTATTATTGTTTATTTGAAATACTTATTCAAATGTATTATTTTTTAGATCCTTTTGTGAAAGTATATCTGTTGGTGTCGGGAAAGAGAGTGAAGAAAAAAAAGACAGCGAGCTGTAAGGACACGGATAACCCCACATGGAATGAAGCTCTATCTTTTAGTTTATCTTCTAACAATATACAAGATGCCGCTCTGGAGGTAAATTAATCATATAAAAAACATGTCTCTTTGTCAAGTAAAATTGACAAAAAGAAAGCATCCAGAATCAGCAAATCAGAAATCGATGATGTACAGTGCGATGAAGATATTTAATGAAAGATATAAGAAAGCAGGAGAAACTATATAGATTCAAAATGAAATATGTGCAAGACAAGTTGTAGTAAAAATGAAAATTTTGATTGTGTGTATCAGAGCATATATGAATATACTTATGTATGCACTATATTAAGAATAAATAAATAAATGTTTATTATACTTTGATAATTTTTAGAAATACAATGTTACTATTTTCTTCCTTATTAAAATTCTTTAAATGAAATAAATACACACTATCACAAGATAGATCATAATAGCTAATATTCTAAAACCCACCAAACAACACTGATGTACAAATATTATATTATGTACTTAGTATTAGTACACCATATTTTAAAGGTATTAAGGTGTGTGTCCACGAACACAATGAGACAAACTCAGAGATTTTGTTGAGATACCATGTACACGTGTTGAGATTTTGATCTGTCATTGTATTATATATTATAAATTTATTTATTCTAAATATAGTGCATGTTCCTTTTTTACTATAACTTATCTTGCATTTGCTTAGTTTCATTTTGAATTTATTAAGTTTCTCCTTCTTTCCTATGTCAACTGGTATTTCATTGAAAATCTTCATCGCACTGTACATTACCGATTTCTGAGATTTAATTACTTTCTGAATGGCAGTTTTAGTCTACCTTTCCTCTTGTATGGTGGTTTACATTAATTTACATCAAAATTAATTAACATCATTTTTTCTAATAAATTCTGCCAATATTTTTTTTCTAAGGATTTTAAAAATAAATGGCATAACAATGAAATATGTTTTCTGCTTAAAGGTCATCATATTAAGATCTTTCAGCATTGCAGTGATCCGAGTATATCTATTTTTTCTCAGTATTATTCTCAAAGATTTATTTTGTAATACTGATAATTGTTGCATTTCTTCTTCATTAGCCAAAAATAAAATGCTGTTGCAGTAGTTTATGTGATGAATAAATAATAACAGAGCTGTATACTATTTTACAAGACTCGGTACTAATGCATCTTCTGATTCTTCCCAGAAGTGAGATTTTTTTTAACAATCTGTTTAGTCACGTATTTGGTGAAAAGTTCAATTTTGAATCTATTATGACTCACTAATATTTTATTTCAGTCTTTTACCATCGATGATAATTGCTGGTGTAATTGGTATTCTTTAATTTACAATGTTCATGATTTTACTTTTAGTTTATTTTTCTTCAGCTGTATTGCTATATTGCTTAAGTTAATTCATTCATTCATTCAATATAGTTGCATAAATAGTTAAAGAGATTCTTTTGAATGGTTTCGTTTAAATAATTGAGGATACTTGTGATATTGATTGCAGGTATGCGTATCAAGTGGAAGTCAAGCTGTGGGATGGTGTTGTGTTGGTGCTTCGGAACCTGGACAAGAAGGTATGCACTGGTCTCAGATGGTGCAACAACCGAGGAAAGCCACTGCAATGTGGCATACACTAAGATAAACTAATTATCATAGAGTATGCCCACAATGAAAACACAAAATCATATATTACTGTAAATCTACTTAAAAAAATATACTGTGTTAATTTAATTTTTAATTTTTTAATGTCAAATTTCTTTTAAGATGATTGTGTGAGGTTTGTAGAACCTGAATAGAAATATTTTAAAATTTAAACACAAATTATACCCAATTCTCTATATAGATGGTAGATTGGTCCCTGAAAAACCTGTTCACATAAAATATAAATATTTTCATATAAAAAGGATTACAATGCATATGAAAAACTAGAAGGATAGTTCCAGATGTGAAAACCCGGTACAAACAATAAGTCGTTTTCAAACAAATCATATGAAAATCGCTGATTAAAATTCTATTTAACTAAAATTCCACATTTTTAAAATAATAAATTTATGAGGATTCCATGACAACTGCATACAAGACAAGTGCACACATTATGTTTATTACTCTGCTGCCATGACTTTGTATTAAATAATCTAACCTAATCTATCTTAATGTAACTTACCAAGGAATGTAAATTATTCTGAAGTATTTAATATTGATCTATCAAATCTTCTATTTGTGTGCAGCTGTATGTGTGTGTACTTGTCTAATTGTGCACCTGTCTTGTGTGCAGTTATATGGTCACATGTTATATATTTATTATTTGAAGTAAAATATAAATGTGACATTAATAATTCAAGAATTTAAAAAGGCCAAAACTAGGCACACACATATATCTTGACTGATTGGAATTAAGGCCATAATTTAAAAATACACATTTTACAGTGGGACACATTGAAACAGAAAAAATACTCAAAATCTTTTTGGCCATGAATAGTAATCAAACAAAAAATAACATGATTTATGACCAAACGATTTTGAGTATTTTGTCTATGTTTCAATGTGTCTTACTATAAAATGCATATTTTTAAATTACGCCTCAATATCAATCAGCTAAGACATATGCTTTTGGGGGTTAGGTTAGTGGTTAAATGAAAGAGTGAGTGATTGACATGTTGGCATGTATTGAGTCGGACAGAACAATGAAGACAGATGAGAATGAAAGAAACAAATGAGTGAAGATGCAGAAGGTGCGCGTGTATTCTGAAGTGAAGCGAGTCGGCGGTCTCGCTCAGTGCGCGCGGGCTGGCAAGACCGCCGTTTTGAAGCGATGAAACAGGAGAGGGGTCGTTGGTGAGGAATCGGACTAGATCTGTAGCGGCAGCCGGCAGCGATACGTCGCTAGCATCGATGCCTGCTGAGATGGCGGTGAATTTGAAATCTGATCACTACATGCTTATTAATTAAATTTTACTGGCCTTCACTCTCAACTTTAAATAAGAAATGGTTGACCAAGATTTAATATGTATTAGAGATAACATTAGGAATTCCTGTCATTCAAAGCTTTCCTAAAATTCAATGCTATCCATTTGGCATCACTATTTTAAATGTAGTTCCATTCTATGGGTTCTATGACTCAATGGAAATATACATGTTAATACTGATAAGCTAAGTCGTTAATAAGACTGTGATTGTGTGATTGGCATTCAGTTGTAACGATGATTGGTAACAGAGATTTAACTGTTGGAGGTTTAGTTTCTAGTGCACCAGTGATTGCTAACCGAATTAAGAATAATCAATTACCAATAATCGTTATAATCTCACAATCACGTTTAAGATAACAGTTTATCACATCACATTTTAACAGGACTGAATTTGAACAGAGAATTTTAAATAAGCTGAACTGTGTTTGATCAAATTATGTCATGTGAAAATAGAATAATTCATTTCTAACCAGTGTTAAAAAAGCTGTGTAAAAAGATAATTGAGCGGACTTATAAAGTCAGCTATTATTTCAAACCCATATGTCCTCACCTATTTTGTTGTCAAACAATTTAAAAAATATATTTCAATGAAACAAATTATGATATTGATGAGTTTGTATATTCTATACAGAATTTTACGGGCTATTCTGCCATTGTTTCCGACATCTCATGCCTTGTGACCTTGTATGCATAAGCAACATCAGCCTTAATAATGAACCCTGCAATGGGATTCGAAACACTAGCCAGAGAGGTTGGAGATACGAGCCCACAAAACTCTAATTCTAAGAGTCGAAAAAAATCTGAGAATATGAGTTTGTAATGATTTGTTTTCCTACAAACATCATCAACATGTGTTACAATTCAATTAAGTAATTTTTTGCAGTGGGTCTGTATATGTTAAATTACTCAATTAAATTTAATGAAATTTTCTAACTATTATTACACAAAATAACTTTTTCCTAATTTCACAATTTTTTTAATATAACTAATAAAATAAAACTACCCCAACATGAAAGTGTGTACTCTGTATTATGTGAAAATGTAATTACTGTCATTTGATGACCAGGTTTTTAATTTAAGACATATGGATATACTTTTTAAAATAATGATTATAAAATGTATTTAAAAATGATGAATCAGATCTAAATAGTAATTTTAAAAATAAATATTGTAGGTATAATTCTATATGAATGGCCTTTCGTATTTTATATTCATAGTTCATTGTTAATTCTATGAAGAGAACTCTTTTCTCTTGTATTTTGTCTAATAACAATCCAAAATATATTCTGATCAATATTTAGATGTTTGTGTGGAGCTGTCTTTATAAAAATTTTGCCTTACATCTATTTATCTATGTCTTAATAATGTAAACCTATTTTTCCACTCCACTTGTGAATGTGTGTTGTGTAAGTGAATTCTATTTGAAAAACACTGACTTCAAAAAGTGACCATTAAGAATATCACTATTTAAATATGTGAAACAATGCCCAACTTTATTTTGATAATTTTTTAATGTTACCAGAAACAGCAGTATTAGTTTACAGTAATTCAAGAGAGAGAAAATTAAATATAAAAATAATAAAATATTGAACGAAGAATAAGAGGAATGTATCATTAAAATTTCTATTCTGTAAGACAGGCCAAACTTATCTCAAGGGGTGCCTATTCAGCCAAACGCTCAGTTTGACGAATTCATCACTCTAATCAAAATGCAAAGGGTTAAACTTCATTTTGGAATGAACAATTCAACTTAAAGCATTAAATGAATGCTTCATTTGAAATAAAGTTAATTCCTGTCTCACTCCTGAAACAGGTGTAAAGTGTGAAATTTCGTAAAGTACTACCAGAGTACGCTTCTCACTTCAATGAACTCTATGAAGTGAGCAGCATACTCATGTAGCAAAGTTTTGTTCATTAAATCTGCACAGTTTGCACATCAATGTGAACGTTACCTTGTTTACTAGTGTGTCTGAATGTCTTCAAACTCTATACTTTACCGAACGTATGAAGCAATATAAAATATTAAACTAGTAGCTCGATTTAAAATGTGCAAAGCGTGAAGTGTGAGCATAACGTAGTACTTCATTGAAAGTGTGGATCCATTACTAAATCAAAGGCATTGACCAAAAATATCACAAAGTCATAAGTGAACGATTTATCTCAATGTTTATTCAAGTTGTCGTACACCTAAGGCAGTTTGAAAGACAATAGTATCTGACCACTTTGAGAAAATTATATATTTCCTAATGTATAAGATTATTTTGGAAAATATAGATGATACATTTATCTAGTTCTTGGCGTATATTTTAAAACTTTCCAGAAAGACAATCTTATTAAGCAAATTATAATGACAGTACATTTTAAAGACAATAAAATAACGCTTGTTTATTGAATTTAGTAATCACTTGTGGGCTGGTCTCTTCACAAACCAAATACAAAAAGGCAAATCTATTGCTGATTGACAATTATCCATTTCTAGTATTACATAAATCATTGTTTAATTTTCTATAACTCTTTAGCTATTCCAATTTTGAAAGAATATAAGATTGTATTTTAAAACTATAACCAGTACGTATATATATAAAATCTCCAGAACAGGCAGAGCCTAGTGGAGAACCCATTAAAATATTTAAGTATGTATAAATAAATCATAATATAAAAAAATTGCTTCACCAGTTCCATTTGTTCTGGTTTATAACAAAGGAACCTGACAAACACATGCCCAGCAATCACGCACATTAATATCAGTTCTACGAGAATGAGTTGTGTGTCTCAAATGTTAGTTAATAAATCTCTCGGGTATAGAATAATTTGCAGATTTTTTTTCACCATTTGTAATTTTTCTAAAACTTGTTACTTACCATTCCCTCTCATCAGACTCCCGCCCTCTCCTGCACACCATCCGTACTACGTAGGAGACTACTTAAACTTGGGTAGGTTTTTCTTTAATTTTTATTGTGTATGATTTAATATAATTAAAAAATATATAGTTAAATGCTGATCTATGCTGCGTATATTCAAATGAGAAATAATATTTGATGCACAAAATCATATTAAGTAAATTTCCAATATGTATATGAACTATCCATGTTCATAATGGTATTTTTCATTAATATATTTATTGGGTAGTCTAATAAATCATTGCAGCTTTTTTTAAATGCTATTTTCCTATTTTGATTTTTTGAGACAAAAAATGATTGATACCATTTTTCTGCTCTAAAACGTTAATGTCGTCATTTTCTTGTATCTTATAGTTTTTCTTAATTTTTGGGCTTAAATAATGGAGTGTCAATTTGAGAAAAACTGACATTTTCGACACATACTTCTTTTCGCCTTTAATTAAGATTCAAATGGTCATCCAGGAGCTCAAATGGGAAATCCTGTCGCATCCACCCTACAGTCCCGACCTTGCTCTGTCAGATTATCACCTTTTTCGGTCACTCTCCAATTGAATGTACGGTGTTAAGTTCAACAACGACAATGATCTTAGAAATTGGCTCAATAACTATTTCAACCAGACCAGCCAATTTTTATAGAAAACGCACTGACAAATTGGTTGAAAGATAAAATGAAGTCCTGAACAATAATGGAGAATAGATCATTGATTGAAATTTTTGTTTAAAATTTGATTTTATAATAAACAATTGAACAAAACCGAAAAACACTTATTAGACAACCCAATACCATGTGAAAAACATTGGTTTTAATGCTCAGTTACTAATATTATCAATGAATATATTATATTTAAGAATTATAAATGAGATTAAATAACAATATTTTTGAATAAAAACAGAGCATTCAAAAAAAGTTCCACTTAAATATTTTTCAACATGTATGATTGTATTTTGCATCCGCGAGTTATATTGAATCAGTTTATTTACTTAGTTTAACTAGCTGGAGCAAACCCACTTTTTTGGGAAAATTTCAAAATGTAAAATGTCACTAACTTCTTTTGATGATGGTTTTCTAGTAATCAAGTTTAAAAGTGCTTCTCAAATGGTGTGGTTCAAGCGTCTACTAAGTTCTGCTCTATTTAAATAAAGTTTTTTTTTAAATTAAACTAATAAAAAGCATTATATTTCACCATAACACTATTAATTGTAATGAAACATGCCTGTCGGCACCCATATGTTTCTATTGTTTTATATAATGTATATGATGAATTGCATCTGGTTATTTTTTTCAATTGAAATACGCAAGATGTATTTTAATATAAGAGTTTGATAAAAATGATAAGTACGCGTGTATTCTTCAGTGTGCTGTGAAAATTTCATAATTTGAATAGTGTTCTGTGACGCTAAAAAGGTTTACAAGCTGATTGATTGATTGGCTGAGAGTAAAACTGTTCATTCACTCCTCTTTTCTAAAATGTAGAGTTCAGAGTTCGTGATATTTTGCATGTTAACGAATATATACACGCCTATACTATATAATTTGCTGCCATCATGAGTCAACAATTGCTGTTGATTTAATATAGCTTATTTTGTATTAACTCAGAATGCTACACAACATATAAAATACATAGTTTCTAAGATTCCTATCGATCTATATAACAACAGCTTCAAACATTAGAGTTTTGTCCAGTTCAAGCACAAATATTGTAGTCATAAACTACTAATCGATAATGGCACAGTGTTCAATAGATTCAATAAGCAACATGCATAATAAAGCTCACTTGATGATTGCAACTATTAAAATAGCCATTTTTAAAAACAAATTCTGATGTTCAGTGCACCAAATGAGTATTGAATGAAAAAAAAAGTCATTTCTGAATAAAATACTTTGCTTACGACGACAGAATAGTAAATTAATTTACAGAAAATTATCAATAGTATTTAAATGTATTCATTTTATTAATATAAAATATCAATGATGGATAGAAACTATGTAGCATTACAAATGATAAAATGTTTACTAAAAGTGCCAAAAATGTTTTTAATGTTGTAAATTGTATTTATCGAATAAAGTTGGAACATCATCCTTTTATTATAATCCTGAAACGCTTATCAATGTACCTAAATTATTAAGAAGTGTCTATTGAATACTTGATATATAAATGTTGAATCTAATAACAAAATTTATACACATACATATATATGAGTAGATATTGATTTTAAAACATGTATGGCAAATGAGAAATAATTTCAAATATATATAAGTTATCCTTGAAGACATCTGTTTAAATCATATAATTTATATTGAATTAAGATCGTACATGTCTTTTAAATACAATTGAAGTATAACGTATTTTTGAAAATCAAGATTTTTTAATAAGCTATCATTCATATGTAAGATCGCAGATTTTACAAAAATTGTTTATATTCAAAATACAAAAGATGAATGCTCTACCAGAGTGTGAATATGTAAATTGAAATTTGCTCTCCCGGGTAACTAATACTGTGGAAAAACCGTATTAGAAAATATTTTCAATATCTAATTCTTGATGTCTGGATGTTATATATCTAAAATGTAAATGTGAATGTATTGAACATACAAAGAGTATCTGAAAATCTCGAGAATTTATTTTTTATAAATGCAATGGGGAATGTACAAATTAAAAATGTTTATCGTGTGAAATGAAAAGGTCCAGAAAAATTAAATAACACTCGAAAGGCTTTGAGGTACTCTTTGCATAGGAAGTTATTTATAAATAAATCAATAAACACCAAATATGAAACTGGGAAACCTATTTATCGAAAACATAGGTGCAGCAGCAATCAGGTTCGCACTGGCCTAAATCAAAATAAATTATTTCAAATATATTAATTAAGAAAATCTGTAATTATTTAATCCATTGCACTCAATATTTTTTCAAAGATTCCGAGCATTTCAAAAAGCATGAATCAAAATATTACTTCAATAAGAGCTATCAGAATACTGATGAAATTCGGCATTTGCTGGTTCATGGTTTCGCGTCCTATAATAATGTTACCGTAGCAGATACCCTCAAGTTTGAATATAAATTTTAAATAGTGCCACTGTGGCACTCTCGAGTGCTAAGGGTTAAACCAGATGAACCGTAGTAAATTATGAAATGTTTTATTCTGCCTGAATATAGACTCTATTGTGTGATGCAATGGTAAAAATGATTAATTAAAAATATTATTTGATTTGGACAGACAAAGAGAAAATTACAGGAAGATCCCGTTATATTATATTGTAGTTAAATATATTAACTGACTATGTAATGCTCTGTATTTCATTAAATGCAACTAAATGAAATAATCAATGTTAAATGTTAATTAAATTTAATGTTAAGTATGTAAAATATTAAGTGTTTACATGTTTCAATACACTGAGATTATTGGGTTCAATAAAACATAAAACAAATAAATGTTTATTCATATTGCTCTTCTGCCGACATAAATAACATAAAAAGAAATAAATAAGTAAATTAATTGATTATGTCAATGATATAACTAATTATACTTGGAATAGAAAAAAGAAAAAAATTACATACCGGCCAAACAATTTTTTATTCTTGCAATGATGTGTGTCCTAACAAGACCCGGGTTGGAGTGGATTAGAAATATATTACAGCTGATAGGGGATTTCAGTGCGCTGATATATATAACACTATTGAAGTATAGTAAATAAAAAAATACTAGAAAATTACAGTAGATTCTCAATTAATCAAGGGGCCAAGGAAAAAAATAACCCAGATAATCTGGCTGAAAAAATTAATGCGTATGATGATACTTTTATTTAAAACTCACTTTTCTACGTAGATTTCACATTATTTTATCAGCATTGAACTTGATGCTAATAATGTGAGAAATTTGCTTAACTCAGAATGATCTTTTTCAATTAAAAGAACAGCGCGTGTATGAAGAAGTAGATAAGGAGTGTGATCAAAAACATAAAAGACTGTTACGAAGTTAGCTGCAAAAGAACTTGAGCGAACATTCAATCACATCTGTTCATCATTGCTATAATATTTATCATTTAATTTTGTAAATAAAAATTTGTGTAATGTTTTTATTTTCTAAATAAGTTTTGGAAGTGCCTGGTATCAATCTCAGTACGGGTGAAATAAAACACAAGATACAAAAAGATAATTCATCGAAATGTTACAAAAATTTACTAATGCAACAAATTTTACTGGAGGACCCCCTGAATAAATATATTCTATAGAATAAAAAATATTTTAATACTACAAAATGTAGCAATTATTTACTGCTCCGGTTAACACGACCCCAGATAAACGAGTCTACTGTACTGTACATAAAATGCATCAGAAGTATGTAGAGATATGCTTGTATAGGTAGTTCCACTAATTTTGTATTGTAAGTACAATGTCATTTTTGGGGGTTAGACAGGGAAGAAAATAAGGTAGGCACTACAAGTACATATTGACTTTTAATTTATTTGATTGTGAAAACTTAAATAATTCTAACTGCTAGGCAGCCAGTAGTTCTATGTAAGAATACATAGGGTCCAAACAGGAAAAACAGTGAGAGCATCTGAATAATTATCAGATGGTTGTTTCGAAAAGAATGATCAAACAAGAACAATCAAATTCAATTAAACATAATTTTAGAGTAAATAAACTTTATTAATTAAAGAGCCATTTGATTCTGTATTTTCGAAAACGATTTACAAACTTACACATATAAAATAAAACTCAAGCAGATTAGAATCAAAGAATTCCATAAAAGGTTCTGTTATTGAATTTTTTTTCTATAAATAGTTACTGAGATGCTTGAAACTGTGAAAGGTGTCGTGAAGCAAGAGTAGTCCTCTTTGGTTAATCAGTGCTAATTTTCATGTTTTCATAACTTTCAACAATAGCACAATGTCCTCGAACATCTTCATCTTTAAGATTTCGAACCAACAACGTACTGCTCGTTTAGAAGTGGTTCCTTTACCCCATGCTTGGTTAACATTATGTTATTTGAGATGCCCAAGTTTTATTGATAATTCTTTTATTTTCATTTTCATTTCTGAAGGATTAAGCAATGCAAATTAAATGTCAAACTCAATAAATAAATATAGTAGATTCCTAACCGCCAAACAAGAATAAATTAACAAATATTTCCTAGCAAAGAACCTTCAAAATGATATTTTCAGAACAACCTAATACAGTAAAACCGCGATATAACAAAACCCGATATAGCGAAAAATGACGTATATTGAAAAAAAAATCAAAATTTAGTCCCTAAAACCAATTTTTCATACAAAAATTCATTTATATAACGAAATCCCGTTAATATTTATAACAAATTCATTTTTGTCCCGTACGAAAAAATGCCAATACATTTACGTAAATTTATAACGAAATAAAAAAATGAAAATATTATTTCGCACTTACAAAGCCGTGCCGCTGCATCTGCCGTATGCGAACGGTTTAATGGCCTTTTCGGCGGTGCACGGCAGTCTGCCGACAAGGTAGTAAAACAATTCAAACTTCTTCTTGGGTTCATAGTATCGTATTTTGAAGTGGTTGCCGCCTTTACCGGTAAGTACCTTCGTAATTTATATATGACTCATTTTATAAAAATGCCGCGATTCAACTGTAAAATTTTTATTTTTGAATTATTTTTTATGTTTCATGCCCAAAACTATGTTTGAAGCGGCTCTACATTTAAACACAATTAAAATATTGTTTTGTGTTTGCAATATTCTGGAATTTACAAAAATATCTTCCAATTGGTGTTGAATAGGTTCTGTTCTTAATTTAATTCCTTTGATTATCCATTTGCTTATCTGTTTTAATAACAAAACTACAATTACGAATTTTATTTTTTGGGCCCTTGGATTTCGTTATATCGCGGTTTTACTGTAATACAATTTAAAATGGGACATCAGTATTACATTTACCATCTTTCTTTGTTGAACAGGGATAGTAACACAACATTTTAAAGCAAGCCGCGATATTTTGAGAATAAGGAATATAAACACGATCTCCGTTATACTTGCTGCGTTCTTTAGGTAAATGGAATATGTGATTCTGAGCAACTTGCGAGTCTGTAAAACAATTGGAATGGGCTTTTTGGGGGAAAATTTTGAATCAACATACAATAATAATAATGCACATGATATATCAAACGTTTATCTACTGAACACAGTTGAGCGTATTAATAATGTACATCTAATTGCGTAAATATAAATGATGGTGTTGTAGACCTTGTATGTACATTTGAACATTTGAAAGGACACAAACTTTAGAATTTTATTCTTCATTAGAAGATTTTAAAGTAGATTAAGGTACCAAAGACTTTAATAGGGTGTTCCAATAAGAGATAGCCAATTCGTTTTTATAATTACCACTGGCATCAATTGTTGGGTTAATTGGATTATACACACATGAAAATGAAGATCTTTAGACAAAATTCAACGTAATGTGGTGTTCGAGAGGTTCAGTTGTTTCGCACATCACAACCTCTGATGGATACAGTGTTGTCTGCAGCCATGCTTTTACGCACATGATGTAGGTGTTCATGTATCACGTGTAAAGCCTGTTTCTTCCAATTTTGTCATTAAACGCCGACTTGTCCGCTTAGCAGGTACCAAATGGCAAGCAAAAATTGCATGCAATTTTCTTTCAGTAGATTCTGTTATAACATGCTTTTGTAGCAAGTAAACGTTGCTGAACCATGTAGTGTTACATTTTATAATGGGATACTGTCTACAGGATAGCTGTCAAGAATCTACTTTCAAAAAGCAAAATTTCAAATCGTTTTCCTCTTGTTGGATCACCCATTAATTCGTCCAATAGTTGACCTTAAATGATTTTTTAATAGAGATGCGCACAAGGAGTGCATGTTACATCAATATTCTCACCACTTTCAAACTAAGCTAAGCACTTGTGCTAAGAAAATATGAATAACTTGGTGGTCTCCTGGGAAGAGGCTCGAACTATCAACAACTTGATTACTAGGCAAGTGTCTTATCACTAGACCAACAAGCATACAAGTCAAAAGTAGAGACCAAAATAACTTTTTAAACTTTATTTTACACATTAGTTGGATTGTATTTTTTTTGTTTTACACATTAGATTTTCGAGCAAATAAAGTATCGTCCATTTTTCTAAATACATAAATTATTATGTATCTTTATACATGTATAGGTAATCACTAAAATAAAGAATTTTTTTTTACAATATTTAAAAAACATACTTAATTCATAATAGCAATCACATTATGCTATTTATTATCTTGCTTAATAAAATTTTGGGTGATTAACATTTAAAAAATGTCCGTCAAAAATAGAAAAACATTCAAAATTATTAACATTATCTTAAATAACAATAATTCACTTAGACAACTAAGCAGAAATTTACATTTGAAGGCTTTTTGAGGTACATATACTGGAAATCGTTTAACACGAAACTACGAGGACCAAAATATTTTTTCTTGAGTCAAATATTTTTTATTTAATAAGTACTATTTTTGCTTCTTATTGCATATTGTCAGACGTCGGCCTAGTCACAGAAAGTGAACATTTGGTATCTGTTATTGTTCTTCCAGATATTAATTTTTTTTTTGAGTTGTGTTAAAAAAAAGTAAATTACAAAAAATATAGAGCATTCCATCAGGACTGAAATATGAAGTTAAAAGTTTTCTTGTTAAACGTTTTCCATTGTATTTCGATAATTTTCTTCAAAACAAGTTATTTTCCTTTTATTGTGTATTTACTGTAGATTTTGGTAGGATCGTATGGCTCCCATCGCGAAGCGGGGAAAATGTGTTTATTTCTTTCATACCATGACCTGGAAATAAATGGGTAATATTGATTAAGAAAATTAAAAAGTTATTGGGAATTTTATGTTTAGTTCTGAATATGATGTTTAAAAAGCACAAAGTATGATTGTAAAAATCAAATACACTCGGGTCTCTTTTTATGCGGTTTTGAAGTTATGCAGTTTATATTTCAAGAAGCATTTTTTTAAAAAATAATTAGACATGTTGAAAGGGTCAAAAATTCAGAGAATTTTGTCTGCATATGCAAACACAGTCTGTACATTGTACAAACAATTAACAAAGTTATCGCAAAGTTTAATTACTGATTATATTGTTAAAAGGAAAAAACTTATATGTGAAGTTGAGGCTAATTTTATTTGTGAAGAATCATTATCTTCAGGACATAAATCTGATGCGCTAACTATCTCTTCTAGTGATAAAAGTGATTTCGAACTAGTTCGCAAATTATGCTGAACATGGTCATATAGCGATAATAATTCTTAAGAAAAAAATATGCAAAAAAGTTAAACTTTTTTATACATAAATTTGGAAGAAATATGTTAAGATTATATAAACTTTTTTTATGCGTTTTTTGGTATATTTTAACTTATTGAATTAGTTTTATGCGATTTTAGAAAATTATGAAACATACCCTTTATTTTTATACGTGTCAATTTTTTTTTATGCATTTTCCTGTGGAATGTATCTACCGCATAAAAAGAGACCTAAGTGTAATTTGTAAAACAGAGAAAGTCATAAACAGTCATAAAAAGGGAGAATTAACACGGATTTTTGAGTGATTAGATTCTGCTAGATTTGTGCAATTTGTTAAAAGGCAATTTTCTAACAATTGGCCACAGTTGTAACATCATATGCTAGCATTTTTAAATAAAATACCTTAAAAGAACTTTTCCAGCATGCGAATCTTGTTTCTCCTGGGTGGCATCACTGAGTAATCTCACGTCATCTGAAACATCAAACTGGAAAAGTGGACCACTCTTTCCTCTAGCCTGGAAACATAAAAAGAGAATTTGTCCGCTGAAGTTCTTGCGTAGAGGACAAGGATGTCTGGTTGAGGTATAATAGTGAGACATACAAACACCGACAATCTGCTCCTGAGCTGGACACTGCTTTCAAGTGATGAGATAAACTGAGATTGCAATTTGTGTTTGAGTGTAATGATAACTGTGATTTAACATTGGAAAAAAAAATGATTGCTCGCCGATTTACAAATAATTACAGGTACCAATCATTGTTACAATCGAACACCAACACAGTTACAATCATGATTTATCTCATCACTATTGCTTTCCAATTTGTAGGATAAAATAATAATAATAAGTTTCACAAATTACAGGATAAAAAATGTACGAAATAAACAATCGGCTACGAAGCGATAAAATATTTTATTTTTAAATGATTACTAATGTCGGTGATTAGTGATGAGCTCAAAATCGCGAACCGTGAGTCAATCACTGATATCTTTGAGTCACATTCACTATCAGTGATTGAATATCTGTAAATATCGTGATTAGTGATCCATTTAAAAAAAAATTTATATAATTATAAATATAAATATAACTATAATAAATTATATGTGAACTGTGATTCGGCGCATGTGCACATGAAATGAAAATATTCATAAAGGAATGACACGTTATAATTTGTGAAAATCGCTATCTAATAGATTATGCCAAAATGTTTTAAGCATTTGACCTGAAAACTAAACTCAGATCTCTTTGTGATGATATTAAATTAGATATATATTAATCATATACGCTAGAATGTGTTTTTTACGCAAATGAAGTTTGAATAATATAAGTAAATATGCTCAAAAATATATTTTTAAATTTGTTTATTTATATCGTGCAGCGCATGCGTATTGGTAATGAAAATGTGACCACAGTCACAGATTCAATTACTGATATTATCGAAAATCAATCACACAAGAGTAGCATGTTTTCTCATCACTACCGGTGGCATTCAAATTCGGCAAATGAAAAAAAAATTAAACGAACCTTTGTCACAATGAAGTCGTAGAAGGTGTAGTGATGTGGTAATATTAAATCTTCTTTCACATACATCAGCTGATCGGCGGAAACTGTCTTAAGCTCGCTGAATTCAGGTCTCAGCGTATCCAGGCACCTTTGCAAGAACTGATAGACTGAATTTCCTAAAAACAATAAAATACTATTTATAAAGATTAATTTCTCCATACATTTAGCAATTGTATGTAATTTGGAAAATAAAAGCATAAACACGTCAACAGAGTAATGTTTTACTTTAAAAAATTCTTTACGGTTACACGGTCAACTAGCGTGATGCAGTAGTAGCAATATTTGCTGCTGCAACTTTAGCTGGATTTAACACGATTTGCTGCGATTAGGACAAGCTGGAAAATGCACATCTTAAATTTGCTATCAGTCACGAAATAAATTAACCTTTTAAAATGCCTCAAGAAAGTTAACACGTTAAACTTTGAGCGTCACATAATTAAACACGATTTTCAATGTTATATATTCGAAATTATTTTGCAGATGACGGTTCCCATCTACAAATAAACATTTTAAGTCAACACCCTTAAAGCTTATCCTTACCCTGTGTGATGTACCTTGCATCAAATATGATTTAAAGTTAAAAGGTAATAATAATAAACTTAACACAGGATAGTCGTCACCCACGCAATAAATCAAAACTGGACATTGTCAAGCAAAGCATTCCATGTGCACACTCCATTTTCATTACACGATCTCAAACTATATAGTGCCACTCCTATGTCTGTTCATGAGATTCTCAAACTAGTGAAATTACAAGCAACTTTGCAAGATCTCCATTTGGCTCATAATTTCTCCTTTGAACTTATCCATTTGAAACATCTCTTTAATTAAACTCTTAACCCTTCCAAGATTTTATTATGCATTGTAACATTTTTATGTAGTATCTAAGTAAACCTTTTTTGAGGGTAACGTTCCGCCTGTGGCCCGAGCCGTCCCAGTAGCTGAAGGTTACGGTGATGGGTTGGTCCTTGAGGGTGGCCTGCGTCATGGCCCACTCCAGACGCAACTCTTCCCGTAGCTTCAGGTCAGCCTCTTCCCTGTCTCTGTCAGGTAGAAACGAGGTGTCAACATCGGGGTTCTTTTTAATTTTCTTCGTGGCCTGCAGTAAAATCAGAGTATTAAGAAGTAAAGCTGCATACTTTCAATGCTTTATTATATATTTACTTACACTACACTTAAATATGTATACATAAGCGGTGAAAAAAATGTTCTTCAAATTTAGTATTAGTTTGTTTATTTATATAACGTTGCATTGATCGCCAACAAATTTCTGTGTGGTCAGCAGAAGAAATGGGGTATGTGAAGGTAAGTAGATCTATAATGGATCCCACCAGTAGTAGTTATAGTAGAAAGTGAATTGAGGTGAATGGATGAATTGAAAAGGATTTAGAGAATCTAGAGAAATGAGGTTTTGTAGGAATCTCCGCCTCATTGGAGTGGATACTTTACTTGATCAACAAATATTTTTTTTTTAAACTAGCCGCTATACTCGATGTCACATAAAATATTATAATTTTAAGAACTTCACAAAGCTTCTAAAAACTCTTAAAACTATCAATTTTCAATAATCCCGCCCTCTACTCATGACATACTATACTTATACTCATGACAAGCCTATGTTATTCACCATGAAAATCTGGCCTATTCTCAAAATTGCAATATTGAAATGAATGTGATTGTTACACCAACCCTCAAAAATAGTGTTATATTTGAATGAGAGAGAGGGAGAAAGAGTGAGGGAGTGAGGGAGATAAACATACCATAATCTGTCAAAACTATCTGTCTATTTTTGAGGGTTGGTGTAACAATCACCTTCATTTCAATATTGCAATTTTGAGAATAGGCCTGAATATACCAGCAGTAAGCCCTTTACTATGTCCTTAGAATCATCCGTAACTAAATTTCAAATTTAAGATATAAATTAAGTTCATAAATCTAGGATGTGACAAAGGCCTATCAGATACTCGAAGGGTCCAGCAGCAATAACTAATATACAGTAGACTCCTGATTATTCAGGATCGGATCAACCGGGATGTGGATTAACAGGGACTTTTTTTCAAAAATTTAAAATATATATTTTTTTGAAAATATTCCACATTGTTCATAACGGCTACTAAACACACGTTTTGGAGTCGAGCACGTCAGGTGTTCATTGTGTCTGAAGAGTGATCTATCAAAACATTTATATTATTATTGTTTTATGAGGATTACTTGCGTCCAGAAAGTTGTCATTGTCATTTGTGTGGTTGCAGCGTAGTAAATTATGACGGCGGCAAGGTTTGCTGTCAGGGGTGCCACAGTTCATTTTTATTTACGCAGCCATAGTAAAATATTTTTATGACGAATTAAAGTTGCAAGACGGTTCTGGATGATTAACAAGGTTCAAATAGAGGCATCCGATAAATTACCGTTTAAGGAAAAAAAATTGAACAGTGATGGTCTAACTGCACGAGAATTCACCTCTAAGTTTCAAGCATTAATAAAAACCGAAGATCTTATGCCGGAGAAAATTTAAAGCCCTGATTAATAATTGGACGTGATGAAGAATTTCTCGATTTTAATTTAAATCATGAAGAATAAGTGTCACGAAATTTGTGACAAATTGACGGGTGCGGGATGTTGATGAGCAATCGGCATATGATTGGCTTCATTCAGACCGAAGTGTAACTGATCACAGAGTATGAAATGACGAAGATATTTTAAAACGTGCGACAAATGATACTATGCATCCTAAAGATGACAAAGAGGAAGATTTAAAAAAATAATATAATTCTTAAAAAAAAATGTTGGTGAAATTTAAATCATGGAATCATTTCTTGACTACGTTGAGGAGTAAGATGCCAGTACTCTCGCTGAAAACAATGGTGTAGAGAAACATTTGAAATACATCATCAAAAACCAGCAAATACAATACTTTATTTCATTTTGATTGACTTTTTAATGAAATAAATAATGATTGTGTAAAAAAATATTTTGTAGTGAAATTTTTTGACAGCCCTACAACATCCCGGTCAGTATTTGCATTTGCATAAACACATGTGTGCGACTTCAGACAGCAGTAGGCATATGCGTGATTTTTGTAACTTTTGAATACTTTTTCAACACTTTTGGATCAATTGGGAAATTCAATTATCCAAGATTTTTTTTCACCATCTATCCCGGGTAATCGGGAGTCTACTGTATATTAAATAAAATATATAATAAATTGCCCATAACATGATCTATATAAAGAATCCTTACAGGTTCACTTTGATCTTTCCAACTTAATTTCTTGTCTTCCTTACTGCTGTCATCGGTGTCCACTTCCTCTTGTACTTCTTCATCTTCGTCTTCTTCAGCAGCAAAGGATAAGGCTTGTATCTGGAAACATACATAAACATAAACAAGAGCTAATTAATCAACATTTGAAGATCGTTATAGAAAACTGTAATCATATGAATAAAATTATTACTGAAAGTCACATTAAAAGTACCATGGGATATCTCAATTGAACGCCCCAAACACAATGTAGAAGTAATCTCACATATAATATTCCCAGGGTAATTCAATTCAAATTCGAAATTTTTTCAGTTACCTGTTGTTTTTGTTTATTTTTCTGGGCCTGTTTAGCTTCAATCTCTTTTAAGCGTTCTTTATCTTTTTCGGCTTTTTTTTGGGCTAATTTCTTTTCTCTCTCTTTCACAATGTGTTCTTGTTTGGCTCGCATCTCATCAAGGGTGACAAGACCTATCGTAGAGCTTTTTAATTGTTGTTCTACGGCATCGTAGTGAGTGGCAAATTTATTCTCAATATTATGTATTCGAAGATCTTCCTCTATTTTTTTCTTTCTCAGTTCTATCTCTTGCTGTGCCTTTTCACGTTTTTTCATTAGTTGCATGGCCCTGCCAGCTTCTGAAGCAGCCCCCTTATAATGAGCCATATTGTTGATTTTATAAACAATTGCTTTAATATAGAAATTTGTAAAATAACTACATAAAGTGTTTATTTACTAGAAGTCAGCACGATTAACGTCATAGATAACAAGTATATCTCTTATCTATGGATAACAAAGGCCCCTCGAAAAATGACAATCGAAACTGCATAGAAAAAGCCATAGTAAAATTGTAGAGATGGTATTTATCTATGGATGGTATTCAAAAACATATGATTCATCAGACAATGATAAAATAATCTTAATTAATATTTTTTACTTTTTCAAATGTTATTCAACCAAACTCTAGATTTACCCACGATTTACCGCACTATCGTATATAAAGAAAAGCTCTACTTTGTGTCTTTTGAACATTTTATTTGTGAATAACTTTTTTCTCAAGGCAAATTTAAATTATTTCGGATTGAAATGTTAATTTCCTGTCAAATACCAAATTTTTCACGGAATAATGCATAAGGGATACAACATATATTTAATGGTTTCTTTACTGCACTTTTGACCGCCCAGTATAGGCCCATCAACCATCTCATATGTGACGTTCGCGTATTGCATTTATTATTTTCGGTGCGAAATTTAAATATACTTGAATCTTACTGCGTGGGCCGCGCGCCGGGCGATGTAAGCCTCTCCTCACATGTATGCTTGTTATGTATATTCTGCTCCTGGGTGGAGCTGAGCTGCTGCATCAGTTCGCTCTTGAGAAGTGCGTAAGCTCCGGTCTCTGGGGGTTTCAGAATTATGTTTGTAACCTCCAAGGCGTAAAAGGAATCCAGGGCCCCCAGGACATACCCAAACTTCGTCGCGCCTGTCGTAATTCCGGCCACGGCGAATCTCCGCTCCACCATCGTAAACCATATCTCGGGGTCGTTGGGGCAGAACGTCGGGATGCGTACTGCCACGCGGTTGACCTCTTGAGACATCAGGGTGTTTACGGGCGGTTGAGTCATTCCGAGAATTAATATTTTGACTTCCTGTACCGTCTAATGTGTGTAGTAACACATGTTGCGTCGTTTTGCACTTACGTATCGGTAAAAATGCGTACCCGACGGATATGTGCGCTCGCGACGCGTGTTGCGTTGTTTTACGACTCACGTAATGCACGCGTAGCTGTGGCACGTGCGCTCGCAACGCGTGTTGCGTCGTTTGAGATTCCTGTTATGATGCACGCGTACCCGTGATACATGCGGTCGCGACGTGTGTTGCGTCGTTTGTTTGATGCGCGAACTCACACACGAGATGTAAAATGTTTTGTCCATCTATATCCCTGTCGCAGTGAACGTCTTTGGCACTTCTGCAGTACGACAGGGGGTGCGCGAGTTGGCGGGCACGTTCACTTTAATTTTCACATTTGTTTTTTTTGCTGTCGTCGCGGTCACCACTGTGGGAAGGTTGGTTGTGTTCAAATGAAAACCATTCTTATCCAAACTTGTTTATTCTCATCGGGGAAAAGTCACTTTGAGCAAAAAACAACACAGAATACCTGAAGGACAATGGAAAAATGATGCACGGTTAGTGGAAGGTGAGAGTCGGGATGTGCATCTGCGGTCCGACCGGTCGCAGATTGTTTTGCAGACCGCCTCCTCTGGTGTATATCTGTGGTGCACGTGTGTCATGCCTGCCGGACGGTCTTGCTTTGTTCGCATGGGATGGCGTAATACAGAGAAATGACAGAACGAGGAACATCTGGACAATGCGCGCGAGTCGCCACATATATATATATATAAAGTTTTAAATATTGGAGAATTTCGGAGATTACGTTTTCAAAGACTCGCTTAGGTGATTTAGTCATATGGCACGAATGAAGGAGGAGCGAATTCTAAGAAGAAGTTTACCTTCGCGAGGAAACTTGGTTAGCATTCTGGGGCTGTTCTTGGAACAGAATTTTTTTATTGTATCCGTGGTGGTGGCTTACACGTTACTCTGCCCGATTTGACAAAAGAGATGCATTCCTTAGTTTCACGTTACCCTCTAGATAGCCTTTTCAATCCGACGTCTTTGTCTCTAAAATTGCTTTATTCGGGAGCCGTTAATCTCGGATGCCTTTGTCATTGTCTGACGTTTATTGCTTCATATTCGAAGTAAATGGATGCGGTAGCAATTATACATGTCACTATAACGTGATATATCGCTTAGTGTAGATGGCCAATTAATAATTTCTTCACCCTTAGACAAAATATGTTTTAGGGATATGCCTTCGAGGAAATATCTAATTCTTTTGAGCCCGTCTGCTTTCCGTCAAGTTGACAGCTGACATAAATTTTTATTCTGTGTACTTTTTGAACAATTCGCACTGAAAAAATCGTTTATCAGTCATCACTATCTCTTATCTATGGTCACCACTATGCTTATCTATGCCCCCATGTCACCACCTCTAATTTTCATTATCGTAAACCATAGATAAATTTAGATAAAATATCATGTTATCTTCGATATTCTGTATCTGTTTTCATATTTCATATACTTTTTATCTATGGTATTCATATTCATGTTGGGCAATATGGAAGGATTGAGGCTTTTTCGTGATAAGTAATTTTGTAATCTACTAAACTTAATACTCATTTGCACATAGGTTATTCAATCTGTTTAGTTTTAAAAAAGTATTTGAAAGGAAGTAGCACTTTAATTTTGTGATTGAGATAGGTGTAAACAGGTTTTTAAACGATGGTATTGAACACGGGTTCCAATGTCAATATCGATGAGACGGGAACTAGTCAAGATATAATTAATATACTATCTGACTTAGAAGAAGGAGAGATAAACGAAGCGAGCGATCTTGATGAAGTTTCTGATGTGTCTACGGAGGAAGAATTATTATTGCGGCAGCGGATCACTATCCTAGAAAATTACAATTCCGCCCTCGGAAAAAAGGAGGCGCGACTCCGTCGCTCAGGAAAGGGTAATGATTATATTTATGGTGTTCTTGAATCAAGTAATTTGTGTGAATATGTAATTATGGTTTTTTTTTAGATAAAAAAGTAGGCGCTAAAATCTCGCGGTCCAAAGTCAATCAGAACGTGCGTGTGTCTCCTCCACCTTTGGCCAACCTTATAGTCATCGATGATGTTGACGACGAGATTCCGTATGCTGTGTTCAAGAAGACAAGAAGTAAAATTAAGGCTCCTAAACGCCACAAAAGACCACACAGTCACAAGTATTTATCCAAAAAAATCGGAAAGACATCCAAAAAGTCCGTGTGTGAAGATGCTAAATCTTCCGGTGAATCCGATTATGAAAATATCAGGAGACGCAAACGGATTCTCAGAGAAGCGGTTGGAATATCAAAGGCAAAAATTGATCATTCATCTCTTAAGAAGAGGTTGCTACATATCATGAAGGGTTCACACTCCGCACTGGACAATGTGAATATTATAAGAGAAGGTGAACAAATTTCTAAAGTCAGATCAGATGACAATAATAAAATTGAAAATAGAATTAATGATGTAACAACAGACATAACTGTTGATCTAACCACAGAGGAGATTATAGATATTAACAATACAGAAACAAATACTCCGCTGATAGTGAACTCTGATGAATTAGATGGTAACAAAACAAAAAATCCGGAAGAATCAATTAATTTGGATAAAAATAATTGCACATCTGACGATGATGCTGAAACGTTACGTCAGCTTGCTCTGAATTCTAAATCCATCCGTAAAAATAATAATCCTCCCTTGGTTGTTACTGAGTGTGAAGTATCTGTCCCGAATACGAAGTTAGAAGTAATTAAAGTTGATGAGAGTTCGGACAGTGATACCGCTGAACTAAGAATGATCGCATTGAAATCTGCGATATTGAAAAAAGCTATAGAAAGAAAAAAACTTAAAAAAGACACCAAGAGAAAGCATTTAAAACGTAAAAGGAAATCTTTATCAAACATTTTTTCAGATGACGGCTTTGAAAACATAGACTTATCTTATCTGTCAAATGATAATAATACTGATGTAGAAACAATTGATATGGAAATCGATATGGAACCTTGTAAGAGTCCCGCAATTGAATCTGGCTTTTCCAATACTTTTGAAATGTATAGTCAATCAGATAACCCGTTTCCCCAGCAAAATATACCAACTGGTCTGCCGCAAGATACTTCTGAAGACCAGAATTATATGTATTTGTTTAACGATTTTCAATACTACGATAGCAACAATTACATTCACAAACCGATGAAGAGCAACGAAAGTTATCCAATGAACATATCTGATAAAATCGATGAAAACATAGAGGGGGAAGAAGAAGAAGAAGACTTAGAAGAGGATGAAGATATTTTGCGAGCGAAACTTTTACATTCTATTAGTAAAAATCATTCTAAGGAATTCTCTCAAAAGGCCACCGAATTAACATTGTCGACTGTCAATAAATCAGATCAATTGAGCTCTGTGAAACCATGGGAACAGTCAGACTCCGGATTGATTATCAAACTGGGAGAGTCTGATTCGGGAAGCGAATGTGAAACAACAAAGAATCTGACTTTGATGCATAAGAAATTAACACAACAAAATGAGTTTCAGAGAAATTTAGACATGTATCTCAAAAGCGCTCGGTCAAAATTTGAAAGCAGTTCACCCGTAGTAATGGAGCAAACTGAAAATTGTCTGGCCAAGAAACATACCCCCATGGTAAGTATTGTTCTGAAGAAATATAATCTGTTTTCTTACCTATCTGTGCTAATTTTTACCTTATTTGTTAGGCTGTGAAACATTTGCCAAAAGCAGATCAGCAAGAATACAGGCAGTTGGTGAAGCGAATGTCGGAGTTGGAGAAGGTGAGGAACGCCCGGCAGATGATGCTGCAAAAGTCTATTGAAGCCAGGCAGAACAACCTTAAAATTACACTTACCCGACCTCGTTCTGCTGATACTGAGAAGACTCAAACTAATATTGAAAATATACGAATAGTAGAATCGCCCTCGTCGCACAAGGCCAACGGGATTGTTTCAGGTAGAAGTCTTCAAATTGTGAAGACTACCACTGGTCCAAGCGGATTGGACATTCAGCTTGACATGTCAAGGTGATTATTTCAGAAGTGAACAATTTTAAAATAACCCACCATTTCAGTTTTTTTTTATTTACCAATTTATATATTTCAAAATTCTGTTTAGGAACTGCATGACCGGAAAGAAAATGAGTTGAGTGTAAAAGATACCAACATTATTCCCATTTCACTTTTCTTATAGTGCAAAAAATGCTTTATATATATATGCATAGAGAAGTCTTTGGGTCACTATTTTATATTATATTAACTATTTTCATGAAAATACGATAATACAGTTGATTTGTTCAGTAGTTATTAAAATCAGTCGTACATTGTGCTCAATTTTCAATAGACGGAATCAAACATCAAAAACATGTATTTTTAGTCACTTTTTAGACTTTTTAATCGCGATATTCATAATTAACTCTTACTTTAGAGTGAAATTTTATGAAAATTATCAGAACCCACTCAATTCGAGAGATCTGGGTGGAATAATGAAAATAATTATAAATTTGCTTGTAACTGACCGTTCGTTGTCTATGAATGTAGAAATGTTAATTATATTAAAATATATATGTTCTAGTTTATGCTCACTATAAAATTACATGTTTTTTGAAAACGGCTGTTTTAATTTGGTTTATACATTTTGATATGCAGACAAAAGATTAGCAATCAGATGAAAGTGGTGGAACAGTTGCAAAATGAAGGAAAAGGACTTAGGGAAAAGACTGAATCTCTCAGCGCCCAACTTCACGCAGTGAACACGGCACTCCGAGGGTCTCGGATAGCCCTGAATAATAACCAGAGGACTCTGCATACGGCACATCGAAATCTCGTCAGATTTCGGAAACAGCATCACATCCTGCTCAATAGGTACATTTTTATTAATTCTATTTAACAAATGGCATTTGGTCACTAAAAAAAGCCTCACAAATTATCTGATATGAATTTAATTAGATACAATAATGCTTACAGAATTATTGTTATTATTATTAGAACAAAATCATCCACTATTTGCATGCACACAACTTTGTGGAAGTCTTTTGTAATTAACTTTTATTATTTATTAAAATAAAACACAACATGGTTTACTTCACACAATACTTTAATCAAAAGGTTCTCAACGCTTACTGCGTCATCAGTAATAAACTAAAGCTTAAACTAGAACATAGACTATAGACTGCATTCGGTGGAGGGAGGGGAGGAGATGTAATAGGGGGTGTTTGTATGTTAAGTACATTTTTATTGTTGCAGTAAAACCTCGTTATTATGAAATCCAAGGGACCAAAAAAAAATTTGTAATAACGAATTCCCACATATAACGAAATAAAAAATATATTCCTGATATGAATATTCTGTGCGCGCCATAGAAATAAATGTAGTGCGGCTTTAAAAAAGTTTGTAAGTCTCGCAAACAAGACACCCATTGTCAATTTATTATGGGATATAACATAACAAGGCATTCTGCAAACAGGAGGATTTTCTGTACAAAGAAAACTCTGAATAATATATTTAGTTTTGTTTCAACAGATAAGCAAATAGATAATAATTAAGAAATTAAATTAAAAGCATTTTACAAAACAATATAAGATAACCTAAAATTCAGGGATATTTTTGGAAATTCCAAAATGTCATACGAATATAAAACAACATTAAATTTTAACTGTGTTTCGCATCGGTCAATCGATCTTCCTATTTATTTAAATTGTAGAAAGACGAATTCGGAATTATAATTTTTTGCAGAAATTGTCACAACCTGAAGCTAATTTAGGGTTCCATAAAATATTAAAAAAAGTATTTTAAAGTATAAATTACGGAATGCTAGTACATATAAATGTCGGTAAACAAACGCACAAAAACAATTGTCAAATAAACACATTAATGAAAATGTCGTACGCAATATTACCGTTCATTGGAATCGATGTAAATGTTCAGTTATAATGTAAAAAGTGACCTAAGTTGACGATGATAATGAAGATAAAAAGTGAAGATTGAAGATAATAATGCGCAGAATTGTAGGCTAGGCATCTCGAGCTTTGCGGGCGATACCATACACAAAGCTGACGCGCGTGTGCCCTAAAGAGTGACGTGTCAATCGCGATTTCGGGGGTTTTTATTTTTTCCATCTGGTCTAGATAAGACCCGCTTTTAGAGGCGTGAACACTTGTACGCTTCAGAATGTGGGAAGGGTGCCATTTTAACAATCAGTAACAAATCCAACCTTGGACAAGTGGAGATTATGCCAAATGGCTTTATAAGGGCCTAGTATGATCCCAAGAAGTTTTACACGGGCTCAGCGGGTCGCATGCGCCAACCGGCTGGCATTGCCAAGGCAATAAAACAATTGACAAACGTGACCGTAAATGGCCGAAATATATATTTTTTTCATTATATATTTATGTAAATTTATCAGTATTTTTTCATACGTGACAAATTTTTTTCCGTTATACATATTAATGAAATTTTGTAATGTTAATTAATTTTTGTATGAAAAATTGATTGTAAGGAATTAATTTTGAAAAAATTTTGATATACGTCATTTTTTGGTATAGCGGGGTTCGTTTTAACGAGGTTTTACTGTAATATTAATCTCTATATTTTCTAGAATATTTAATTTTCTCCTCTTTCTGCATATATGTAGTACTTCTACATTTTCATGGGTGAAACGATGACCCTCTGATCTTGCATGGTCTGCCATCTCTGGGTTTATGCAGAAGTTCTTTATCCCCTTGAGGGATTTTTTTATTTGTGTGTGTATTTTCCTTCCAGTTTGTCTAAAATAAGATGTTTGACAGTTCTTACAATTCATCTTGTATACTCCGTTATTATCCAGCGGTCTATTCTAGTTTTATTATTTAATATATACCATATTGGCCCGAATATAATGCGACTGTTGTAATTTTAACCCATTTTTTAAGAAAAAACATAATATAAATTTTAATATGTATAACATTTTAACATAAATGTATATATTATATATGTGGCGGCTCGCGCGCATCGTCCAGATGTTCCTTGTTCTGTCAATTCTTGGTATTGCACCATCTCACGCGTACAAAGCGGAAACGTTCGAGAAAGGCTGGACTGCGCCGCCCGGCGGGCATGACACACGTGCACCACATATGTGCACCAAGACATGCAGCAGAGGAAGCGGTCGGCGAAACAATCGGCGACCAGCACCCAAACCGACCGGACCGCAGATGCACATCCCGACTCTCACCTTTCACTAACCGTGTATCGTTTTTCCATAACCTTTACATATTGTGTGTTATTTCTTGCTCTCGGTGGCTTCTCCCCGATGGGAACAAACATGTTTGGATAAAAATGGTTTTCACCAGAACACCAACCAACCTTCCCACATATACAATACTTATACCATACTATGAGAAAAGTACTTGTGCCGATACTGCAATAACAATGTTTTCTTTATGGAGATTATGTCTTGAATATTATGCGAACGTCATTTTTATTAAATTATTGATGTTAAAAAATGTTGCATTATATTCGGGCCAATATGGTATTTTCTAATGCTATTGTTGGTATAAAAGCCTGGTTTGAACTTTTTTCTTTATATAACTTGAGCAATTAGTTTTCCTGTATATATAATTCTTCTTCATGGTTTATCTATGTTCGCGTTTTCTTTGAATTATTTTACAATATTATATTGAACTTAATTTACAATATTATGTATATATATTGTACCAATAAGAATATAAAAATGAAATTAAATAAATTTTATGTTTTCTTTTACAGAATAAAAATTTCTCCTTTACCGAAAGTCAACAACAACCTAGCAATTACAATTAAACAAAATATTAACACATGTATTAATACTAGCAAGGTTAAGTCGGTTACTGTTATGAACGACGGAGCTTTAATGACTAAAAATTATCACAATACGATAAAAACTGCAGCAATCCAGCAAAAAAGTCCCCAAGCAATTCAAAATAAAACAGTTCCAGAGGCAAAATTAAACTTTCCAAAGATCAATTGCTTAAAGACTGGTAATTCTGAATTACATACTCAAAATGAACTTGCAACTTCTACTGTCGAGAATATTTGTTCAAAATCATCTTTCAATCAGCAAAATCTTTGTAATAACTCGTTATCTGTTGAAAACTGTGTGCAGCCAACTATAACTGCCACAGTTGAAATTTATAATTCAAATGATTTAAATAATTCTGTTACTTTTAATACGGGAAAGATACCAGCAAGAAAATTAGATGTGGCGACAAATAGTGAAGATTTAACACTTGAGATTAAAAAAGAATTTGGAATGGTAAAGTTACCAAATAGTGAACTAGATACAGTAATATATGATAAAGATTTAAAGTCTGAGATAGAAAAAGGCGAAAATGGTTATTCTATATTTATTGCTCAACAAGATTCTGTAAAGTTACCGGAAGATGGAAAATTGCAAACGTTAGCGAACAACTTATTTGATTTATCGAAGGACAATAAAACTATTTCTGATTCATGTATAAGTGAAGCCGATAACGCAAAAGTCGGTGGAAACAGTGAGGATTGTGAAGGTTCGCCTTTACTTGCGGAAAAAGAAAATCTACGTCCTGGAAATATTTCTTCTGTTACGATTGAACAAGTATCAAATAGCCGCACTCATGTTACCGCACAACCAGACAATTATATCCAGATAGGAAAAATAGTTTCGGATAATAAATTATCAGTAAAAACTGAAAATGAAGGCACTAACAAGGTTAACGAAATTCTAGATATAAGCGATGCTCAAAGTTCCTTAAGTGGAAATGTTCCAATTATTGTAAATGTGTCTGGTACTAATACACAAGCTTCAGTTAAAGATGTAGAAGTTTCCATTGATAATCTACCACAAGCTGAATGTGTGCTAATAGAAACGAAGGGAACAGATCCCTGTAATGTTCCGCATGAAGACTGTTTGAAAGTAAGAAATGCGGAGGATTTAACAAAACAAAATTTGCTTCACTCTCTTTCCAAATCCACTTCTCTGCATAATATGGTTCTAGAACATTCCGCTAAAGATAAATGCACAGATCGGATGGAAGTTGCCAACTGGGAGTATAAGTCACCACTACAAGTTTTGAAGACCAAGAACAAGTATGTTGAAGTGAAACATTATTCTGAATATTTTTAGATGTGTCAAAAGGCCAACTCAATGTTTATTAATATCGTATTTGCTAATTTTTTTTTTGTTTAAAAAGATTAATGTATTTTTCAGTTGGTCAGAAGATGCTCAGGCCATTTTCTGCCCATTTGAAGTCGGAGGAAGTTGTATGGATCCAGAATGCAAATACTTTCACCCAAGGCCTTAAAATACATATACCAAAATGATCATTTTATTTTTAGAACAAATACTTCGTCACTTTTGTGGCTTTTGTTGTTTATTCCTAGTCCTTTTTTTTAATTTTTGTATTTTACCATTTGATATCCTTATTTTAAACACAAACAATACTACGGGTGAACATAACAGCATTCTACTACGGAACACGTTTCAATAAAGTGTAATGTATATCTTTTTATTATACCTTTTTAAAAAAATGTTTATATTATTACAGTTAAAAATATATTTCAAGTTTAATTATATTAAGTATTTATTTGATTTGAATTTTCAAATTATCTATTTGAGATGCTAAGCAATATTATGTATTTAGTATAGTAATTTTTCCCTCGTCAGTTATAGTCAGCTAAATACGAGTACCATACAATCATGCCTATTCTCAAAATTGCAATATTGAAATGAAGGTGATTGTTACACCAACCCTCTAAAATAGTGTTATATTTGAATGAGAGAGAGGGAGAGAGAGTGAGGGAGTGAGGGAGATAAACGTACCATAATCTGTCAAAACTATCTGTCTATTTTTGAGGGTTGGTGTAACAATCACCTTCATTTCAATATTGCAATTTTGAGAATAGGCCTGAATATATATATATATACAGTAAAACTCTGTTAATTTGTGTACCCATATTTTGTATTTACACGTAATTAGCACTTTTTTCCAAAATTTTAGCCCCGTCAATAACATTTCATACTAATTTTTACCAATAATTCATAAAACCTTCGTAGTTCAAATGCATTTTTTATACCCAAAGTAAATAATTTGTTCACGTAACATGTTCACATGTTTTTAAATCCAAACTTCATCATCCCTTCGTAAACATCTGTAGCTAGCTCCACTCCTTAGCCAATAACGGCGCTGTTCCATATTGCAATCGATCGGCGCGCTTAGAGCTGAGTGATACTATATGTATGTATACCAAATTCTGCAGTGGCATTTTATAAGATTTGTTGTTATTTCGACAATAATTTTCGGCGCGTTGTGAATTATATATTTCTACTCACCCTTGTAAGCTCTAATTAAAATAATTTGAACAATTTTCATTGAATCTCGTAATTTATAAATGAATTGTGCATACCGAAAGTAATAAAAAAAAAGTAATATTGACAAATTGAAACAAGAGTAAACAACTCTCAAAACGATTCGGGATAGGGTGTAAGTAAATAAATGAATTGTGTGTAACAGTTCTATTGTTTTTGTATCCTGTTTTTTGTTTATGAAATGTTGTGATTTGTTTAATGTAATAAAGAAACTGAAACCTTTGTATTTAAATACACAACCTATTTTATAATCAATTTTTTTTCGTGTTTCATTTTTTAAAATGGCATAAACATCTCGCAATTTGTGTAAATACCTGACCATTTGAAAAATGGAACTTATTTTAAAACTGACAAAAATTCATGTCAAAGATAAAATCAACAGGAAAATTTCAATCCTGAAAGATTATGAAAAGTTTTTCATTATTTTTCACGGGCTTTTTAATATTCCAATTTCTTGCCCAATTTTGATAGAAAAGGCGAGTTTGACTGTTAATCAAATTAAAATGTCTGTAATTTTGTTGCGTCAAGCACTGGTGAATTGTTTGAAGAAGCTTGTTTTTAATATTGGACTCGCCACACACCTTCATTATTCAGGAGAAATTAATTATTTGATAAACATTTCGACACATAAAAAGCTGAAATAATAGACATCTTTTTCAGTATGAAAATTACGATGTTGACAGCGGCGGCGTGCGCAAAAATGTGGAAGCGTAAACTGACGACGCGTTTTAAAAAATTTCTTTCTAATGTTGCCTTCAAAAAAATTGTTCTCATTATTCTAATTCAGATTTTTATTTTTAAATTTCGGTCCTGTGAGTTACGAATTAACGGAGTTTTACTATATTATCATAATATTTTGCTTGTGTCTACAAGAGGTCAAAGGGGTCTTCTCGGTATTGATTGCAATTTTTATCTTTGTTAATTGACGTATAATGCTTTAGTATACTCGGAAAACATTTATAATTAGTATTCTAGCTGAGCATCGCTGGCATCACAAGATAACTGTTGTAATTCTGTTTTTTTATCCAGTAATCTCTTCAGTCATGAATTGGAGATCGATTCTAAAATCACTTAAACATATTTTCTTAGAAGTTCCGGCCTTATGCCGAAATTTTGTCAGCATTATTTAATTTGTTAGAATTATTAATATTATAATGTTTCTGTACCGCTTGTGTGTGCCATATTTCAAATACATCTAGTATGCGACTGTTGTGCTCCTGTGTGCGGGCGCACACAATTTGGTAGCATAGCGCACACAATAAAATATAGCACGCACACAATTTTTAACAAGACTTCTTTTTCATGTGCCACCTTCTATCGAAGGTTAGCGACCATGTTGCAATGTGGTCAACCCAGACCCTACCTTATACTGATATGGTAATGGTTTTCTTATTTTCTCCCCCAGCGCACAAATAATAACATTGATTCTTAAATTTGCACAAAAAAAATTTAATGCATACATTATCCAAAATTAAAGGGACTATTGTGACACGTATGATTTAGAATTGTCTGTACCTTGCTTAATAATCTTATTTTTGTGGGCTATTTTATTAAATTTCAAGTCGTGCTTGACTTCATTCTTTGTCGCATTTAAATTGGATTATTGTTTTATTACGTTTTAACAACTTTTGACTGCTGCTGTGTTACATCTGCAGCATAAATATGTCATTGATATATTTTTTTCTAAAATGATTAAATTTCTAGGTTTTTGACCGAGTTAAATAGTATTACATTAGAAACATAACTTATGATATCTATTGTGTGCAAATAAATGTATTTTTTAAATTTATATTGTTACATTGCGAGTGGTTGGATTAAACTATACATTATCATCATTGTCTACTACTAACATAGAAAGTTATTAAAATACTTTTCAGTTATTGAATTTTAACTTTACAATAGTATTTTAATTTTTTGTGCTTATTGATAATGAATTTAAATATAATATAATATGTAACTATGCTCTCGTAAGCTATTTAGAACAGCGCATATTTTTAGACTCTTTGTTTTTTTGATATTGATTCAATCCTTTATCAAGGAAAGAAAGAGCACCGCTCATCACCGACACTCACATGAATGAACATAATTGATAATAATGTGCGACTGTTACTCACTGTTCATCTATAAATCGTGTCCCCTCAAATTTCTTTCCAATTATGTTTACAGCCAATAATACGCACTAATAGCTGAAAGTATTGTTGTTTTGTCTCCGCAGCTGTGCTAAGTATATAACAAATAATTAAATGGATATTTCCCAATATGTGGTTTCAGTTGCCGTGTGACTCTCCTGTCTTGGAATGAATGCACAATAGTCGGCAGCCGCTGGTAAGTGAACTGTCTCATTATTTTTGTGTATTCCATGAAGTGTATAATGAGTGCACCTAGAACTGATGGTATCTGACTTTGAGACACTTACGGACTCCTTGTTTAAAATTTTACGTGTTTTTGTTCTAAAATACGATAGTTTAGATGTATATAAATAAAACATGTTATTTAGTGATTTAAAAAGTTACGCAGTAAATAAAATATTAAAAATATTTCTTCTTTCATTTGAATATTCCTTGTACATATTATGATACTAATAATAATATACAACTTTCAATTCGCTGTGTGGAGGACTGATGCCAGTGCAGTGCATCGAAGGAAAATGGTATGATACTATTGGGAGAGGAGAAAGGTAAGGGATGTTTCAAGATTTTAACCAGTTGGCTGCTCGGAAAAAAACATTTTTAATTTAAAACAAATCAGTGCAGAGTTCGCAACAGATTTCAGAAATATTTGTTTTTGGATTTATATGTCCTTGAGCAGCCAACCATTGGATATTCGGAAAAGCAAAAAAGCCTCATTGGTTAATTTTTTTTGTAATGTTGGCACATAGGACGGGTGAAATTCTTGTCAACACTACAACACAACCTAACGTAACAATTTACTAATAGATTATAGAATATTATTCAGAATTGAATTATCAAGAAAAATGATGTAGAATATTTGTAAAAATCATGGAACAGGGAATTTTAAGGCATATAATAGAATTCATTTAAACAATATTTTGAATTTGTTCAAGAAGATAATTACTGAATTTTTACCTCCAAAAGCATTGTTATTAAATAAATTATAGATATTTCATAGAGACGAAGCTATTTATATTATATGGGAAGTTACAGGACTTAATTATTATGGATTATTTTCAGACCATAGATGGCCACAGTGAAGTTGTAGTTAATATTCCAAAGTGTTTCTACATGGTAACATGTATACAACTTCCAATAATTTTATAGATATGGAGGTTGATTGGGTGGAATGGTGAACGTTACATTGTGTAAAGTGATCATTTAAGCCAGCCAATGACAGGTCGTAAGCCCTGTAATAACCTATACTTCCCATATAATATAAATAGCTTGACTCTATGAGATATCTATAATTTAAAGTCATTTAACATAAAACCAGACGGATATATTTTTCCACATTAAAAGAGATTTAAAAAAATACTCTCACAATGTTTTCAATATGGTGTTGTTTAATAACATACATCGGTTTAGTCAACAGAAAGTTAAGTCATAAGGTAACTTTCAGTGACAAATGGCAGGAAGTGTCTAAAATGGTAAGGATAGTGTGCGGCTTGTGGTATCCTTATATCTACGGTTTATTTTCAATTGTCGCAAACTGCGGTTCTTTAGCTACTTGAGTGCGGCCCTCCGACGAATGACGTGTTTAAAATATATTTAAAAAAATTTGAATTTAATAGTATTTTAATACAATTTTCAATCAGTGTGTTATAGTTAAAATTAATCACGAGATACAAGATATAAACGGTTTGTAAGCAAACATTTCCAGAAGAAATTTGCAGTTATGAAATTGGTGATTAAGATTACTAACACCATTGTAGATAAAGCTCTCAATCATCGCCATTTTATTTTGTGTTGTTTGTCTTCTAAACGGTTTTGTATTTTATTTGTGTAATGGTTTTCCGATGAACATTTATTTTTGAATACATGCAATATATTAATTCTTTTATATTATAGGTACTTACTACACATTACATTATATCTATTTTAAGATTTACATATCAAAATAAAAACATTACAACATTGTTTTTTTAATTATGACAATTTAGAATAAGATAGAATAGTATAAATATTTTTAAAATTATTAATTCATTTCTCTTCAGCACTTCAAGCGAACAGGTCTCTTTCCCACTTCTACTAGGTGTTGACTGCGTATGCGCATGTTCTAATATACAACCGAGTGAAAATCTGTGTAAGAGCATGTGTAAAGGATTTTGTCGTCTTTTCGTAATGATATTCAAAATAATGTCAGTGAAGCAAAATGGAGAAAATGAAATGAATATGAATGGAGAAAACTTGTGCGATGATAGCGACAATGGTGATATTGTTTCTAATTATTTTTAATTATTAATTATTGTTAAAAATAAAGGGATCAGTAATGTGTTTTTTGTGCAGAATTTGGGAGATGGATAAACTTGGTTTAGATGTGTCCTTTGTTCTAAATGGGCACATCAATTTTGTACAAATTCGGATAATGCAGACAGTTTTAAGGTTATTTGTGAAATTTTTGTATGTAAAATGTTTTTAAAAAATATATATATTGATACAAATGTATGCTTTTATATGTTACCTTTATATTTTATAAGTATATTTTTGAATATATAATATAAACGTTACTAGAAAATAAGTGTTCCACCGAGCAAGGACACTTAGATAATAATGAAGATGTTCCGTTACAGAAAATCTAACTGCAAACCACTGTATATCCGCGGTGGCACTAAGCGCTGTAGGATTAGTGGAGCATTTTGCTTTTTAATTCTGTATCTGTAGGGCTAGGCCCCTTCTGCCGCGCTCTCGTCCCGATCAGACATACGGTTCACAAGCCACGGCACCCCGAAGCTGATTAGCGTGCCAATTCATGTCTGGAAGATGGAGGGTGAGCGTGGCTGATATAATCTAAGGAAATCTTACATATGTTCTCAATCTATTGATACCATTAACTTCTACTAGTCATATTATATACAAGCGTTAGAGACATAAGTGTTTAATTCGGACCTATCTTCGTGACGGTCAGATTTTTGAACATGCACCTCATCCCTCGAACCAATTTTAAAGACGTATAATTAATTATTATTTAAAATGAATACTTTTATTGTGAATCATCAGAGTAGCACTAGCAAAACGTGAGATATATTTCGGCAAACAATGACTCATTCATTGATCAAATACGTTTTGTTGGCGCGTGTCGCTGTCTACTTGTTGAAAATGGTGGGAAAATATAAACCAATTGGATTATTGTATGTAGCGAAATAGAATGAGGTATTCTGCGGACGGGATCGCATTCTCGTAGTGTACTACCTTGTACCTACATTTGTATTTCATTTCATCTGACCTCATAATCATCATCATCATCATTACCATCGCCAGTTGAGAGAAGGGGAAATTGGCGAACCACCCTTGTCTACATTTCCTGTTTCCTGTATGGAACTGTCTTCAAAATCTTAAAAAAAGTATAAAAATATACAAAGATGAATGTCTTCTAATAATACACCCACGTTAGATAGGGGACTAAAAATTCCATCCGTGTCCTACATTTATATTGATTCTTCTCCCAGCGTTAATATGGAAAAATAGTATTTAAAATCTACCACAGAATAACACAATTATGAATTTAAAAAAATATTTTCTCCGATGCATTAGGAAAACTCCATCGATATATATAGCTTCAGGTAATATGTCGGATCATGAAGATATAATATAATCATAGAGGATTTCGTGCAATGAGGTAGTGGAGATATTTTGTTTATTTTTTAAAAAATCTTCGAAAAAACTTATTTACAAAACTGAAAGAATTTTTTCGATATCTTGAAATTCGGCAGAGCAATAGATCTTCAAAGTTGCGTATTTTAAAAACGATTAGTTTATACCACACGAGAGATGTGACGTCACATTTTCCGAGTCGGCACTCTACACTCTAGTAGGTAATATTCTTAGTACTGGCCGGTACGTACGAGAGATGTGACGTCACGCGGTGGATATGATAATCCGAGTGTTTTTTAAACATGCCCAACTTTGAACGCCAATATCTCCGAAAGTATTACACATTTTGAAAAAATTCAAAAAGCATTGTTATCTGGATTTTCTTTTTATCTTTTTGAAGATTACCTCATTGCGAATGCATGTGAGTACTGCCTAAAAACACACATTTTTTTTTCTTCATCAAAGTGTGCTCAGTCAATTGTGTGAGTGGACAACTAGTACAACGAGACAGAGGAAGATGGATGCGCCAAGGGGAGTCGAGTCTTTGGGCCCCCGACCCTCCTTAGATAAAGGGGCAAAGATGATGATGGTAAAAGTCTGAAAAATTGTAGGAAACAAGGTCCAATTTTATGCCACTATTATTTACCCGTAGTATAAACGGAATATTTTTTTTTTTTTTAGGAGAACACATTCTTATTGTGAAGTTGTAATTATTCAGAACATAGGTCTGTGATATTTTAAATATGAATTAAATATATTAATTATAAAGATATACATATAAAATCAATTTTATCGAAAAATATTGTTGTTGCGCTACCGGGATTCGAACCTGGATCTCTTCCCTAACCGGGATAATTATTTAATAAAAATGAATTGATAATTCTGGCGTCTACTATCAGATTTACTTAAAGGTATTTTGAGATTCTGTAAAAATAAGGTAGATGGCTCTGTCAAATGATGGAACGATTAAATGTATTAAATTCAAAAAAGTAACATATAGGGTCGAAAAATTGTCGCTAAAAATAATGCCGCTGTAGCTTAGTTGGATAAAGCACCTCCCCCGGTTAGGGAAGAGATCCAGGTTCGAATCCCGGTAGCGCAACAACAATATTTTTCGATAAAATTGATTTTATATGTATATTTTTATAATTAATATATTTAATTCATATTTGGAATATTTTTGTATCTTGTGTACAAAATATATACAGAGGCTTTTTTCCATTTTGTATTGGGGGCCAATTTTTATAGTTACGTTTGTTGAATGCATGTAAGAATTGTCTGATGTCGCAGCAGTGTGAAGAAGAAAACAAAGGAAAAGGCGAGGCCACGAGTTAGTCTTTCGGCGCACTTCTCGAAGTCACGGAGCCCGTGCACCGTGCACCGTGCGCCGCGCACCTCAGCACGGTTGCTACGAAGCGTGATGCATACTGATGCACTAAACCGACGGCCGAGTCATGTAGTGAATGTCAAATGCTCCCTTACGACTTTAACAGAATCAGTTCACCCGGTGTTCTCCAACCTATTGACTATAGGACAATCGAGTTTTGTGAAGTTAAATATGTGCAATAATGGAATATATTTTTAATCAATTAGATTATAATAATAATAAAATAAATCATCGAGTTTTACAATACCGATCTAGTCTATTTCTCTCCCCTGCATAGTAAGCGTATTAAAATAAATAAATAAAGTTTTACGCACTTTTTTAAAGCCTCCGATAAAACATATTTTATGTTAAAAAAGTTACTTTTTATATATGGTCACCTCATCTTTGACGAGCACTTAATTGTTAACTCCGTAGGCAACATTTTATGATGCACTTTAAATAGCGTATTTTTATTTTTGCCGCTGTATCGAAACTTTCACTGGGATAGTGTATTCATTTCCATTTATAAAAGCACGCCAAAGTTAACCAGAAACCAAAATCTATGGAAGTTCTCGGAGCAAATACAAAGTTTCCCAAGCAATGAGCCTCTAAGACACCAGACTGTGCATCTTGCAGATACACCTGCCGGCAGGTAGAATGCTTCCTTATAATCAACATGCAGGGGCTTCAACACTAACATTCAATATTTAAAACTAAAATAACTTTGTATATAATTACGTAGATGTTATTACAAGTACCATTAGGTAATTTATGCCTTTCTAAGGGCCAGTTGCGTGATCAGTAGTAACTTTTTACTAACGCCCGTGGATAAAATCATTTGCGCGTTGTTCGAACGTCGAATTTACTATTGTCAAAGCATAGATGGAGATGTTTATAGGCGCGACAAATAATCATGAAATATGCTGTATTTCGTGCATTATCTATGGATTTCGAAATCCGTCACTTTGGTGGTGAAATTTTTTCGTATTATGTGCTAATGCATATTAAAAAACGAGATAATTATCGGACGATTATTGAATGATTAATTGTCGTATACCGCAACTTTCAAAGTATCAATGTGTCGGATGACTTTTGGAACAGCTGTGAAAATTCCGCCATATTTAATTGTCGATTCTCGTTTTTACTATCCGATATCGGAGAGTAAAATGTGTTTACCACGGGATGTATGTACTTTCGAGAAGTAAATATTTTTTACCAACGATCAAACAACCCGTTTTAGCAAAATTTTTTATTAAAGTAAAAAGTTACTACTGAACACACAACCGGCCCTTGGTGACCCCTGATTGTAAACCCGAGTTCTTGCTGCGATACCTTGATACGTCACTCGATAAGGGACAGCCGCCATGCAACGTTAAACGATGTGCCATTGACCGATCGCGTGAAGGGAGGAATTATGCGACCATCGTCCTCGGAGATCAACCTTTTTAAAAATTGAATTTCTTGAAACAAAAGATAATCATTTTATGTTTAGATTTGATTTTTGTATATTACCCTTATATTCGTTATACATAATAGTAGAATAATCTACTTATAAGAGTTTTGCAACTCCGATAGATCTGATAGAAATGCTACAATTGTGTTTTTTATTACTGGCCATAGATTGATTCAACATGAGGATCCGAGATTTTTGCATTCGTAGCGTAATATAGTTAAATTGGTAGGATTATTGAAAAGTTAAACCATAAAGTGATCGCTTCAAATATTAAAAATAATATTAATTCTTTACGTCTTTCTTCTAAGTGACATGAATAATCGCAACCCGCGAAATAAAATATGAATTCAATTAATATTAAGATATATGTAGATATAAAAGTAAAAGTGATAAAATAAGGGACGCTGCTGCTTCCGCGTCAACCCTGGCCGGGACCGAGTGCGGAATCAAGTCGGAGGGGATGAAAAGAAAAGCCTTTCGGAATGTGCCCTGCGAGCCTTGCGCCGAACAAAACTTCTCGGGTTCGGAAGCTCTTTAATGTTTGCAGCACATTCCGGATCCGTGATTGCATTTTGTAAAGGATTCATTTTAACGGAGCACTTTAGTCACATTGCGATCGGACGAGAATACTTAGTGTAATGAATGTGATTCTTGGCTTAATGTAACTTTAAAGACGTCCCGATTGAATTGCAGCTCGAGTATGACAACTTTAAATTCAATATGAGCGCACATTTGTAAATGATGAATCACGTAACTTCGTCTGTCTGGTAATGTCAAATTTAACATGACTAGTGTGTAGAAGTGCCGTCAAAGTTGATGAATTTAATGCCTATAGCGAGATATATATTTTCTTTACCTATCCAAAAACTAACAAATATTCTCAGGATCGTAACGTATCTACATATGTAGCGCCAAATTCCAAAACTCACTAAAACGGATTTCGGATAATTTGAGTTAAACATGGAGTTTTGTAGATTTTTTTTGTCAGCTACATGCAGAACACATTGTTTATCGCAAAAGTCATTTAAATCCATTGGTATTGCATATTGATATTGATATATTAGTTCCAAAATACTCTAAAGCAGACAGAGTGCAAGGTGCTATTCCCCCGAAAATGAAATCAGCTAATCACAACGCTTGTTGATGATCACGTGATCTAAAATCCAGTATGGCTGTCAGAACGATGTATACAGAAAAAAAAATTATATTACAGAGTTGTCTCTTTAATAAACGCTTATGTAAAAACAACCATTTAATACATTTGCTTTCAAAATACACGTTTTCATCCATAACTTAAAAACACATAATGTCGTTTTAGGGGTTTTTGGAATTATAAGCGCTACATATGATGTGAATTCTTATTATCGTTTCATTTTATAACATAATAGATAACAATCTCAAATGGATTGAACATATTACTAATCTCACAAACAAAATAAGGAAAACTGCCTACATATTTTTTAGACTCGGAAACATCTTATCACTTACATATCTGAAAATAATGTATTATGCGTTTGTACAGTCACATTTGCAATACGGTATTATTGGATGGGGAGGTGCATATATAACTTCAATGTCACAATTAGAAATCACTCAAAAAATGATAATAAAAATTATTCTAAAAAAAAGACTATCCAAGTATACAATTTTTCACAAATTTTAAAGTACCAAAAATAGTAGACAATACACGACATTTACAAAAAAATTAAATAATTCAAATTTAAAAAATTAAAAATCAATTAAATTTTAGAAGCGAATTCCGATCTACAAGATATAGAGATCAAATTGATATCCCAAAACTAAAACTCAAAATCAATATATTTATCAAGGCATCAAATTTTTTAACAATGTCCCCATCACAATTAGAAAAATTACGGACTTTCATAAATTTGTAACTGAAGTAAAAAAAATATGTACACAGACTAACTGAAACATAAATTAATTCGTATATACTCCTTCTCTATACACGAGTCTTACTCTCATAGAGAAGAAACAAATGTTAAAATATTTATATATCCACTGATTATTCAAATTGTATCATATTTTCATTATTAATAAAAAAAAAAATTATCTGTACTTTTGAGCCAATTCAATAAATTTGTTATCAATTTGAAAGCGTAATACTTTCCTAAAGTTCCAAGTCTAATCAAATTTATAAGAATTTATATCGAACTAATTTGGTGTTTACATAAATTTGTTGAATTATTAATATGTGCATTTTTAATATTATGTGTAATAATTAAAAATGTATAAAATGTTTATCTCGGCACGGCCATGGTCCACCGAGATCGACAATATGGATGCAATCGTGCTAGACAATTTATATATAAATAATAAATTAATAAAACATAAATAAAAATACTAATGCTTTTTTGAAATTTTTAAGCAAGCCACCATCTGACAAATATCAATTTTTTTATTGTTACGGCGGCAAGATTGGGTCCAACACTATTAAATTTGAGCACATCACTATTGATTATTGAGATTGTTAAGATACTGCAGCGATATTTGAGAATCAGATCGCTTAGAAATTTCTTCTGTATAAAGCTAAAGGTTCACTTTTATTTCGATTAAAAATAAAAATATTTTGTTTCAAACTGGGAATTATCTTTAGTGAATTTGAATAATAAAAAATAATTTTGGATATTAATTAAAACATATACCTATCTATTTTTATTCTGCCTGTGCATTTTTTTAGTTTATGAATCCAAACAGTTTTTATCTAATTTGCATTCTATATTTTTATATGGTGGTGGAATCATAGACCCTGAGAGCAAGGGAGAGAAGACGGATTGATGGCTTTGAGATGTGGTGCTGGAGACACATGTTTCGCATACCATGGATGCCGAGACGTACGGATGTCTCCATTCTGCAAGAATTGAAGATAAAGGATAAACTTTAAACCATTTGCTTGAGACTAGGCAATCCTTCCATTTTTGGGCATCTTGCGAGAGGGGAAGATAGCTTGGAGAAGCTTGTTGTGGTGGGCTATGAAAAGAACGAAAAGAAAGAGAAAGATCCCCACCCGTAGGATCGACCAAATGGAAAATGCAATAGGCACTTCTGCAGGATGCCGAGAAAAATTGAAGGAGCATAGTCAAGAGGGCAGAAGTTCACGGAATGATTTGAAAATATTTGAAATTGGTTTGGAAATATCGTTGGTTGGATAGGGATATTTTAGTGTATTTGAGATGGTGTCCCATTTAAGTCCGTGATTATTTGTCTTTTCTCTATAGAGATTTTATGAATTAAGATCATTTAGCAATTCCTGGAGCGTAAAGAATTTGCCGAAATATACTAGAATGATCGCGTATTTTGCGACTGGTTCAACTGGTTATAAAATCCGATTATAAAGTGCACAAACGTTAGAGAAAAATCCTCATGTAGATGGATATATGTAAGTAAATACATGATATGTACTCTGTTGAGTTTTATCTTGCATTTTTATTTCTTATTTGTTTTATGCAGTGGAAACTTTCGTACGGCTGAAAAAAAGTTCGCTGAAAGTGTAAGAAGTCTAATCCCTCACCGCCTGAGTGAAAAGTTTTGAAAATTTCAAGCAATATCTCGTAGAAAATATAAAATTTACATATTATTTTCAAAAGTGAACGAGTTTATTTAAGCTCTTGGGTTTATTTATGTCGCTTTTAATTACGTTACGGGTCCAACATAAGACTAAGGTTGTGAAATAAGTAGTATTGAAGCATGGATAAAAGGTTTGTTTTCTTTTAGGAATTAATTTACATTTAAGAAAATGCATAATTTAAAATAATGATCTCAGCCAGGCCCTTGTGTAACCGATCATTAAAAACTGTTATGAAAATAATATTGAGAAGAAATTGATACACTCGGTTCAGCGTAATGTTGAAAGATAATTTTTTTGAATGTTATGGTAGGTATATATTTTAAAAATTCTCACAGAATTTATAAGAAAAATTGATGCAAATTAACATGAGCATGATACAAGAGGAAGAGATAGAACGAGGACTGCCGTTCAGGAAGAAGGGCAAATTCCAGAAATCTATGATGTACAGTATACAGTGCAATAAACGTTTTCAAGGAAATATTACAGAAAATATGAAAAGAAGAAAGGATGCCTGTAGATATATTTCTTGTACATATTAGAGCTTATCTTTATATACGCATTTTAAGAAAAAATAATAATCTTCTGTGTATAGTTTTCTGGGTTAATCTGCCGTGTATATTCGGATTACATTGCAGGGTCCATCATCAGGGCTGATGGTGAATAATTTTTATTTATTTGAAAGATTAACAATGGACCATAGTTTCATTCAAATGTGCACCACGAGTACGATTGATACAATGCATTCTTTAGATCCAATTTTCAGCCACTCTTTCACATACATTTTGAGCTATTTCATCAATAACACGTGTTGTGTTGTTTTTTAATTGTTCAACTATTGTTGGCTTATTAGCGTAGACAAGTGATTTTACATATCCCAAAATTGGTCCATTTCTGGAAATGATTGAATCGTTGAATAATGTTTTTAATAAATCGATAGTCTTAGTTTTTATAACTTGTAAACGTGTTCTAATTTGAAACGCTCCATGGTAAAATGGCATGCTTACTATATTGAAGAAAAATAACAATGACAGTTGTTAAAATGTTAATCAACATGGCTACTATTCTTATTTATTGGATAACCTTGTACTACAAATAGCATTATTTTTACAATCTTTCAAATTCAGTAATGCACGTGTGTTATGAAAAATATCGATTATTTATTTTCTGATTTTAAAAAGTTTTTAAATTATTCAGTTTGAATCTTTTCCAAGACTATTAACTTACAAATATACTTGAATCTCCGACAAGTTTCGCACGAGTTCGACCCTTCATACCGTTTCCATCTTAAAACCACATTTTACCGCTTGTTCCCTGTCCAACATATATTTTGACTCCGAGACCTCTATTACCGTCAAAAGTGATCAGAGAAAAGTGCAACTGAGGCTGCAACACACCTAATCCCCTCATAACTCATGTCATCCGATGATTCCCTCCTCTCACCTTCCCCCGGCGGGAGATGAGGTTGCAGGGGTGACGGTGGGGGTATCGATCGCGGAAGAGCAGTTTCTAACCCCAGATGAGGGCAACACTTAACCTCTCACTACAAAAACAATGATAATAATCCAGAGTGAGGCTTCATAAACTGCTGGAGGGACCTGACGGGCTTCGGGCGCCCCCTGGCGCGGGGTGCGGCGGCAGGGTTGCGGAAACTAAAGATCGCGGGGATGTTTCCCTTAAACATGTGAAGAATTTCTTCTACTCATAATATCATCTGACGTAAAGTGCCACATGTATTTTTATAGCACTATTTTTGTAAAAACTTCACCTCGAAGACGTTTTACACATAAACGTTTTATCTGTTTCGTATTCGTAAAAACATACTTTTAGCGCGCTTTAATATCGGCTGCGAATAACGTTATTGACACATGTCTGCGTCCCAATTCCCATCCTCCAAACATTTCTTCATGCTTGCCTTCAGTATAAATTATAACCCTGACCCCACCAGGTGTCACTTGATCAATATTGTTTGTTTAATCTCGACATCGCGATACCATTCGCGGTGTGGACAAATACAATCATAGTGTTTATTATTTGTGTGTCCTGTGTGTTTATTATTTATGTGTGCTGTGGGTGAACAGTGACACAACCGTCTTCAGTCGGGAGCGGAGATCATCACCATCCTCGTTCACGCAGTGTGTGATTTCTTCCTCACCATGCGGTGATTCCTTCCTCGCCTTGCGGTGATTCCTTCTTCACCTTGCGGTGATTCCTTCTTCACCTTGCGGTGATTCTTTCCTCGCCTTGCGGTGATTCCTTCCTCGCCTTGCGGTGATTCCTTCTTCACCTTGCGGTGATTCCTTCCTCACCTTGCGGTGATTTCTTACTCGCCTTGCGGTGATTCCTTCCTCGCCTTGCGGTGATTTCTTCCTCACCATGCGGTGATTCCTTCCTCGCCTTGCGGTGATTCCTTCTTCACCTTGCGGTGATTCCGACTTACAACCGGAATTATCGTAAACCGTCCCACGGAAAGTGCGATTCGGATTCACATTTTTGTATTTACAATTAAAAAATGTTTTGTTTACTATTTGTCTCTTAAATAAAGTCTCTGATGCACTGTTTCTTTTAACGGAGGGCAGAGTTTCACGCTTTAGGGCCTGCCACCGCAAATTCTCGTTCACTAAACTTACACTTCTGGCAACGGCTGGTCGATACTACAACTTTTCTTGCGGCTGAAATAAGGGTTAACCCGAGAGTTTGACGTTTACAATTCAGATTGTCAGGGATACAAAGCTCTTGAATATATAGAGGCGCCATGTTATGTGTTGCCTTAAGCATCAACCAGCACAATTTAAATTTAACTCATTCAGAGCAATAGAGCCAATGTAGCTCGTGCAAAAGGGATGTTCTATGAGAGAATTTAGAAACTCCATTTATTATCCATGCTGCCGCATTTAGAATGGATTGTAATCTATCCAGCTAAAACACTGGCAGACCAACATAAATGCTGTTACAATAGTCCATATCGTCTTGGTAATCGTTTCTCTGAAGTTCGCAAGATGTGTCCAAACGACTTCAATTGGGATATTTCCGTATGTAGAATGTAGGGGTTTTTCATATCGCGGTACTTTCATTTAATTAATGCCACTTTTGCTACTCTACTGAGATATCTCATTTCAGCAGCCTGAATTCTAATCTCATTCTCTCTGTAGGAATTCATATCTGGTGACCATTACTAAAATGGGCATATATACAAGATACTTAAAGAATGATATTTTTCTTGTACCATTATTTCAATCTGATTAATTTGTTTTAATGATAAAATAACACTGAATTTTATTGTGCTCGAGAATTAATTAAATTAATTAACGCCATATTTATTACTCTTCTTGGGTTAAAAGCCTTAGAATAATAAAATAGTTGCCGGCTAGCGCCCCTGGCCGGCGAGCGCCCCTGGCCGGCGAGCAAATGCACTTTCATTCCAGATTTCCCGCCGCTCCCCGGAAGAGACCCGCCCCACTCCAGCTCTCCCCCCAGAGGCTTCGATACGGGAGGGGGGTCTCGGTAAGGGTTGATATCCTACCTTTAAATCCGCACAGAAGTCATCACGTGATTGAGTCGGTATTGAGGATAACAAACGTCGATATTATATTTTAGAGAAGAGAAAAGGTTCTAATATGAAGTTCTCGATTATAATCTGTACATAACTTTTATTTATACTTTTTATAATAAATTAATAAATAAATTCGCTCAATGGCGATGGGTTTCCAAAAGTAACAAATCCGAGCCATACGCGAATAACCAAGAACAAATTTCACTTATAAATAAAGTGAGGAGTTTGTTAAATCTATTAAAATAATTGCTCAAAGAAAAAAGGAAGAACTAGAGATTTCAGCGATCAGAACATACATGAAACTCGCTAGACACAGGATGCCCGAGTGTTTATCAAATGGGGTGAAAGTTTTTCAGAGATAGGTGATTTGAAAAGAGTGCTTCTACCTAACTTATCCGGATCAATATACAAGCCAGACCCTATCGACAATGTTTACCTTCCAAGGTCTAAGGCTTAAACAGTCCAAGAAGAAACTAAATTAATGGTTAAATGTCTACTTTACTTTAATGTAATTAATATTTTAAAAAATACATACTTGTGCGGCACTTGTCAGAATAAAAAGATTTAGGAATTCTATAAACATTTGTTACAGTGGAGTGCAGTAGGCACAAACTTAGGTTATGCTGTTACCGACGATGCTAATTAAGTATACAATAGGTATACTTAAAGGTGTCCAGCTGAAAATTTTCAATAAATAAATTTAAAATAAATTAATCATTCAACTTTGCAGTGTCCTTTATGCGATTTTAGAGATAAGTGAGGTGCTTGTAGTCTAGTAAAGGGTGTCCTGTGGAAAATCTTCAAGTTTAATATTATTTAAAAAAATAACTACAATGTTATTCTCATATTTTATTTATACAAAATGGAGCTTAACAATGCAGCTTTTACGTTTTATAAACAATATCGTTTAAATGCTATCCATTTCTCTCAAGACACTCTTGTAATCGGACTCTTAAATTTGCGAACACGCGAGAGCAAAGTGTTGGTTCAATGGCAGCAACTTCACGGCGGATCTTTTCTTGTAGGGCCTGAATTCTTCGAGGATTGTTGCTGTAAACTCTCGACTTAAGGTATCCTCATAAAATAAATCATAAGGTGTAAGGTCCGGTGACCGAGGTGTCCAGGGTATGTCTCCGTACTTGCTGATTAATTTATTGGGAAAAATTTCCCTCAGTTTCTCCATTGAAATTTTAGCTGTGTGTGCAGTTGCGGTACCAAAAACTCGTCGATCATTCGGCAATACACGTCAGAAGTGACTGTCTATCGCTGGTTAAAAAAATAAGGGCCAATTATCCCTCGGGCAGAAATTGCACACCACACTGTCGTTTTTGGACAATACAAACGTTTTTGTTGGCGTTCCCTTGGATTGTCGGGACACCAGTATCTTATGTTCTGTTTATTAACATAGCCATCGATATGAAAATATGCTTCGTCAGTAAACAATATGTTTACAAGCGTTCGTGTTGTTCCAAAACGTTCCAGCATCGTTCTCGCTAAGGTTTCACGTAAAGAATAGTCATTTTCGTTGAGAAACTGCACGATTTACAGTTTGTATGGGTGAAACTATAGTTTATTTTTAAAAAAAAAAAAAAATTAAAAATAGATTCTGTCAAAGAACAATATATGTTTTAGTTAGTTATGACATCCTGAAGAAGAAAATGGTATTTTTCGAAACCGGCAGATGTATTTAAACTCAATTTAGTGGTTAATAAAACAAAGATAATAAATAAAAATATGATTATTATTATGATTTTAATTTGAAGAAATAATCCCACTTAATAAACGAAACTAATTTATTGGTGTATCATAACGAGTTTCAAGTAATTTATTCATAAAATATTATTTAATATACTTTTTCCCTGATGTAAAAGGTATCACAGATGTCTATACAATTTAATAAATCAGTGATGAAGCTTAACATCAAATTTTCACTAAATACCTAAACGATGATGGTGGCTGACAGCGTGAACCTGGTGAAATTGACAGGCGTAGGAGACCCATCAGCATTAAAAGAATCGAGATGAAAGATATTGGCTTAAAGCTTCCATTTTTACAGAAATAATAATCCAAAATGTCTGCGATGAATCTTTACACGAATGAGCTGTAGTTTTAATTTACAATACGTATAAGAAACAATGCCTATTCACAATACCGTTCCAGCTGTCTAAATATTGCGCAGCAATGAAAATATTCTGGTAACACTGTCTCATATTTCGTAGATGTCTTTTATATTAGCTACGAATATAAGCTGTATAGACCGAATATTTAATGTTCCGAATTCGTAAACACACTTTTGGCGCGTCTTTTCGAATCAACCGCGACCAATGTTATTGACACATTCCGCGACCAAATTCCCATCCATACATTTCCTCATGCTTGTCTTTTCAGTGTGAAATGTGACCTCGACGCCAGCACACGTCAACTTGATCGATTTGTGTTCGATCTCGATATCGCGATAGCATTCGCGGTGTGCATCTTTCAGCTCCAGTGCACCAGCACTGTATTGTTTGTGATCCTGTGATTTGTGTTCACAGTGATATTATTTGTTTGTGCCGTGGTGAACTTGTGACATCGCCGTTTTCAATTGGGAGAGGAGATCGGCTCATCCACGTGCCATCCTTGTATGATTTTCGGCCGCGACCGCGGGGATTTGCGGAGGTGTCATATTTATATTTTGTGTGATATATGTGTGAAATTTTTACTTTTTATTTACTTTTTTTATTTATTATATTTTCCTTGGTTTTCTTTTTCTTTTTCATAGCATTATATTTATTTCATAACTTTAATGTATTATCTGTATGGCGAATCGGGTTAAAAAAAAATCTGGTCACGCTGGAATAAAAACATTATTATTATTATTATTATATGCAAGGTAAGGTGAGTAGTCTTTCCAAATCCCGGTTCTCCGAAATTCACCGATCCTTTGACTGAACCCCTATCCCCTCACCGACCTCATCGAGTACCACGTTTCCTTATTTCAATCCCCTACCCTGCTGTGATTCCGATTTACGACCGGAATTTTCGTAATCCATTCCGCGGGTCGTGTGACCCGGAGATTGCACAATTCATTTAATGAGATATCCATATATCTCATAACTTTCATGTTCTTAAAACATAGGATTATGTTTGGATAGAAGTTTCATATATAATTAATAGGGTATGGAGGTAAACAAATAAAACTAGCATCATCAATAAGTGGCATAGAGTACTGGAGTTGCGATTATGGGACATTTTTTTTATTATTAGCCTTGTAAACAGCGAGGGTGAACACTGCCCTTCAATTCAGGCTTATAATTATCCTCTATCAGCCTCCTCCGACCCGCCTCAAATGCCGTAAGTCTTCTTGGACACAGGGATAAGAATTAATGCATTCCTCGCTGAGTCTAGAGGATAGTTGACAACGAGAATGGAGGACACCGTATTGTGATAAAAACAGCATCCTGATGGAGGTCATGTAAGTTGGAAGACCTATTATGCGATAATACTTACTTTAAATGTACACATCATATGTACATACTATGAAAAAATTAGAATTGCATATGAGGGGAAAAAATACGATACATATCTCATATTTTAATCTCTTTATTAATTGTAATATACTGTTGTCACCGATTAGTAATATACGGGCTGTGTCGGTTTGAGATATATATATCTGCTTTCGGTCCTTGTTGTGTGCGGAATTGAGGTATTACAGTATAACCCGATGTGGTAACAATACATTTATTATACAAAGCTTACAGTTATGTACAAAGTAAGAGATGCGATTGGAACCACGACTCAGATACTAGAGAACGCGCGCGCCAGCGGGCGGCGATGTTATCCTTTCCACTCTATCGTACTTCAAGATACACTACATTAATAATACTAGGTTGTTAAAAAATTACCAGGAATAACAATTTTTTAAAGAATATTAAACATAAAAATTAAATTTCTTTCTGCTATTTGCACTAACAGAAAATATTATATAGCATTCTGTATGTCCTTAGAATTGTACAAACGGTATTCTTACGTTAATAAAGTAATACTTTGAAATATATGTAATTTTTGAAATATACGAACAAAACATTAACATGTCATAATTTGACAGTTCTACAATAGATAAGAATCTGTGACCATAGAGTGCGACGCGATATAACCACGAGACATATATGAGATGGCAGGATAACAGATGCTCAATATATTTGCCAGCTGTAATACGATTTTGCAGATATATAATTACGTACTGTCATTGAATATATAAAAGAGAAAAAATTTAACTAATCTTAACCTTACTTAAAAATACGTTTGTTTTGCCTTGCTCGTGTCTCATAGACTTGACTGTTGAATCAAGCATTATATAGCCATAATGACACTACATTTTAAACATCCAGAAAGTCATAGAAATAGATGGGGAGACGTACCTAATATTATTATGAATTTAAAAATAAACTATTTCTAACGCGGTTTTTGTGGATAATTTCATTATGGCACTCGCTGAATAAACATACTCTATGTTACAAATTGATTTATTTATCATCACCGAATGCATGTTGATTTTACAATTAGAACATCAAGTTTCATTAAATATAACACAAACATATTTCATTCATTCTATTATTTAATATTGAATTGTTTATTACTTTGTTTTTAACCACTTTTATGAGTTACATTAATGTGCCAACCGGTTGTCAAATAAAAAAATAAATATGAATTAAATATATTAATTATAAAGATATACATATAAAATCAATTTTATCGAAAAATATTGTCGTTGCGCTACCGGGATTCAATAATAAAAAGTTGTATCAATGTGTCCAAAATTTAATAAAAATGAATTGATAATTCTGGCGTCTACTATCAGATTTACTTAAAGGTATTTTGAGATTCTGTAAAAATAAGGTAGATGGCTCTGTCAAATGATGGAACGATTAAATGTATTGATTTCAAAAAGGTAACATATAGGGTCGAAAAATTGTCGCTAAAAATAATGCCGCTGTAGCTTAGTTGGATAAAGCACCTTCCCCGGTTAGGGAAGAGATCCAGGTTCGAATCCCGGTAGCGCAACAACAATATTTTTCGATAAAATTGATTTTATATGTATATCTTTATAATTAATATATTTAATTCATATTTAAAATATCACAGACCTATGTTCTGAATAATTACAACTTCACAATAAGAATGTGTTCTCCTAAAAAATAAAAAAATAACATTAAAATGAATAACCACAATTTGCGGTAAATATTAAAAAAAAAACTATTATTTCATTAAAGCCGACATAATGGATCAACACGTTGGGTGTGCAATAATTTTTAATTTTATTGTACAACCTGTGTATGGCCTTGGATTTATTATTTATTTTTATATTATCATTAATATACCATAATAACGTAATTGGTTTGTTATGGTCTGCTGGTTTAATTTTTAATATGAGCTGGCATTTATCCTAAAGGTAGCCACACACTGGTGACTATCAGATCTTGTGAAAATGTTTTTAGACTCGTTTCGCTTTTACACTAAAGGTAGCTCGGCTATGAATTTGACGCATATCTTTGTACGTCTTGTGTTACGGTGATCTCTCTTACTTGTTGAAGATCTTTGTTACATTAAAATAAATGCAATACAATTTTTATTTATTTGGACCGCTGGACTAGTCTATATAATGACGCCTGTCGGTTACCGTCTTCTTAGCTTTCCGGAAAAAGGGCGGCAATACTCACGCACACATGTACATTATTATAAACCAGGAAATACAGTGGTACCAATCGAAGTAACAAGGCGCGTAAACACCCTGTATCTAATAATAATAATAATTGGCAGTTTAGTAATGCGTATGCTACAGATCGTTTGTCAGAGAGTATAACATAGAATTACCTTAATTGGATAAAGAAAACCAGTTGGCTGTTCTGTGGTCATACTTGAATCTGAAAAAGGAAGAGGTTTGACCTGGCAGATTTTTAAAATATTTTTTTCTATCAGACAATTAGTTACAAATAAACATGACAGAATAAACAATATCTTTAAGAAAATTGTCAGCAGTCAATAATATAATAAAATAAGATTAAAGCAGCACAGTGAATTATTTTGAAATTGTGTTTTTTAAAATAAATTAAAGTTACAAAAACTATTTGTTATTGAAATGATTTTCTGTCGTTGTTACACGACTATTTTGAGTTAATTCAATAAACATATATGATTATTTGACAGGAAAAAATACATTAATTCAAGTGTATTTATTATTTATTTAATTACAATGACATTACATTAAATTTATTATTGAACCATTTTTATTTTCAACGAGAAAAGATGTCGCACACAACAGAGGCGGGCTGGTGGGTTGCCTGTGAGGGGCTCAATATATTCTCAGATCAAAGGAGTACCTAACTGCAATTTCTGTAGATGGTTTAAATGTATTATGAAATTATCTTTGTTGTCTTTAGAAATTTCTCGTAATATACATTTATTTCGGGTACATAATAAAAGACACCTAGCCGTTTTTTTGTTTACAGTTTAAAAATGCTGATGTTTGATATATATTGCTTCCAGATGTTCTTAGATTTTCAGCGCAACGTTTTTGCGAACGATGTTTTGAATGGTTATCCTCCATACTAGGAGTGTAAGTAATAAAACGTAATGCCCACGAAAGCATTTAAATGTGAGAATCGTTTATGGTGCGTGTCCACAGCGTGCGAGCTATGTCGGATGTAAATGTCAAAATATGTTGGTTTGTTTAATCATCTTGTATTTTTTGTCAACCTTTCCCTTACGGTGCTAAAATAAAAACGCGCATTCCGATGCTGTAAACCCAGTGTACACGTAGACTTTTGCAATTTTTAAGTTGGATAAATATTAATATTTTTCATTTATTACTTATATTAATCATTACAATAATAGTTGATGCATATATAAGTGAATATATATCAATAATTTGTAAAAGTGCTAAAAATGAGAAAAAAAGTTCATCATCACGAACGACAGCATAAATACGCATAAGATACATCTAACTCGGCCAGCGTACGCTCTGCCACTAAAGTGACGATCGGCATCCGGCATCCGGCACCCGCATCCCTCTACACGTACACATACACCTATTAACAAATTCACGTCAGGATCTTCGAGAAAACATTTTTTATTGTTGTGTATGGTAAATACTTATATATTATTTTATCCAATACATCAATACATTACGGAGGTATTCCTACCCAAAATATAAACTCTGTACTTAATATATTTACAGAGATATTCACATAATTAGAGGCAATGTCAACTCAGTTTTCACACGTGTACATTTTTTCCATTAACCGTAATTGTGCACAGCTTAGAGAAGGACAGTTCGTTATATTTATTACTTTGTATCATCACTTATAAGAAGAACTTCAGTTTCAATCCAGTGTTCTGTTTTGAAACATGAAATTGAAGCGAAAAGAAAGCTACCTCTTTCTGCGTCAATCTTGGAACTATTTACTCTTGCAATCTAAGGTAGGTAAGAACACTGTTCAACTATTGATATTAATTATTTTACGGTATATTTCGTATTGTCACATAATATTAGTATGAGATTAAGCGAGCCCCTTGTTAACGTATTGGCAGCCTACTGCTGGCACGCAGAAACATGTAAATATATGAAATTTGAAGACTTTCCGTATGGTCACTGTAGCTGAATGAATTGATAAAGATGTCTACCGGCAATAAAAATTCATATTATATAGGCTTATTAAAATTGATGTATCTAAATTTGTTTTTGATAATTAATAGTGATATTAGGAATTTTTTTAAGTTTCGATAAACTTGCATTCTAAGCTTTCTGCTTCGGTTTATGGCAGGAAAACGCGTCAAAAATCGTTTGACATTCGTACATGGCTGACATATAAAGAATGGTTTTTCGAATTGGCAACACTTTTTTTAGCGACAGCCAGCTGACAGCTACTTTGTGCTCAGTTTGATTCGCCATTTCACCGTGAATAGACTTACGCCAGAACAACGCTTGCAAATTGTGGAAAATTATTTCGAAAATCGTGGTTCAGTTCGCGAAACATACCGTGCGCTACGTTCATTTTACGGTTGACATAATCGTCCATCCGAGCAAGTAATTCGAATAATCATGAATCGTTTTCGCACCACACATACTCTAATAGATAATACGCATCCGCAGAGACGTCGTACAGTGCACACCGAAGAAGCTGTTGCTGCAGTGGAGCGCAGTAGTATTGAGAAGGAGCCGAATGAGTCGATTCGCCATCGTGCACAGCAATAGATCCATGATTACTGGCTTTTTCGTTCCCCAATTGAATAACACTAATGTGGAAGAGCTGTGGTTTCAACAAGACGGCGCAACATGTCGCACAGCGCGCGCCACAATCAATTTAATGAAGGAAACATTTGATGAGCGCATAATTTCGCATAATGGACCTGTGAATTGGCCTCCAAGATCATGTGATTTAACAACACCATTAGATTATTTTCTGTAGGGATATGTGAAGTCGCTAATCTACACCGATAAACTAGAGGTGATAAAAGACTTGAAACCGATATACGCTCCAATATAGTTGCTCCAAAAGTTGTCGAAAATTGGACATAAAGGTTGCGCTTTATTCGAGTCAGCCGCTAATGGCATAACATTATCTTTCCAATAAAGCCAATACCATGGCTATTAGCACGATTTTATTTCATTTTAAAGTTCTGTACCTCTAAAAACACCCTTTATGAGTCACATGAAAATTAACCTTTCCTCCTTTCATCAGTGCAACCGGTCGGATACGGAATGATTTCCCGACTATTGTATGTCCTATTGCATTTCAGGAACGATACAAGTTTAGCTTTCAACAGCCCCACTCCCCTTCTCCCACATAAAACTCTTTATCACTACCTCGTGGATGAATTGCTCCCCCACCCCCGAACTCGGGGCGGGCTTAAAAAGCATCACGTGGCTTTATATACATTATATAAAAAATATGCAATATTTCATTCTACGTCAGCTATTATGTGCGCATTTTAAAAGCCGCTAAAATACTTCAGATTAGCAATAGTAATTAAAAAGGGTTAATATATGGGCAGTCTCCTTGTCAGCGCGGTAGCCCTGTAGGCACTCTCAATGTGAAAGTTTAAATATGCCTCTCTCTCTTTTGTCCGATTTCTATGCCGAGTGGAGAATAAAATTAACTTCATTACGAAAGATTTTCTCTTCGAGATCTCATAATAATTTGGCTCATTTGCCGTCGCTCGTAAAATAGGGGTTGCGAAGGGAAGTACTATGAGAGAGCAGGAGAGGAGGTCCATTGAATCATTTTTAATGGGATGCATTTCTAATAAATTAGTTTAAAATGAAAGGTTTAAGGTATATACTTAACCACCAAGTCGTATTCCGCTAATGTTAAAATAAATATGTTACCACGCCACAATTTCACAAACGCCAAGTTTAATCTTTGTTCGATATTGTTTTCAAAGCGCCATTTTTGATACACCATGTGCTTATCTGAGATTGGATAGAGTAATTGAGGTATTATGGTCCGTGTCCACACGGAATGAGACATGACGAGATAAATCTCAGTAGCATGTACACACATTGAGGGTTTGATTTGGAGTATCATCAATTGGCATGGCCGTTACTTCGTGGTGTAACATGATTGATTTTATTGCTTTATTTCACCTTAATAGCATTCTTTCAGAATTTTTTTTATACAAATAACGTACATTCAATGTTAAACGTCATTCTTGTTACTTACCTACACCCACTGATACGCGATTCCGGTTAATTAATCTTGAAAAGTGAATTCATAACTAACAAATATACCAACATTTTCATTGATACCTTAAAACCGGTATTAATGGTGTGTATACAGTGTATCTAAACTGTCCGCAATACACATTACAAAATAACATAAAACAAATAATAATACAAGTGTTGTCCCAACGCACCGGTAATTTTTTTTAAGATTTACTAAAATTAGTGGTCTCGGTTAGACGAAACATCTGTTTTAGGAGAACACATTCTTATTGTGAAGTTGTAATTATTCAGAACATAGGTCTGTGATATTTTAAATATGATGTTCCGTACAGGAAACAAGAACTGTATTTGTAGGGTGGTTCGCCGGTTCGCTCTGGTAGCTCGGACAAAATTATCTGCAGCGTGGTGCAGCGGTCCAGGGGGGTCCAAAATCTTGTCCAGTGTAGCAGCCGATGTCAGTGTGAATTTCCAGGTCCGTGATCCAAAGTCGAAGCCAAGTCAGGAAGCCAGAAGATTCAGTAGTCCAAGTAGTAGCAAGGTCGAAAGATGAGAAGAAATAAAAAAGTCCAGTTTGCTTTATCCAGTCCAGTGGTGCGAGAGACGAATGAGACGAGAGTGAGCTTTGCAGCCACTGGACCATTATTTATTTCACATGTAAAAATAACACGAGCGCTACAGGCTCCAGGAGACCTCCTCCAATCAAAATGCCGGATCCGTCCCCCTGCCGCCCCGCTGCGGTCCAGCGCAGCCACCCCCTGGCGGCGAGATCTCGAAACTTGGTTCATTTTTCTCGCCGCACAGTTGAAGACGGCAGACTTCGAATTTCTCCGGCATTTCCTGTCTCCTCTTTATAATTCTACTTTTTCAGGCACCGCGAGTATTTTATCTTATAATCTTTATTGCTCCTCGCGATGCCTGATAAGTCTTACCCGGGGCGATGGCCCGGGGAATTAATTATCGCACCTCAAACTTGGAAAACTCGTTTTCAATACCTAAATGATTTTTGAGGTGCGTAATATTATCGCCGGGCGATCGCCCTTTCCATTCTCTATTTATTAACATAACATATTCCTTACAAATAATTTCCTATGACTAGTTATGCTAATTCTAAAAATATCGTTTTCCTGCGCGCTGGTGGGGGCGGAGTCTCGCAGCGGCCCGCTACCCCCTCCACTCGGCGGTCTGTTGACACAGTGGCGGGGAGAATCCAGTGGCGTGGAATGCCGGGCGGAATGTTTCTGTGACGCGGAAAAAATGGCCTCTTCCTATTCATTCATTTCTCGGGCCACTTTTTCTCGCGTCCGTAGTTTGCAATGCTGTGCGGAACATATGAATTAAATATATTAATTATAAAGATATACATATAAAATCAATTTTATCGAAAAATATTGTTGTTGCGCCACCGGGATTCGAACCTGGATCTCTTTCCTAACCGGGGAAGGTGCTTTATCCAACTAAGCTACAGCGACATTATTGGCTCTGTCAAATGATGGAACGATTAAATGTATTAATATCAAAAAGGTAACATATAGGGTCGAAAATTGTCGCTAAAAATAATTTCGCTGTAGCTTAGTTGGATAAAGCACCTTCCCCGGTTAGGAAAGAGATCCAGGTTCGAATCCCGGTGGCGCAACAACAATATTTTTCGATAAAATTGATTTTATATGTATATCTTTATAATTAATATATTTAATTCATATTTGAAACATCTGTTGTTCCAAAATTTTTGAAAAAAAGGCCCATACAATGTATAGCACGCATATTTCGACTGACAAATTTTGAATTTTAAATAGTTTTCTACTGATCTTAACGTATTCTCCGTACTCTAAATGAAAAACAAAGGACGAAATTAAATATTACTTGGTAATTAATGATATAAATTTTGATCGTCACAAACGAAAATTTAATGAGAATTCTTAATTTTCTTAAAGAGAAATGTCAATATGACCCTTTGAAAGTGCAGATATGACCTTTTGAAGAATATTTTTTTCAAAAGACTAAACAAATAAATCTAATGTCAGATATTTGATAAAATGAAAATATTGCGATGCTGGTATAAGGTGATTTAAATGAATGTGACTAAAATAATATATAATATATCTAAAAAATACATAGTTCTAATTATTTTATTTACTTGACGTTGGATATTAAAAAGTGTTTCCGGTACTCGGATAAAGAAAGACAGGAAAATTGTGGAGCTCGATAAAGTATTGACATTAAACAGGGTGCTCAGAGAAAATGACACAATAAAAATTGCCAACAAATGTGCAGCTGATTTTCTTTACTACACTAACCATCCTATGTTTTTGGCGCCTGTAATTTAAACAGAAATATAGTTAATGAGGGTTATTTAAAAAAAAGTTTATTTTTAATAAAGAAAGTGTTTTTGATTTTATTGTGAAAAAGTATTGTTATGTTTTAATACAATTCTTTATTAAATGAACACCTTCATTATATGCGTAGTTAGTGGAGTCTATGAAAATGGCCAATTCTATCAACCGGTATAAGTTCTACGACGTTAAAATATTATTATTTATTAGAAAATAAAAAATTAGGCTCGTTGTCTATATTTCATCAATAATTTATTGATATCTCTACCTATTGAGGGAAAACTCGCATTGGAGAACATTTTTAATTAAAAACCAACCATTGCTGCAGACGCTGAATAGTTTACATGAAGTGAACTGAACAGCCAGGATTTCTCTCATCTCATCAATCGTGGGGAAGGGGAACACGGAATGGGAGGATCCATCCAGGGTGCCCCGTCTCGGATGGAGGGAATTATGGGGTACCTAATTATTTATGAGTCTGCAATCATCGATCTAATAACCATCCGTATTTTTCCCTTCATCAATGGATGCTTAAAACCGACTATTTTTTACAACTTTAATTAAGTCGGTGGGTAATTTGAAAGAAAGAGGGTGATCGTGATAAAATCAGCAAATGGTGATTGAAATATACATTTTCAGGAGGTAAGGTAATGGCCGCTTCGCGGCAACAGCCGGTGTTTCTGTAAAACTTATTTACTTATGTTGAATATATAATTTATTGTCCAAAATAGGAAGTGGTAAACCACATTACAACTTAACTTAATCAGACATATTTTTAAAAATATCATATTTTTTACATTACATTACAATTTTTATTTTTTGCCAAACTGCAGAAATAATTTTATGGCAAGGATTTCTCTTCATATAGTAAATAAAGTAATTAACATCGTAAATTAAATTAAAGTACGTATAAAAAAATAAATAAATTAAAGTAATTAAGTTACATTGTAAAAGTAAACTAAAATATTATCAACAATACAACAGAGAAAACAAATAATTATGTGTGTTCTTTCACTCTATATTTCAATAATAACAACTTACAATTCCTGCAACACACGTGCCACCCGGCAAAAGATTTTTTTGTCTGAATTTTTCAAACCATTCTGTTTCAACACTATAGGTATTTTAATGTCATGGGTAATTTGTAAAAAAGAACAGCTATATAATTTTACAATCTAATGAGACAATACGGTAAGAGAGACATTTTTGGTATTCTGGAATTTATATGTTTGCATGATTCTAGGAAATAGTTATGTTCAAAACGAATGATATTTTTAAAATTAATGCAGCCATGTCAAATTGGTGATCTTGTTCCATATCCTACATAGATCTTTAACGAAATTTGAATAGAATAATTATAAACATTCAAAATGTATGGAAATCCTTAGAATTCCGATGAATAATGTTGTCTCTTTTCATCTCATGTAAATAAAATGGTATAGCTGTCCCCCATTATAGTTATAAATACAAGTAGTTGAGATAAAGAATTAATGCAGCAATGTTGAATTGGTTAATTTGTTCCACATCCTTGGTAGATATGTAACAGAATCTGAATAGAATAATTACAAATATAAAGAAATAATTAGAATTCTAATGAATAATGTTGTCTCTATTTATCTCATGTAAATTCAATTATATAGCTGTCCTTTACAATAGATTAACGTTTATATAGATATACGTTGTTGAGTTAAATGATTAGATTGATATTCCCTTACAAGGTGAAACGTCAAGTATATTATACGAGTAGAATCAAAAATCAAGTGGTTTATTTTCATATATATGATATAAATGAAAACTTATCTGCGAATGTATTTGTTTAGTTCGTCTGAATTTTATGATTAATTTGTTTAGATTACAATTATTACGCTGGACCTCGCGCAAGGAATATGTGACGCGGCATCGTTGTTTACTAAAGTAACGGTAAACAGTTTAACTGTTATGTATATATCTACACTCCGAAGCCATATCCCTATCTTTTAGTTTATCAATCATAACATTTCTTGATTTGAGGTGAGCTATAATAATAATAATAATAATCATATTAATCATAATAATAATCATAATAATAATCATCATAATAATTATAATGATGATGATGATGATGCATGCACCTTTAGTATATCAAACAATGAATAATTCACAAGTAAGTCGTGATTTCAAGACCTCCCGATTGGAACATAAAATAACAATTCCTGAGACAATAGTAGTGGCGACCATATGGACGTACAGCGGCCACAATTAGGTCGCTCGCGGAGCCTAGTCCAGAACCAATCTACTCTCGCTACAGGTCCGGCCTATTGCAGCCTCCTTACTTCCATCTTCTTCAAGATATCTGGGAAGTCATAATTCTTCTTCCTTCCATCCCTGATCTCAAACTACTTTACGTTCATACGTCGACCCCTCAGAATAACAAGGTTCCATCTGACACTAACACCGTTTTGAAATAATGAGTTCAAAAGTGTTGATCGAATTTCAACATACATTAACGTTTATTTTGTTTTGAGTATGAAAATTAGATCAATTTTAATGTATTAACTAATTTTCAGTATTATCAATGACCACTGTGAGATGAGGGAAATTAAAAATAAATAAAAACATTGTAAATTAACAATAATGATCCATAAATTGAAATAAATAACTGATGCAGTTGGAACTATTTCCTCTAATATCCGTTAAATATAGGATGTGTATGAAAAAAATAAAGAATTATGCATTTGGAACCCATTTCACGCGATAAGTTATATTTCTGTTATACTTTTAAAATTAGCAATATTATCTTTCTGGTTAAAATTCATATTTTTATTTATTATCTTTGTTTTATTAACCACTATACTGAGTTTAAATACATCTACCGGTTTCGAAAAATAAAATAGATTTTTAAAAATAGATTCTGACAAAAAAAAAAAAAATATATGTTTTAGTTAGTTATGACATCCTGAAGAAGAAAATGGTATTTTTCGAAACCGGTAGATGTATTTAAACTCAGTTTAGTGGTTAATAAAACAAAGATAATAAATAAAAATATATTTCTGTTAGTTGGAACCTTGTTTATTCCAAGGGGTCGATGTATCATTGTTCCTTGCTATATTAATTCCTAAATATTTAAATTGCTTAACCGATTAAAAAACTTGGCAAATTACGATAGATGCAGATAATCATTTTGTTTTATTTTAGGAGAACACATTCTTATTGTGAAGTTGTAATTATTCAGAACATATAGGGTCGAAAATTGTCGCTAAAAATAATGTTGCTGTAGCTTAGTTGGATAAAGCACCTTCCCCGGTTAGGAAAGAGATCCAGGTTCGAATCCCGGTGGCGCAACAACAATATTTTTCGATAAAATTGATTTTATATGTATATCTTTATAATTAATATATTTAATTCATATTTAAAATTTTGTTTTAGGTTCATTCTGGGGTAATTTATTTTAAAACCGCTGATAGTACAATTTCTCAACTATGCGTTATGAGGTACTTAATCTGTACACATCTCGACAGTCGACAGTTTGTTATTAATGAAGCACATATCATGTGGAGATACCAATTAAATATCCACACCGCCGATAGTCAGTGTTTGCTCTCGCTCTCTATCCTCATCAAATACTCCAAAGTTAGTTTATGACCAGTGTAAGATGCCACTACTAATCTGTTGACATTTCGTTAGCGCCTCTCGCTCTGCTGCAAACCATATTATTGCAGAGTTTAAAGAAGGCTGAAATTTTTTTAAAATCCGTATTTCAAAAAACTGACGTAAAACTGTTCCGCATTTTGGAACATATTGAAAAGTAGCCAGGACAATGCTGCATATGTCAGACAACAAGCCGCACAATAAACTACGAGTATATATCTTATGTTTATCATGTTATATTATAATATATTTACATCTGTTACAATAAAAACACGTATGTCAATAAATTCTATTAAATATGTATGTAAGTAATGAAATTGGAATAAAAAAATAATAAGTTGTGACCATGAAATAAAGTCTAGGCCTTCTGAAAAGTCAAGATATAGATATCTCACAGAGACAAATATATTCTTTTTAAATGAGAAGTATGGAATTACAGGGTTTCTAAAAGACAGCGAAACTTTGATGCGGCACGTAAGCGAACTCTCGTTATTTGTTCGATGATGAATATTTGGTCGATTTTGTCGACCCAACTAATTATTTACTACCTCAGCATAATCCAGATATCAGATCCATCTGAAAATTTTGTTAACATGTCGAGAAGATTGCTATGGAATTTAAATCACAAATCTGGGATCAAGAAGATATCTCAATATCTGTAGACACGCGTGTATAATCATTACATTATTAGTAATTATTCATTTTATGATTGGATTTTTATTTAGTATTAAAGTATACGCTCTCCGCTTAAATATCGGACAAATGACCACCTCAGCTTCGGCTGCAAAACTGGGTTATTTTCACAATATTTTCGGTTAGAATTTTTGCAAAATCTCTGACTAATTTAATCGATAACACGTCAGATTTCGTTTTTGAGGTCGTCAATTGTTCGCGGACTGCTGGTGCAAGACCTTGGATATTAATTAATGTCAGCATTCCGTGAAATTATGCGACCAGGAAATTGTTGGTGCAGTAAATTAACTGTTGCTCAAGTTGTACGGCGGGTTCTGTTGGAACCAAATTTGTTCAAGATCCATATTGTCTACTAAAAAAACTCCTTTATCGTGTTACGGTAGCAATCACTATTCACAATTATATATATATATATTTAATATAAATCAACTGACGAACTGTCGGCTGTAAGAATGGTTAACAGGCTAATCGCATTTTCTAATTGGATGAATCATTGCACGAACGCACAATTGCTGGATTTACACCCACAAAGGCACTGTTAGAGACAAAGCAATTTTTTTTATTACATATGGATGAGAATGGTGAACGTTATATTTGTATAAAGTGATCACCTAAGTCAGCCAACACGACCCATACTTTCATATTTTTCCATTAAATAAAATAGAAAATAGCTTCGTCTCTATGAGATATCTATTGTTTGGATGAATCATAAATAACCGTTATCAACTGCAAAACAAAAAAATGTAGCGAAATTTAAATCCGGCGTTCAATTCGGGCCACCCTGTACTAGTCTGTTGACTTGTGTACTAAGTATATTTGCTTAAAAAAATACGACGATATTAGGCGCATGTGTGCCACGCGCCAGCTGGCTGATTGGACTACACAGCCCGACATGTTGATACGCTCGTCGAGGAAGCGAGGTCGATAATGAAACGAAATCGTGACAGTGGCGTACCGTCCTATGTAGTCCATAATTACCACAGTTTTGTGTTGGCAGTCCTGTATTTGTTGTGAGTTCCATTGCTCAAGACGTGTTAGATTTATTGTTTAATTTAATAATTAGTTTGTGAGTTAATGAGTTTGTAGTTCAACACATATTTGCTACCACTCGACACCAGTTTCGTGGCGACTTTTATATATTGGATAAAATAAACAGTTGTTGCTGTCACGTGCATAACTCGAAAGATCAATATTCCATTTTGTTCAGGAATTGTACAAAATTAAACTTGTACTCATAATCGTAATACGTAAATAGTGAAAAAACCCATCATGAATTAACTGTATCAAAATTAGAAATAACATATATAATAATACGTTTATTTAAAAGATATATTTAATTTTAATTAATTCATATCACGCTCGATTCAGTGCCACGGCGAGCTCGACATCAATAATAAAATACGTTTGAATAATAAAGATATATGATGCAAGTGTTGATGGCACCAATAGAGGACGTCCGCGGAAGACTTGGCACGACCAGGTAAGCCAGATAGATACTGGAGGATGGTGAATATTCGGCGAGCTTGTATGAGAAGATGTACGAATGTGGATGAGGCGAGAACTGTGTGTCATGATGGAAGAGTGTTGCACTCTATCCTATTTGCCTACTTTAAAACGGCGTGATGGTAAGTTAGTTAGTTGTGAAAACATAATATTTTAAATATTTAAAAATTACGTGGATAATTGTGGATAATTGTGAAACAAAGTAGATCGAGATTTTTTACTATAAATAATCTAATCCCGACAAGATGTGAATGGATTACACAAAACCATGTATGTACATAATTAATTAATGTACAAACATAATTAAGAGTAATCAAAATATTAATTCAAGATTCTGTAATTATTTAAAAAAAAATCCGAATACATGTAAATACATTATGTTATTTTAAAGCTTTGTATAGGTAGTTGCGATAGTTACGAGGGTCGAATGTCAGATTTATAACATCGGTAATCATAATATAACAAATTGATTATCTCAACTAACCAACGGGAGCGTGCAGTGCATACAGGGAAACAAATGTAAATTAAATAATTAGATTAACATAAACCTAAACATTATTTTATGATTAGCGCCATCTGTGTACCAGTAGTGACTTTAATTGCTTAGTTTTAAAAACTACCACTTGGGGGGGGGGGGGGGGGGGGGGGGGGGGGGGGGTAAAAAATATATATATTATTGGGATTTTTTTGTTTGGGGGGGGGGGGGTTTTTTTTTTGGGGGGGGGGGGTTTTGGGGGGGGGTGGTGGGGGGGGTTTTGGGGGGGTTTGGGGGGGGGGGATTAGAAAGCGTCACATTGGAAAGAGGGGGGGGGGCGTAACTTAGTGAGTTGGATATTGAATATGGGGGTATGTATTGATAGTGATTGGTCCATTGGAATAATTGGATATGGTAGGTGGTTTTTGAAGGGAGGGTGCTGTGTGTTGTGTAGGTTAAGGGGAGGGGGTGTGTTATGTTGAAATTGTGTTTTTTAGAGGTATTTATAGGATTTGATGGTGGGAATCGTACAGAGGGTAGTGGAGAGTGGGGTAGTGGATGTCGGGTTTTAAGGTGGTTGGAGGTGGGGTAGGGTATGGGGGATGTGGGGGGGGGGATGGGGGTTTTTATATTTGGTTTTGATTTAGTAGAAGTAGAGTTAAGTGTTTGTTTTTTTGGTGGGGAAGGGTGTGGTAGGTGGTTATGGGTGGGTACATTTAAAGGAGCCAGGTGTCCAGGTGAGAGAAAGGGTTCGTAAAATCGTCCGTACATTTCTGAGATGGGATGATTGGGAGTTGGTTATGTTATGTAAGTCGGATATTCGTCGGATTTATTTGGTCGAAAGACGGGGGTGTTTATAGAAAGTTCATGTCATTGGGGATGGACATATGATGGGGGGTAATATCATTAGTAACAGAGTAATCTAAATCTATACCTACTGCACGCCACTGCTAACCAACTAACTTACCATCACGCCGATTCCTCGCAGGTGTAGGCAGAGAGAATAAAGTGCCACACTCTTCTGTCCTGACACACAATTCTCGCCTCATCCACATTCGTACCTCTTCTCACACAAGCTCGTCGATTATTGAGTCTTCTAGCAGGACCGTCTTCCAGTATCTGGTTTACTTTCCGTGGACGTTCTGTATTTCTAGTCTCATCAACACTTGCATACACACACATGTGCCTTTTTTACTATTCTCTTCTCATTCATCCGTTCCATAGAGCTAAACCACCTAAGTGATCCTTTTTTAATTCTATTCACTATGCTAAGATGAGCGATATATTCATTTCTAATTTCTTCATTCTTTACTCTGTTTGATTAGCTTCATCGTTATAAATCTAATAGAATTTTTTTATAAATATGTTAATCACCGTACCCACAAAAAAACAACGCGTTCGGGTCATCAGTAGCAGGTATAGATGTGTTGATATCTCATACTCACATGCCAATCCCATGCGATCCAGATGCCAATCCCGCTTCATTCACATTCTTATTCATGTTATTTACGAATTTCCTCTACTCCCATTGCCTCGCACGTTCCATGCCCAGATTGTGTCAGCAAACATACAAAAATGAGCCTGTAAACAAAAATGTAGACTGCATTCGTGTTAGTTTGGCGCGAACGGCTCAGCCGCCGGTAGTGCCGATACCCTCAGTTCCGTCAGTGCTCGTGAGGGGGGAATTGGACCGGACCGCTCAAGTCACACATTTGCATCTTTAAAAATTATTTAAAGTATAAACATGAAGGTGGTGACGCCAAAAATTGCCTCAGTGCAAATGTTCGTGGTTTTGTGCCTCACTGTGTTCGGCGCGCTCATCTTCTGCTACATGAAGTATGGACCTGGCGGCGACACGACGAACGAAGAGAGAAAATATATGGAATTTAACTTAGAAGATGATAATGCAGATTTAGTGTCAATCAAAAAAGAATTAAAATTTATCCTCATGTGGACTCACGACTACACGGAACCTTTCAAGTTCTTCAAACAGGGTCGCGAACATTTCATAGAAATGGGCTGTCAGTTCAACAACTGTTACCTGACAAGGAACAAAAACTATTTAAGTAACGTAACGCAGTGGGACGCGCTACTGTTTCACGCTCCAGAATATACCAAAAATGGAAACTCGTGGCATCACCCTCTGCCGGAAGACAGAAGTGCCCGCCAGGAATACGTCTTTGCTTGCGTCGAATCCGGGTCTAACTACCCCATCTGTGACGCGAAATGGGAAAACTACTTCAATTGGACCATGACGTACATGCTGGACTCGGACGTGCCGTGGGAGTACTTTACCATCAGGGACCGGCGGACCAATAACATCGTCGGCCCGGGAGACGTACACTGGAGAGACGACATGCAGAATGTATCAGAAGAAGTGAAAAGCGCTTTGAAAAAAAAAACTAAGCCAGTGGCGTGGTTTGTTTCCGACTGTCATACGATCGGTAGACGAGAAGACTATGCGAAGGAGTTGAAGAGAGAAATGATGGCGCTGGGAATGACCCTGGATACGTACGGCAAATGCGGAGAGTTGTCATGTTCCACGAGCAACAAGACCGCGTGCGGCTTGAAGCTGCAGGCAGAATATAGATTCTATCTGGCATTCGAGAACACTTTCAACACCGACTACGTCACGGAGAAACTGCTAACGGCCATGCAGTTTGATGTGGTGCCCATCGTCTGGGGAGCAGGAAACTACTCGAGGTTCTTTTTTTAAATCTCGCTATTGTTACATACTGGTTAAGAGCGGTCTTCCTGCTATCAACGTAGTATTTAATCAGGCCTATTCTCAAAATTGCGATATTGAAATGAAGGTGATTGTTACACCAACCCTCAAAAATAGTGTTATACTTGAATGAGAGAGAGGGAGAGAGAGTGAGGGAGTGAGGGAGATAAACGTACCATAATCTGTCAAAACTATCTGTCTATTTTTGAGGGTTGGTGTAACAATCACCTTCATTTCAATATTGCAATTTTGAGAATAGGCCTGAATATCTGTTGACGCAGCGGCCAGTTCTGGTTAGAGGACGCTTTTCGAATTTGGTTTGCTTTCAATACTTTCTTTTTTCTTTTAATATAAAAACAAATTCTTAACATGATTATATTATTAAGGAGAACACATTCGTATTGTGAAGTTGTAATTATTCATGACAGACGGTCTGCGATATTTTAAATACAAATTAAATGTGTTAATTAGAAAGATATACCTGTAAAATCTATTTTATCGAAAAATATTGTTGTTGTTACCGGGATTTGAACCTGGACCTCTTCCAATTCGGGGAACGTGTGTTAACCGATTATGCTACAGTACAACAGTTGAACGATGGATGTATCAATTTGAAAAAGTGATAAGGTTCGAAAATTTGTCGTCAAGCAAAGTTTCATCTGGCATTTTGTGTATCAAAATTCTTATAATAACTTTCTCTGTAAAACTGTACTACCATAGCCAAATTCCTGTTTGTTTAAGAGACACCTAACAAGAAAACATGTTATATTTCAGTAACACTTGGAATATTTCTGAAAAAATAACTGTTAATTAGAAAATGGGTTAAATTTATTATCATAATTATATAGCGGTACTTTTATAAATTCTTAACTCCATGGGCGATGAACGAAATTCTGCCAAAAAAATATTATTCTCAATATCTCAGTTTGATGTAAATGTCAAATGATACCTTCTTGTTCCAAACGCACTGTGGAGGGCTATCGCTTCTACAACCTGCACGCATCCTGAATATACCTGGGTGCAAACGATAAGCTCGCATCAACTTTAAATGTACACCTGGTACCGACCCACAAATTGACGACAATATATCGCGGCGTAGCAGCCCCGGGAGCTAGCCATAACCATTCGTGCGATGTCCTTGAGATCAAATATATGCGTGTGTGTCAGAGCGCCCGCACTGCCGGGGTGATATGTATATGTGTGTGTGTGTGTGTGTGAGCGGGGATAAAAGGATGATGAAGCGAGGTAAAAAAGATTTATAATTGTCATATAAGAGTTTCTCTTGGACCACCAACAATCTTACAGTACGTAATAATTCTCTTCCTGAACAGTTCACCAGCAAACGCTTCACCATCTCACTACTCATATCTTACCTGTTATTGTGTATTTGTACGCAATAAATGCCTATTAACTATTAAATCATCAACTGTGAGTACTTCTTAATTGTTCCACCAGCTCTGGCCACACACATACACACACACACTGTAACCCCTATGCCTCTAATTTTTAATAAGTAGTTTGACAATAAATTGATTAAAATTTTCTTGACTAATTCAATCCACTTCAATTCCAGATTTGCCCCGCCAAATTCTTACATCCACGCCGGACAACACAGTCCTCTTGCCCTGGCGAAACTAATTCACAGGCTGATGCAGGACACTGACGAGTATGCGGAGTACTTCAAGTGGCGACAGTACTACTCCTATCACTTGGTGTACGACAGCTACGAGACGCACCCGGTGTGCAAGCTGTGCAAAGCCCTCAACGACCCTGACAAAACGAGACGGAGAGTCAAGGAGAACATCAGGACTTGGTGGAACGGAGAACGGGGGTTGACGGGCTGTTAATAAATATAACATTAAACAAATTAAATCATAAAAATGTCAAACCTATTGACACTTGCCAATGAAATTGGGACGAGGCTCGAACCCCCGATTACTAAATCACCGTTATCATCGCCTGTACTATGTATTGAGTTCTAGTGAAACGTTTTCTCAAAAATGTTTTCAATTTTTCAGGACTGTACCCCGAATCTTTGTGTGAAGTTTTTTGTGTTATCCGAAACGTCAGCTGCAGAGGTCGAAGACAAATGGCAGAATAGCCCAGAAAACGCTACCCAGGTCGTCCTTGTTTATGCATTGAACTAAATGATAATGTAAACACAATCGGGAGAAATGAACCGAAATAATATTTTCTAGTTTCTCGTTCAATCAAATGCACAATAAATAGTGAAAAATTTTCACTTTGAATCCTGGTGCTCAGAAAATATCGTTTTTTTAAATGAAACTTTTAATTACGGAAATAGATATTTAATAATTCATCCTAAAATATTTTATACAAAGACTGCTTTCGTTTAGAACGTCGCTTACGCCATTGTAACTTTGTGAAATATTTCAAACCTGTACCTGCGCGTGCGAAAGAGACGACACCAGTACCGGTATCGTCTCTATCGCAAAATGGTTTTGTAAATAGTTGACCTGTGCGCATGATAGAGAGATGTGCGAATAAACTACCTAAGCTAAAAAAAACAAACAATTTTTATAGCTCGATGTGCCATTTACCAACAAATTACAAATAAAAAAATAAATATAAAGCTAAGAATGTTCGTATTATATTTTAGTTACCATATAATTTCATTTGTATTATAGATTGTGTAGAAATGGATACGTCTGAATAAATAAATATTATTGTAGATATATCGATTTTCCGTTAACACAAAAAAGAACTATACGGCTTTATCGAAGTAATAATAATAATCTTTTCATATTTTGCGATTTTATTTCACTAGTGAATTAGCGGTACACGCTCAAATTTCTATAGTTTGGCCAAAGCTATTTTAATTTGATCTGTTCACCTTCTTACTCGTTTACATATTCTTAAACAATTATGATTTTTTCACTGGATTCAGTTTGCAATCATTCAATAATACGGTACATAAAAATACAGTACAGATCGCCCAGTTTCTCGTCCCCTGCATCACTTAATCAACACACAATTAAATCCTGGATATAGCGATATTAGGGTGGGTCTCCGTTATAGCCTTATTTTAAAGTTACCAAAATTTCCATTTTAAACACGTCTCGAACGTTAGCCATCGTGACCCGTGAAATGGAATATTATTTGTGGTACGGAGAAATTACAGAATGCGAATGGCGCCATGTTAATTCATTAGTGACATTGGACATTGGTCGCCTGTAAAATAATCGATTAATGGAGTTTGTGCCATAGACAAAATTACTATGAGAAGTGCGAGTGACACCGGATTGCCTGTGTGTGAGTTTATACTTTACAACACCCACCAGGTGACAGCAGATTGTGTACCATACATACATACAGGGGCAAAGTTTGTTTTCCTAATTTTTTACAGTTTACGATTATGCATTACTTGCTCAGTGTCACCAATAATTGGTTTTTTCTTTAAGACTACACGAAACAGAATGATTATAATGATTATCTTTTGGAAGAAACTATTGTGGGAGTGTTTCCAGTAGCTTATTCAGTAGCAGTCAACTACGTGCCGGCGATTGCTCTTCTGCAACATACTTAAGTAATGTTTTTATCGAGTTAGGTATCCAGATGGATGCGTAATAAATATTTTCAAGAATTTTGCTTCTAAACGCAACCGTGAAATTATTTTAGACACCTACTGCTAAACTATAATACGAGGGGCAAGTAAAAAATAAGGTTCCTAAATTTTTTTCAGGTATAAGGTATTTTTTATTGCAATAAATAAGTAAACCATCTGAAAGCTTGTACTTTATTCTATTTTTCTATGCAGTCTCCTGATTTTTCTATGCATTTTTCCTGACGAGTTATCCACTTCTGAAAACCCGCTTCGAAGAATTCCGCCGCTAGGCCGCCGATGAACTTGGTGACCGCTTCTTTCACCTCTTCACCCACCGCGCGCACACCTTGCGATAACCAAGTTTATCGGTCAAAATGTTGTCGATGGTTTTTTCACAAACCTCAGGAACCTGGATAGCAAGCTCCCGAAGCGTTACTCTCCGATCTTCGAGGAGAATGCGCTCAATCTTCGCCACGACTTCGTCCGACACCGATGGCCTCCCACTCCTTTGCTCGTCGTGGACGTCTGTGCGTCCTTCGGAGAACTCCCTGCACCATTTGCGGACGTGTTGGACGCTGATGCAAGCTGTGCCATAAACTTCTTCCAACTGTCGATGAATTTCAACAGGTTTAAGCTTCTTCGCGTTTAAAAATCGAATCATCGAACGGATTTCACACCTGGCGGTAACGGCGATGGCGGGTTCCATAGCGGATGGCTGTCAGGCCTTTACTGAGCGTCGCAGCGTTTGCTCCCGGTAGTGGGGATGTAGTTAAGGGACCAACAATCAAGGCGGTGTTTCCGGATTTCGCCTAGCATCTCGCGTGGCGAGTGTACAGCGTAAGGAACCTTATTTTTTACTTGGCCCTCGTAGTATAAAATGGAGTATTTTATTTTGTATTTTTATTTATTATCTTTGTTTTATTAACCACTAAATTGAGTTTAAATACATCTACCGGTTTCGAAAAATACCATTTTCTTCTTCAGGATGTCATAACTAACTAAAACATATATTATTGTTTCTTTGGCAGAATCTATTTAAAAAAAATCTAATTTAAAAAAAAAAAAAAAATTATTCGAGTAAATTTGTATTAAGTAATGATTTGAGTTAGGTACTAAAAAAAAACAATAATACATGTTTTAGTTTGTTATGACATCCTGAAGAAGAAAATGGTATTTTTCGAAACCGGTAGATGTATTTAAACTCAATTGAGTGGTTAATAAATAAAAATATGTATTTTAACCACAAAGTTAATATTCCTAATTTTAAAAGTATAATTTATTTTGTGATTGACTTCCTACAAAGCACGTGAGTAAATGGAACTTGTGTTACATGCCTTAATTCTTTGAAAATGTGACTGTTAAAGTTTATTAACATAACATTATAAAAGTATTACCTTTTGATATAATTCAAATATTTATATGTATCCTATATATATTTCATATTTAAACTTAGCACCATTTTATAATGTTTATTTGTATTATTTCCAATATATAAATGCTGATTATTGATTAATTATAATTATTAAGGAAAACACATTTTTATTGTGAAGTTGTAATTATTCATATTTTTATTTATTAACTTTGTTTTATTAACCACTTAATTGAGTTTAAATTTGAGGTTAATAAAACAAAGATAATAAATAAAAATATGAATTTTAACCACAAAGTTAATATTGCTAATTTTAAAAGTATGTAATTATTCAGAACATAGGTCTGTGATATTTTAAAAACTAATTAAATGTTTTAATTAGAAAGATATACATATAAAAATATTTTTATGAAACTAGATGTATTAATTTGAAAAAGTGTAACATACAGGTTCGAAAATTTGCTGTTAAAAGTAGTCTCTGTAGCATAGTTGAATAATGTGCGCCTTCCTCGGTTTGGAAAGAGATCCATGTTCGAATCCCGGTAGCGCAACAATAATATATTTCGATAAAATTGATTTTATATGTATATCTTTTTAATTAATACATTTAATTAGGATTAATTATGCTTAATAATTATATCAGCTCGGGCAAATGCAAATATATTTAATAAATAAATTAAAAAATCTGTGTTTTTTTAACCAGTTTTCTATAATTTATCTTAAAATCAGATTATTAGAAAAAAAAAACATTATTTTGATAACTAAAACAAAGTTCGACATGTAATAAGTTCTAATCAAAGGTGTTTGAAAAACTTGCAATAAATTTATAGTAGCTTTCAACGGAAAAAAATAGAGGTCTAACAAAAATGTAAGGATGTGTATGTAGGGATTGTGGTTATTGAAGATTATTGACTGTGATTTATCAGAAGATTTTGTGGATGTGAGATTGAAGCCCCTAACATCTTCTAGTCTCACGCGTGTTTGTGCATGTCGCAGTATATATGGTGTGCGTGTGTGACTATCTAAGTTTTGTCGGTTGTCGTTTATTGATGGATGAATTATACAGAGGTGGTATACAGTTAAATGCGTGTATGTGGCTGAACGCTGGAGTGGCTCGCTCGAGATGCGGATGAAAGGAAGGTCTGCGGAGAAGTGGTTGCTAGATCCTAGGGCAGTGTCCGTCATAATGTATGGTATCTGCTGATTGGTTGAATGCTTATATGGTCGTTTAGTGAGTCCCAACACGGCCATGTCTGTGGGGCGCGTGCAGGGTCACTACATGTAAATCAAAATTTGACGACAATGTTTAGGATTACTGTACTGTAATCTTTTGTTTAGTATTTTGTAATACATATTATTGTGTAATACACTTTTACGATGCACTTCCATTGCAGTTGATACAATTTTTATGTAAGGGTTCCAATAAGTTATTTCAAAATATTATTTTTATAATTTACAATTTTTATAGATTAAACTAAGTTAGCTTACGGAATGTATAATTTTTATGAAAACTATCTACACTAACAGATTGACTTCGAAAGAATATTATAATGTCAACATTAGAATAGTATTCTTATCGTCCGTGTGAACATTGAAGTTGTCACTGCACAGCACTCCAAACAGTCATTAAATAGCTTTTATGACTGGTGGGAAAACACGACAGAATGATTTTTTGATTTCATTGTACTTCTGTTGTTTCAAACACGCGCATTTATATATGTATGTATATGTATATCAATAAGAATTAAACTTTCTAAGTATAAATATAGTTTAACAAAGCTTATTAAAAAAACATACAATTTTAATAAAATATATAAGAAATGTGTTACGAGTGTGACCAAATCTATGCGAAATTAATCTATCATTCATAATGTGGAGGATAGTGTGAATGAAATGAACGGTTTGTGTAAAGTCGTTTATTTGATTAGAAGATAGAACATCAGATACAGAAGATAGCGGAGCATGAAGATAAATAATATAGAAGCGAGTGAGTGCGCTTGGTCTCAGTTACGACTGGATCCACCCCGAGACCTGTCGTAGTGAAGTGAAAGATGTGTCGCCGGTCAGCGATCAGACTTAGGCGACTGGTCTTTGATGCAGCCAGCGTTTTCAATTCTAGTGTCGCTCTCGTCGTCCATCGGATACGAGCTACGATGCTAGCGGTAGATTGTCAGCCCGGGCTAACCTGGCGTCCTTCCATGTCATGGATGGAACATTGGGTCCCCAGGTCTCATGTCTCATGTCAGCTTCAATCGGTACTTACATTTCTATTGGTTTTCGCCAGATCAGGTCCATGGACCACTAGATACGAGTTATCTTTTATCTGCAGTTGATTTTACAAATGACTTTCATGTAAGAGGCCATGGAGATCCAAGCTGAGCCCGGAGGGAACCCGCTCCTCGAAGCAGTTACCGAGTGTTGTTCCAACAAAGAGTGCTGTCATTAATGAGTTTTACCTTGGTTTTCGGGGCAAAACTCACCGCCAACTCTTCGCATAATCAAGGCCAAGGATGCCCCGCATCTCGCCATATTTTTCTTCCTTTTAGTTTTATTCAAGGCCCGCACTTCTTTTTAGACAGCACCAGACGTGATTCGCTCCAAAACCAGAAGTGACAGTCCATAGACTCCTGCCGTATAGCGGGCGTCTGATTGGAAAACAGGAATATGGTGGGCACACACACATCTGTTTTTTTCTATAAAGGTGGTGCGCTTTCAAACGTGACAACTGTTTTATTACTTAACCAAAATCGATGTAACAACTAAACACATGCATATGAAGCGTGACCTCAAAAATGCAAGATTTCCATAAAAAAAAATGAATTTTTTCTCAGTTATATATCATTAGTGTATTATAATACACGCGGGAAGCAGCCAAGCAAACTGACTTTTCAGCATCATTTCTCTCTCGGCCGGCTTCCTGACCAGACCATCAGCCTGCAGACGCTTCACGTCCTTATTGTGTCCATTTATCTGGAATTAAACGACTTGCGAATCTATCTTTAATAAACAACATCAACCGTAAGTTATTTATTATTTGTTTCACCAGCCACATTTACACGCGCACACATTCCGTGATATCTTACTCATATGAATATAGTTGACAGATGGGAGATATAGGGCCCTTGCATCCACTCATCGACCTTTTTGATAATCATATACATTGATACATTTTGACATAATCCACACTTTCTTCAACAACATAATTGCTATAAATACTAATTTAATGTATTAATTATAAATATATACATATAAAATCAATTTTGTCGAAAAATATTGTTTTTGCGCTATCGGGATTCGAACCTGGATCTCTATTTCCAATTCGGGGAAGTACACTACCAATTGTGTTATAACGCCAGTATTTTTTGGAAATAGAGATCCAGGTTCGAATCTCGGTAGCGCAAAAACAATATTTTTCGACAAAATTAATTTTATATGTATGTGTAATTTCGACAAAATTGATTTTTTATGTATATGTAATTTCGTTTTACTTAATTATGAGTATTTACACAAAGAGGTGGTGAAACGAGATGTAAAAAGGGTGATAGGAATTTGGTATAGGGATTGAACAATAAAGGTCTAAGGACCAACCAGGAAGCACGACTTACCTGGAATTTTCTTGCTGTACTCACAGCTCTCCCGAACTTCAGGAGACTTCTTCTATGATTAGCACAAAACTATGTGCATCACCTAATAGTGAGTAAAACTTCGGCACGCACTGCGAGAAACCGATACACATTAGAAACAGTAATTGTACAAATAACAGATCAGTGGGTCGTTTAATTTTTGACAGTTCAAAAGTCATAAATAACACACACATAGAAAAAGTCGAGCTCTGTGGTAATATATGAGAGAGGGGGAGGGGAACTAACAGATATAGTAAACCTAAAGGAGCATCCCCACAGATGCTCACGGCGACCGGCGATCGGCGATTTGGTCCTGTCATAAATACCGAACAATGAGTAATTTAAGTATAGTTTCTTCCATTTAAATATTATTTCCTTGTAGTCTCATACATATAACACATTTCTTATCATAACAAGAAAATACTTAGCATTATACAATGTTATAATATATAGGCATATATCGTAATTCAAAATTTTGACTTAGTTCAAAACTGATCGCAGACAGTTCCAATGTAATAATGGTGTACTCCTCGAATATTGAATCAGGACGGTAAACATTTAATCATCTTAATGCAGTCACCAGTCCGCCTCTGATTTATGCCGCACTTCAATACAATACACAGAAAGCCTTTTAACCCCAATATGAAAGCCTCTGTGGGTGAAGTTTGGTTTGGGAGTTCACCTGTAAGGATCCAGCATTTGTCACGTCAGGTCTTGGGACGTATTGGTACACTCGGCCCATAGATAACCTGAAGATAGAGGGTGGGGATAGGGCAAAAGCGAGAAATAGGGGTTGATTGAATCGAAGGGTGGCAATGCTGTGTGCGCCCTTCTAAGGTAATGAATGACGAGAGAGGCTTTGAAGGCTCTAGAGTGCTACGTTATATGCAACTGCTACGCAATTTCGTGAATTGACGTAGTTTTGTTGAAAATCCTTGATTTGAATTATTTATTAATAATTATACTCGTATAAATAATAGAAACTATATTAAATAAACAAATAGTGAAAAGAATTGGACTAAGCATCTTAGTTAAGTGGTAAGTAACTGACCGAATGACCAAAAGGTCGACTCGTTCTGATAGACCAACAAATAATTTCTAATTGACAAAAGCACAAGCGCATAGCTTAGTTTAAAAAATTGTAAAAATTGTGCGGCATGCTTAAATAAAATATTACGAATGTGTATCTAGAATTTTAAATAATAATAAAATTGTAATAAGAATGAAATAAACTTTAATACACATTAAATTAATCAACTAAAAAGATATATAAAAAAAAATTATCTACCGAAAAAATATTTAGTTGCTACTGGGATTCGAACCTCTTCCTATCCTGGGAAGCGCATTCACCATTTTGCTATAGCAATCGAATACATTAACAGAAATTGAAAAATTGACAAATTTTTGACTAATGTTCTATAATCATTCCAATTGATACATCCATTATTCCATTTTTAAAAGCAATCAACTTTATAATGCAGAGCATCGGATATTCCCTGTGCAGTATGCATCCTAACTATGGATTGCAAATAACAGAATTCGAAATTTGAATAAAAAATTACGGAATTCGGTCGAATTTGTTCAAAACTAATAATAAAAACCAGCTCATTTACGATAATAAATTCATTATTATTAGTTGTTTAAATAAATGTATTATTTTTTCAACTAAAAATAAACTGTTTTACTTTAGGATTAATTTTAATGGAAGAAGTCAATATAACCAATTTACTCCATAACACTTTCATATGCATTGTGGTCATTTGCTAATGATATGAGTTAGGTTTTACTGTATATATCAAATAACGGTAATAAATTAAAACTTATTTAATATATTTTGTTAAAAATATCGATAATTTAACATAAAACCAAGGCAGAATAACTAAACGCATACTACACACCGCACCCCCGCACTCGACAAAACAAATCTCGATACTGGTCTACCAGTTTTCGGACACCACTTTGATGCAGCCGCTATCTTTTGTCTGTTTAAGTGCCGGCCGAATGCATCGTTTCCTTTCATAAAGGCGTTATCTCTCTACATCGTTTTCTAGAAATGATCCCTTCGGAGCGCAACCGTTAATATGTGATCGTAACAATATTTTATTATTATATATTTATAATTCGGAATTCGTTATAAAATTTTCGGAATTCAAAATTGTATTTCTGAGAGCTAATTTCAAAATTCTCAAAATTTCAAAATTTCGTATGCATTGCCTAATTCTAATACCCTGGATGGCCGACGTTTCGCATCCCATTGCAGGATCCATCATCAGGGCTATTGTCATTGTGAATACGACTAATGTATTTTTTTTAACATCACACAAAGATATAAAGTTATGTCTCATATTTTCATCACTAGCGAAGTGTTTATATGTGAGAACAAAATTATTTGTGAATTCATATGTAATGATTAATTAGAAACTCTCATTAAAAATATTAATAAAAAATAATCATACATAGTTGTTATTGGTATTTTTTATTAATAGTCTACCCTAAGATTCAGAATCTAATTGATTTGTAATTCTCTTATATAATGCATCTGTCTTAGCACGTTGTAATTAATAAAATGATTTTACACATTTCGAACCCCTGCTTGCAGTGACTGAATTTAATTCGTATTTCAAATGAAATTGACACTTTAAAACTTGCCTAAAAAGTTTCCTTTCAAATTTGCCTACAAAGTTTCCTTTCTAATTTACCTACAAAGAAAGCGTTGGATTAGGTTAGATATAAAACTGGACTTCGGTTCAGGTACCATAATAGATTCATCTTGTTAATTTAGGAAAAACGTAATGTAAAAAAAGATTAAGAAATGGAATTAAAGTACAGTTATAATTTTTTTCTGATAGTTTAGCTTTTTTCGCTGTACTACGTAGTCGACAAGAACAATACATTAATTTAATTGTATTTGTAATACATACGTGAATTTAATGGTTAATAATATAAAAAAAACATCTTTGTTGGAACCAGAAAGCAGCAGTAAGGGTGGAACTACCTAACAGAAGTAGAAATAACAAGAGGGGTGCGAGAGGAATGTATTCTCTCACTCGTGCTTTTCAACTCATATTACATAAGAAATTTTATAAGCTGCTCAAGGGCTTGCTATAAATGAGAAGATTTTGAACAATCTGCGTTATACTGATGGTACGGTACATCTAGCAAGTAACACTGAGAATATACCAGGTCTGTTGAACCGTGTAGGTGAGACATTCGGGTTAGAACTAACTTACCATCGCGCGGGTAAGCAGAGCCACACTTTTCTGTCCTGACACGCAATTCTCGTCTCATCCACATTCATTCATCGTCTCATACAAGCTCGTTAATTATTGAGGCTTCTTACAGGATTATCTTCTAGTATCTGGTTTACCTGGTTGTGCCAAGTCTCCCGTGGACGTCCTGTATTTTTGGTGCCGTCAACAATTGCAAAACTAGGTTAAAACTTAATATAAGTGAATTGCGCAAACTTCGGGTGGCGTGTCACGCGGAATGGAATAAGACAATTCTAGCCGTAAATCGGAATCGCCGCAAGGTGTGGGGGGAAGTAGGCAAACGTGGTATAGGGGTTCTAATTGAAGGACCAGTGAATTTTGGGGAACTGGGATTCGGAAGGACTGCTCGCTTTACGCTCATATTCGTAATCCCTGCAGTTGTCGCTGTGATAAATGGCAAACAAATGAGCCGATTTCCGATCGCAATTGAATACGGCGATGTCACAAGTTCACCCACGGAACAAACAAACAATATCACTGTGCATACAAATCACAGGATCGCAAACAATACAGTGCTGGTGCGCTGGAGTTGAAAGGTCTACACCGCGAATGTTATCGCGATGTCGAGATCGAACAAATATCGGTCAAGTTGACGTCTGCTGGCGTCAAGGTCACATTTCACACTGAAAAGACAAGCATTAGGAAATGTATGGATGGGAATTTGGACGCCAAAAGTGTGTTTTACGAATTCGGAACAATAAGTAAAACAAAACACAATGTAGTTAGTTGAATTGGTTGAATGAAATTAGAGACAATACAATGTATAATATATCTGGGTTGCTATATAATGTAAAAATATGATCATGTCATAGAAATCAAATATCGGCTTGAGCAAGTTCTTGTAACCTTTATTCGTATGAAAAAGACATTTTTCCGTCATGATCTAAACCTCAGATTACGAATGCGAATGGTCAGATGACATCATGGTCAAAAACCTGAGGCAATGGTTTGACTACTCTACTGTATAGATTTTATGGGCTGCAGTAAACAGAGTGATAATAGCCAACATGGTATTCAACGTCAGTTGAACGGATAAGGCACAGAAAATAACAAAATAAAATCGTGATGTTACGCTCGAAACTCGAGTGGTGTAAATAAATTCGAGTAGAGTTATAACATTGTTTTATTTATAACCATCCATTTTGATGAAAACCATCTAAAATTAAGAGACAAAAATATAAACAAGCAAATATTATATCTGACTCTTGTTTAAATTTTTAAATTCATTCAGGTGAATGCTATTTTAATAGTCGACGCAAGAAACATGATTTTAGCTGCAGCAGGTGAATGATACACAGATAAGATACAACTGAATGATTAAATTGAATACATTACCATAATTAAAACCATATTAGTTGTCGCACTTGACTGTTGGTAGATACTTTGTAACATTATATATGATGTTCCAGTATTTTAATTATTGGGTACTTAATATCATTTAAAAATTAAAGGCCATTGGAAAATAATTATTATGATAATAGCAACACTTGCACATGTATTGTCGGTGGTTATTGTCAAGGACCGATCTGCCGACGCGCGGAGCGCTAATGGGCATTCGCCACTAGACGAGCGAGGCGGCTGTCCACGCGTTTTGCGTGCGGCTTCGGCCGTCGCAAAGATGGCCGACTTTGCAAACCACGCAGTGAGTTAAATTTGAAATTTATAGTTTATAAATGGAAATATTTTATTTCCCGCTTAGACTCGGGATGAAAGATCCATAATTAACGTTGGACGATGTTGCAAGGGGATGACCTAGGCCTGCAAGTCAATTCCACATAACCCATCATGCTTCGACCAGAAAGCTACGAAAACGAGTTCAATGTGGAGGAAGAGCATCTCATATTCAAGGTCATGTCTCAATCATACGACTAACACTTCTTTCACTCTACTCTGGGGAAACTCGCGCGCCACGTCGTCGCCGAGCAACCATATTGATCTTATTATTATTGTCGTCGAAGTATTAATTCTGTCTGGAGTTGTCATTTACGTGGTAATTTTAGGTTGCGTTTTTCTTACATTAAATTTGTTTATTTAACATAACACTCTTTCACTAATATAACCTATCTTCATATTACATGGTTACAATTATTTTGCCTCGAAGGACGAACGCAGATTTGGCAGATCGTTGATTTGGTATTCGTAGGATCCACATCTCATGTTCGCCACTGAACTAGCCTAGAACTAGTGGAGATGTGGAGCGCCCGGCTCTATAGCTCACAAGTTTTAAAATTGACACAAGTTCTTGACTAGAGAAATTGACGAGTGTGTACGGTGCACGAATATCATGTCATGTCATGGCATGTCAAGGAAAGAATAAAAAAAATATCTTTATAGTGAAATAAAAAACATTGTTTACATTAATAACAAAAATAAAAAAATACAGATTGAAATTATAATTAATACAAAATAAATTAATCAACTAGAAACATATACAGAAACATCTATCTGTCGAAAAAATATTCACTTGCTATCGGAATTCTAACTTGTACCTCTCCATAGCGATCGAAATAATTTTCGACAAATTTTTGAACTTACATTCTGTAAGTCTCCAGGTCCAGGTGAGAATCGCGGCAGCACTCAAGTTTTTTTTGTTATTAAGGAGAACACATTCTTATTGTGAATTTGTAATTATTCAGAACATAGATCTGTGATATTTTTAATACAAATTAAATGTGTAAATTAGAAATATATACATACAAAATCAATTTTATCGAAAAATATTGTTGTTGCTACCGGTATTCGAACCTGGATCTTTTCCAATCCGTGAAACGTGCATTAACCGATTATGCTATACCAACACAGTGGTTGACGACACATTTTTGAACTTATACTTTTTAAATTAATATATCTATCGTTCCATTACCATAGACCACGTTCCTGCGCGGAGTACCAGGTCGTCCGCACTGTTCCATGTAAATTAATAATATACTAATTTTTATAGGAATGCACCCACACGAAGACTTCACAGGCTTGGGAACGATTTTGGTCTTGTAGATATATTCCGATATTCTATGTTTAAATATAACAGTGATGTTTTTGATGCTGTTCTGAGTCAAACATACAATTGATTTTGATACTCGGCCTTTCTGTGTCAAACCCAAATTTCGATTGTTTGTTTTGCTTACTTTTAAATGTTTTTTTTTAAAGCTATATAGATATATCATGATAGGTGTAGCTGCTCATGTTATTGTTTTTTTTTATACCAAACCAAGTTTGTAAAAGCCCATAAGGGCGTTAATAAATAAATAAATAAAAATTATTAATGCACGTTCCCCGGATTGGAAGAGAACCCGGTAGCAAACAACAATGTTTTTCGATAAAATTGACTTTATATGCATATCTTTCTAATTAATACATTTTATTTGTGTTAATGATATTTTTGTGTACCTTTTTAATCGATTAATTGGGTACCTTGTCGGTGTAGTGGTCAAGACGTTGGTCTAGTGATCTAGTGGTCGGGGGTTCGCGCCTCGTTCCAGGACACCAGAAAATTAGTCCTATTTTCATAGCACAAGCGTTTATTCCATTAAGACATGTATTCCGTGTACGTATCTCTATTTAAAAAAAAAAAAATGTTTTATAACACAATTACATGAATTAGGAAAAGTAGTAAATTAGTAGTTGTTTTGTACTCGAAAACAAAATGAAGTTAGAGGTGCTGCAGGAGCTCAAGTAAACTCGGTAAATTTCCACACTGAAATCTCCCGCCGAAGGCTCTTCGGCTCCGTGAGGCCCGTTAAGCCGTCGGTAATTGCAGAAGAGTTTCCCTTTACAACACGTAATAGTTGAAAGGTATTATAAGGGATTATTTATGGCGCCCATTAATGTTTGCTCTTCTATATCTTTACGGAGATGTGAACTTTAATGTGATTATATTATAAATAACAATACGTTTACCCACCAAGATTCCAGCATTCGAGCACAATCTTAGGATTATAATATTTCTTCATACCTACATATAACTTTCTCGTTAGATATGATTTTAATATAGAATATATTATTACGGAAGCTCACTTAGTTGTTGATGTTTGTAGCGTTAACTGTGTAGTTACACGTAATTTTAAATTGTATTTATATTTAATTTTGTTTGTATAGTTCAGTTGTACGCCAGTCCAGAAGAAGATACGCCAGTATCGAAACCGAATGACATCAAAACTGGCTCAATTAGTTTTTTATTCTCACTATTACGTTGTGTTTCTTTAATTTTCATCTTTATTTCAATTTTGAAAGCTCCGGATATCGATCCTTGAACCTCTCGCATGTAAACAAAATTAAATACAATTTTAAAATTGTTCAGTTGTACACCAGTCCTGAAGGAGATTCCCCAGAACCGAAACCGGTTGACGTCAAAACAACACAGTGACTCACTTAATTTTTTATTCTCACTATTACATTGTGTTTATTTAATTTTCACATTTATTTCAATTTTGAAGGCTCTGGATATTGATCCCTGTACCTCTCACATGTAAGCGAGTACTGTATCACCTTTTCACACGGCTGCCGAGCCAAATACAAATAAAATTAATCAATTAGTAAAAAATACAGAAAAAATTTATACTTTGAAAAAATATTTGGTTGCTACCGGGATTCGAACCCACTATTTTCTCTATCAAGATTTTTTCTGTACACTTTTCTAATTGATTAATTTGTATTAAAATATTACATACCCATGTTCATAAATTGCAACTTCACAACAATAAAATGTTTTATTAAAAATAATTATTATATTTAAAAAAAGCAAGATAGATACTAAAATATGCTTCCCTTTTAACATAATAAGTTTTGTCTGAGGTTCCCCCAAAATGTTAAAAATACCGCGTTTGAAATATACGAAATTTCGAAACATTCTGCGGGACGTTCGCAGGTGGACTGTAATATATAAGAACGTGGAAGAAATATAAATAAATATTGTATTCAAGGGTGGTATGATACATGTGCCTGAAACATGTAACGTGAGACTAATGCACTACCCTGTACGAACGTAAAACGAATCATAAATTTATTAAACATACTTATCAAATACGATTATTTACCATGTAAATATACGAGTAATAAAATAACGTATGACCCAAAGAATATTATTTGTACTTATTTTTAGGAGATATATAAAACAAACTACATAACTACACTATACATTAAGAAACAAACAATACGATGACGAAAAATAAATATTATTTTATGATTTATTAATTGTACAGCCAGTTTTCTTTGCGAGTTATTTTTCTATTTTTTCTATCTTTTTCTTAGCTCATTCCTATAAGTAATTGGACATACTTTAAAAAAACTATGAACCCTAAATAGTAAAAGTGAAATAATATTGGGAATTAATTATCTACATACAAAAGTGTAAATTTGGCTCAATTTTCATATATATATTTTTATAGGAATCTGTATGAATTCGTTTTTTAAGAAAAAAAAAACAAAGTGATTTAGTAATCATTTGTTCTAAATAGGGGTGAAACAAATTATTGTTTAACATATTTAAAAAAAAGATTCGTTGAGGTTTTATATATTTTTGCATAAAATAAAGTGCCTTTTGCCTCCTATTATATGTTCGGTATAACATCATACAATTACCCATGAAAAGTATAGCATCATCTTAGAAACCGTTGGTGAGATCAAACTACTTGTGAATATTACTAAAATCAAGTATAATTCTTGTGTGTGGTTTTCTGAACTATTCTATGGGCAATTTATTATAAGAAATGATCTCCGTGACGTCTAAAGGTTGATCTCCTAACGTCTGAAAGGCCACAAAAACCTGAAAACATTTTTAATTTGTGTTATTAAATTCAATTATTTTTTTTACAAAATTAGTAAAATAACTAGTGTCTATTATTTTTGAATATGATTATATTTTTTTTAACTATTTTTATATTAAATATATTAATTAGAAAGATATACATATAAAATCAATTTTATCCACCGGGATTCGAACCTGAATCTCTTTCCAAAGCGGGGAAGGTGCAGTATCCAACTATGCTACAGCGACGATTGTTTTAGCTACAAATCCCGAATCCTGGTGGCGCAACTACAATATTTTTCGATAAAATTGGTTTTATGTGTATATCTTTCTAATTAATATATTTAATTCATATTTATAATATCACAGACCTATGTTCTGAATAATTACAACTTCACAATAAGAATGTGTTCTCTTAATAATAAAGTTGTATCAATGTGTCCAAAATTTAATAAAAATGAATTGATAATTCTGGCGTCTGCTATAAGATTACTCAAAGGTATTTAAGATTTCGTAAAAATAAAGTAGATGACTCTTTCAAATAATGGAACGATTAAACGTATTAATATCAAAAAGGTAACATATAGGTTCGAAAATTTGTCGCTGAAAATATCGTCGCTGTAGCATAGTTGGATATTGCACCTTATCCGGTTTGGAAAGTGATCCAGGTTTGAATCCTGGTGGCGCAACAACCATATTTTTCGATAAAATTGATTTTATATGCATATCGTTCTAATTAATATATTTAATTCATATTTAAAACATCACAGACCTATGTTCTGAATAATTACAACTTCACAATAAAAATGTGTTCTAATATTTTTATATCAATGAACGCGCTTCCCCGGATAGGAAGAGGTTCAGGTTCGAATCTCAGTAGCAACTATATATTTTTTCGATAGAAAGATTTTTTCTGTATATATTTCTAGTTTAATCATTTTATTTGTATGATAATTTTTAATTGTTTTTCAGATAATAGTATTATCACCAGAAAAAAAAAACCAAAATCTACTATTTTTTTGGTATCAGAAAAAGTTTGGCGAGTTCACCCAGTATAATTAAAAGAATAATGGTAATGTTAGACCTCGTGAATACCGGAGGTCAGACCTTAACTTGTAACTTGTGTGCAGATCCTTTATATGGAACCCTAGAAAAGCGACAAAGGAGGCAGGACCCACCTACCCCTATAAAGCATGCCGAGTGGGTGGAACCTACTTAAAAATATCGCGTTAATAGGCAGTTAAGTGTCAATTTGGGAAATGACAAAGGGCAAGCGATGGAGGTAGAGTGTGGAAAAGGTTCTTTTTAACGGAAAACAAAATGGCGCGCATAAAACCAAATTGAGTTGTTTTATATTGAAAGAGGAACACTCGTATAAGAGAAAAAATGTTCTTTATATTTATATTAAGCAGTAATTGACCTTTCATATAATAATTGCTTGTATAATGACGAAATATTAATTCTATTGCGTCGATTCACTGAGGAATTCTCTTACTTCCCATCTATCAGTCTACAACATAAATTTAATATTTAAAATATAATTAAAAACAATTCACTTTGTTTAAACACCACTTCAACATTGTATAGTCTAGGATGTGATTGATATTTTATGAGTTATTGACATTGAGTTTGTCGCATTTGAAAAATACTGACACTTTACAGAAATATGACATGATGTACCATTATCGTTTAAAGTTATATAATTATTATTCGCCTGAGAAATTGTACGACTGAATTGAAACGTATTGAATTTTGTCACTAGAGAATACGCACAAGGACCTACATTGATACGTACACGTACATTGATACGTACATGTACATAGAGAGTACGAATCGTGCTGTGATCAAAATTGTTCGCAGCAAATTGATTCAGAAGTATTTTTTTGACAGACAAATTGACGCGTCACTTTATCCCCTATCCAAAAATGCAACTTGAAGTCGAATTTTTCCCACTATCCACCACCTCCGGTTGCGTTCCCCCTTTTAAAGTTAATCCGAGTTAAGAGGCCGGCGCCCGTCGCGGGGGGTCTGGCGTTTCATTTCCTCCGCGTCGCGGCGTCAGCGACGTCCCATGTTCCACCTTCAGACGCCTCCGTGTAAGGGTGATAAATCAGTGTATCCCTCAACCCTCGCCGCCCCGCAGTCAGGCTGTTGGTGTACGTTTTTATATTTATTATTTATAATATCAGTCTCAATGTGACCGAAGATGGTATTAATTAATGGTTGACGATGCGTTTTGACCACTTTAAACACGTTTACGTATACAGGGTGTAACAGACCTAGTCCACAATATTTTTTTAAATTAAATTACAAATTGAAAATATTCAAATGCTGTACTATTACGGAAAATATTATCATGTTAAGCTTTAAGTCTACATACTTCGAAATAAATATTTGCGAAATATATCGCTTATGTAATTAAGTCATATGAAACGGATAAATGAGGAGCGAATAGTAAGAAATATGTATGATGCAAGTGTTGATGGTAAGAAGTATGTACGAATAGTAAGAAATATGTAGTCAATAAAATGGTCTTGTTAGAAGCCTAAATAATCGAAGAGCATGCGTGAGAAAATGTATGAATTTGTATGAGGACAGAAAGGTGTGGCGCTCTATCCTCTCTGTCTACCCCTGCGTCGAAACGACATGATGATGAGTTGGTTATTCTAATTCTATATCTTTGCTTCAGACCCTAAATCATTTAACAATAAATAGTCTGGCCCCTCAAAGTTATTTTTTGTATTTATGGTTTGGAATCAATAAAATATTTTAAATATGAATTAATTATATTAATTAGAAAGATATACATATAAAATCAATTTTATCGAAAAATATTATTGTTGCGCTATCGCGATTCGAACCTGGATCTCTTTCCTAACCGGGGAAGGTGCATTATCCAGCTATGCTACAGCGATAACATTTTTCGAACCTATATGTTACCTTTCTGATATTAATACATTTAATCGTTCAATTATTTGAAAGAGCCATCTACTTTATTTTTACGGAATCTCAAATACCTTTGAGTAATCTGATAGCAAACGCTATAATTATCAATTCATTTTTATGAAATTTTGGACCACTTTATTATTAGGAGAACACATTCTTATTATGAAGTTGTAATTATTCAAAACATGATGTTTTAAATATGAATTATATATATTAATTAGAAAGATATACATATAAAATCAATTTTATCAAAAATTTTGTCGTTGCGCCATCGGGATTGGAACCTGGATCTCTTTCCTAACTGGGGAAGGTGCATTATTGCGCAAAATTGATTTTGTATGTATATCTTTCTAATTAATATATTTAATTCATATTTAAAATATCACAGACCGTCTTTTCTGAATAATTACAACTTCACAATAAGAATGTGTTCTCCTAATAATAAAATATTTAAATGTATGAAAGTATTAGCACAACCGTGACAATTTTAATATGATTATGTCTCTGACACGGTTGAGATTAGGCATTTGCGGTTTGAACATTTTTAATTTGCATCTTCTTCTAAAATATTGTGCACTAGGTGTGATATTACACTTAATATAAATATATAAAGTTGACCCATGTACGAGTCCCGTCCCCGTATTAAGAGACCAACCGCGTCCCATATGTGAGAATTGTGTGAGAAGAAGGGAGAAGGGATTTTGGGGAGAAAGTTTAACCCCGGTTCTGAATGTATTTTATTCTTATTTTCATCCAATACTAAAAAAATGAAAAACAAATTATGCAAGCGGTGGAACTAATTTTTTTAGGGTACAATACAGATTATTCTTTATTAAATTAAATTAAGAAATTTTAACATTATAAAGTTTCACAATATACTAAAGTAACGTGAAACATATAAAACTATTTATAAAAATCTCCACACATTTTCACTAAGAAGAAATGTAAGCATTCACATAACATTACAAAGTGATAATTCTGGTGAATAAAGAATAAATACATAATAAAGAATACTTGTGATAAAACAAGATAAAAACTAAAATATCTGTGAAAGTGGCCTAAGCTAGGAATTGTCAAATTTATACAATAAATATTCTTGCATAAATAAATTAATAAAAAAAAAACTATTTTACAACAAGGAAATGAAACCTGTCCTCGGACGAGTTTTAATTACTAGTTGGGTTTGGATTTTACTAATGGTAATGTTAAATACAAGAGACAATAAAAATGGAAAGGTAGGTAAAAATAAAAAGCGAAGTTAAAAACCAATAAACGAACAAAGCGGATTATCATTCACACATCTAATCCATACATATACAGAAATTTCCCAAAATTAAACGGATGAATTAATGAAAGCATGAATGTATTGATTAATTAATTAATGACAGGTATGGATGTTGCAGGGACGATGCATGATTTTATTTTATTGCATGTTGTTTATTTTTTGTGTGCAAATGATGAAATGTCTGTGGCTAAAAGGGAATGTGATTTACCGTTCGTCATTATGTGTGCATGAAAAATGGATTTATGATGAATTAGCAAAAGTGTAGGTACTCGAGAAGGACGACAACACTGCCATATGACGGACTATGACATAATTGTAAATAATGATGGAAGGGTAAACGCACGGAGGAAAGCAAATGCTGTAGTCGGCGCTTGCCATGTGCGATAAAAGATGATAGTTTGCGGAAAAAAATTGCGAAATGTGTAAACTAGTGGATGAAATGATTAATAATAATAATGTGTTTATTCTAGCGTGATCGGGTTGTTAGTGCAAGACTCGAATGGCCATATTAATAATACATTTAAGTAACAAAAAAATATTTGTGTTAAAAAAGAAAAAAAGATGAAAAAAATTTCAGTTACGGACATTGGTCAAAGAGTCAGCCTTTCACGAAAGCGCCGCGTGCACTAGAGAGTTGGTGCTGAGTGCTGAGCTCCAGCCGCAGATTTACGCCCGCATCTCGATGTCTCAGAAGCGGAACGAATCCATGCACACGGTCTTTGGCAAATATTGTAGATGCGTTACAATAACGCGCCAACCCGAACAGTATTCTGAAAAAATTAGGAACAAATGCAAAATACGCATGATTAACAACAAAATGAGGTGTATTAACAATTAGGGTCAATCCATATGAAATGATCCAGCACAATTGTTTGGCCATTTTTAATAATTTTCATATTTTTTGTGCAATCACCCTAACTTGTTGGTAGTTTAAAATGATCAATAATTTTATTTTATTGTGTTTGGTTTTTGCGTAGCAGCCATATTTGTTTTACGAGGCGAGAAAGGGTTAGAGTTTATATATCAAAAGTATTTTTACAAAGAGGTGTGGACTAGTTGTGCTCATACACAAAATTTTGACTCTGAGACTTACATACCTTCTGTTATAATGTCGTACAAAATTCTTAAAGTTTGGAATTTTACAAAAACTGTACTTTTCAAGGCTATATATCTCTGTTCGGTGGCCAGATAAAAAATTCAAAATTCAGCACAAAATAGTACTATACGATGATATTATGCACCTAAAATTTGGAGTTGTAGATTTCACTGCAAGCAGAGTTAACCAAGTGTTAAAATAAACTTCATACCACCATATATGTTATATACGTATTAAACCAATGAATATTATTTATATATATTATAATAATAATATTAATATATAATTAGATTACATGTTTCAAGGAGATGAAGGGGGGTTGGCTAAGAAACAGCAAGGACTAGCCATGAATGTAAGTGAATAATATTTGCTAGTTTGAGCAGACACAGGTTTGTTCAAACATGCTTGCTATGCATTCCCTTCTAGCTTGGGCTTAAGTCTAATTTAGTAGCCAAAGAGGAAGGTGGTCTCTGTGTGTTCTGTGCGTCACAGGTTTTAAAAATGGAATGTAGTGTGAGTAAACTGATTGGTGAAGAGTGTCATAAGCGTGTGTATGGACCAGTATTTAGAGATATCAAATTAATTAGTGAATTAAGTGAGGAAAACCGAAATATCTGTAATTACCATGAAATAGTTTGTACATATCTGTAATTACCATGAAAAGCTTTTGCAAAGTAGTTATCTTTTTGGAAAATCTTGTTCTGCAATCATGAAAGGTCCGGGGCTTAAGTCCCGGTGGTAGTATTACATTTTTTAAAACGATACATTCGTAACGTTTTTTATGGTTAAGAATAAATTTATTTTTTGTACTAAAATTACGCGATTAAAAAATAATAATCGTACATTTTTGAGAATGTGACCTTACATCAGCTTTGACGAAGAACAAAAACAAACGGAGGAAGCTGCTTCAACAAAAACATTATTATAAAATAAACAGGAGAGAGATGCAAATATATTTCCGATATTTCCATGGAGGGTTCTTATATACATATACAATATATCAATTTAAAAAAAAAAATATCCTTGTTTCCCTTGATCAAATAACACAGTGATAAAAAAGCATTTGTCATGAAAAATAAAAACTTGCCCAAAGTTCCACAAGTGTAACTGACAAATTAAACAACTTATCTAATAAAAGAGTAGGCCTGCCCCGGGAGACCCCCCTTTCCCCGTTTTCTTTTCAATGCTCAGTAAGTTTAAATGACAGGTCTTGAAAAACACGAAATTGGACTCAGTGCGACGCCGTTCGTCGCAGATAACAAATTGATTATGATTAAGTGTATCCAAATCACAACAGGGGATGGAGGGGCGCCGCGCCGGGGGGTTAATGACAAGTGAGTTTGCATTTCAAGAAAGGGGTTGGGAGTCGGCAGTTGGACAGATTATTGTACAATTTTTAGGGTGGTTCTTGACTAACAGGCAACGTCGAGTTTTTATATGGTGATCCAAAAACAATACGATTTTTTTAAATTCAAGAGTTAGAAACGTTGTTTGTTACATCTGTAATATAAAAACCATACTGTTCAAGGGTTTTTGGTGAAACTTTGTGGAATTCCATGATTATTTTGTAAATTGAGTTAAAGCGCTAAAAGACGAAAGTTAGACATCTCAGAGAATTCAGAAATTTTAAATAATAAGAATAACAATAAGAAAATAATAAACACTCAATACCGCCCATTACATCCTGTTGCGGATAAGCATAGATACTGGAAGAAGTCAGATACGGAAGGAGTTTGGCACTCACCACAATCCGGTTCTGCTGGCACCTTCAAAATGTGGACTGCATTTTTAATCACTAACATTAAGAAAATATGTCGAAACTGAAAATTCACTTCAAAAATTATGAAGTTCAAATTATGAATTAACAGTTCGAAAGGTTCGAAAGTGATTTTCGTCAATTTGAAACGCCTTCTCGTGTAATATTGTAGTTGTAATCAAATTTGAACGTTCCGCCAGTGTTGTTGATGTGAAAAGAGAAAACAGTGCTTGCCCAATCAGATCGATTGAAAACATTTCTGCTGCAGCTGATAGTCAAAGTCCATGAGTCCTAAGTTTTTATGTGTCAATAAGAAAATGTGCACAGTAATTAGGCACTTCATATGGCACTTTGCACTTGTTTTGAAGGCTTCAAGAGTTCAATCGGTGCATGAATTAAAACCTGCAGATCATTGCAGACGGTTGAGTTTGGATCACCCGTTATAGTTACTCGGGTGCAGAAGATATTATCGGTTCATGTTAATTTTATGGGAGGTTATTGTGCACCTGCGCACTGCTGAATCATTATCATCATTGTATTTCACCCAGTATCGTGCGCGGGGGAAATAATTTCTTCAAATACATTGTTATATTACACTCAAAGCTTGCCGAGTTAAGCGATGTTGTCTTTCTATTTTATCATTTTAAATATACGCACGTCCTCACATTCATTATACGGCAACATCTGCACACTTTGTATCGACAGTCGTGACTGAGCGATCAAGGTATCATTTTCCCCCTGGGAAAGTAAGTTCAATTCTGCGAGTATTTTTACAACCTTTTTTTTATCTTACATAAGATATTTATATAATTTTTAAATTAAATAATCATAATTGTATGTAATATTTATAGTATGCCAATACCCAGTGGCGTGCAGTAGGTATAGATTTAAGTTATGCTGTTACCAATGATATTACACAATCATCTATAATATATGTACTTTCGTTTAACCAACGTCTTTAGATAAAATAAATCCGTACCATGTATGTATTTGTAATTTTAGAGTACTTTTAATAGTGTTTTTTTTAATTTAAGTTTTAACGTAAATAATACCCTTTTACCCATATAAAAAATGTATGGATGTTTTTAAGAACACTTTCTATGACTGAACATGATTATCTTATTATATTTGAAAATCCTTCGCGTAATAACTAAAGGAAATAATATTTTTTATTAAAGGTTAACGTAGGAAATAGTTATGCCAAATGCTTTTTGTTTTTCCCAATTCAAAAACCAATCCATGCACCAAATTTAAAGAACAATCATGAAATCAACGCGTTATAAACAGTAAGATAGTAAAATTTGCGAATTATTAAAATAGGAAGTACATACTTTAATGATTTGCACGCAGTTGTAAGCCTTTCTAATGTTATTCTGTTAAAAAAGAGCATAGGTAACGACACCATACAAAACGGTCAACCGAAAAGAATTTTCAATTCAGTAAACAACCAATCATATGACTCGAATAATTCACTAGCTTAAAGACAGAACAGAGTAATGAGACTATCTCGATGCGGCGAATACTCAAGAGCGCCATGGGTATAGCGGTGAGTTGTTGTGGTAGTTTATAAAATTAAGCAATTAAAGTCTCTACTGGTACACAGATGGCGTTAATTGTAAAATAATGTTTTCGTTTATGTTAATCGAATTATTTAAGTTATGTTTGTTTGTCAGAATTTTTAGTAATGCACAGCTCTTTTGCTTGTATGCACTGCACGTCCCTGCCGTATGTATTGATACAATTAAACCAAAATATAAACAGTTTTGGCGAGATGCTGAGTTGCCCTTTGGCTATGAATCGTGGCGCATGCGACATGTAAAAAATACTATGTAGGTTAGAATTAAAGATATAATAATGCGTGGTTTCGGTGTGCAAGATATACTGAGAGATAAATACGAACGCTGCGCTTATGCTGCATCTCACGGGCTGTAGAAGTATATTATGAGCTGTGTCTAGTCCGATTGAGATCACTGTGTGTCAATATTAACGTAAAGAAAGAGAGAAGAAGGATACGTTCATATTTATTAAATCTGAGAGATTAAATGTTATGACCCCTGTACGTGGTGATCTCTCATTGAGGCTTTGATTTTTGAGAGACAGTAATTGTACACATGTACTGAATACGTTTTTCTAATCCAGGAGTGAAACACACACAATGATGATTCATATAAAGTTTTACGAATTTTTTCATGGATCGATTCATGAATGTGCAGCGCGAAGTGTACCTTTACCCGCTTTCGAGACGAATCTCCGAAAGAAATTTCATCCGTGAATATACGCCTTTAATGCGTGTATATCCATATCAGTTGATTCAATCTTCTCTCCATATAAAACGTATGAAATATCACTTGTACTCGCACGTACGTGCTGATTTTTATCGGCGTTCTCTAGGATTTCAGGTACCGCGGGTTCAATCGTTTGCATTTGACCTTTGGCGCAGGGTTCAACAACGATATGTATTACCTTTCATCTATGATCAGCAATGATAATCTATAGTCTATTAAAAATTGACTATTAAATACAAATTATTAAACTTAATACGAACATATAAATATATTTATAAATTTACCTGATCATCAGAGTAAAGGCCCATGTACACAGAATAAGACACGATGAAATGAATCTCTGAGATTTAGTTGAGATTAATCTCAATACCTACACGTGTTGAGATTCTGATTGGTAAAAATTTTGTAAAAAGAGCTACTCATACTCATGTGCGCGATAGATCATTCGATTTGCCAGTCAGAATATCTTAAAAATGTTATAATTTTTTGATATTGTCTTATTTTTGGTTGTGTCTGTATATCACTGTGTGTATTCATATGAGTATATGTGTGTGTATGTATCAGCGGCAGTAGGAGACGAGCCTGTGACGAGGGTAGGTTTTCGTAGTTTTGCTTGTGCGTTAATGGCTATGTGCATTATTTAATTCTGCGGCATTTTTCGTGGGGCAGAATTAATGGGAAGAAAAGCGCTTTTTCCTCTTTTCACTAGAGTAACAACTTTCCCGGCCAAGGGTGGGGAGGCTGGCTCGGAGCGCGGGGGTAAGGGGAGATAGGGAAGGGATTTAGATTACGTTTTTGTGCTCTACTCGTCTTAATGATATCGCACCGTGCCGAAGCTACGAAGTTTGACAGTCCATTTTCAACACATAAAAAAAAAATGATCGCATTATTACTCAGATACATATATCATAACACTTAAATAGATCATGTTTTTTCGATTCACCTTACCCGATCTCATACATAGATCTTTTAATTTTGTTTCAGTCTCTTCAAACACTGTTTGAATTTTAATTCACGTTTAGATAGTGTTTTTATGTTTTGTGCTAATTTTTGTTTCTTATTAGTGTCCTTTAATACTCGTTTACCAATAGCATTCTTATATATTACATCATCGAAAACGACCCTCCTATAACATGTTACGCACTTTATAACGCATAAAATGTTAACGTGCAATAGCACATTTTAGCATATTTTAAATAAATGTTTAATAAACGTAGTTTCCGTTAATATAACACTGTATCTTCTTACTTTATACAACTTTCCAGTTACTTTTACACTGTTAACTGAGCGTTTATAATATAATATTGTCGACTGTGCGGGGGGGGGGGGGGTGGGTCTCGTATTACATATTAAAGCCACCAAAAAAGTACAAACTTGGCTGCTACATGTCCATAGTCTCATATAGACGGAAAGAGTCAACGACAACATTAATATTCATACCCAAATATCCAGACCAATATCCGATACAAACATTGTAAGGCTCAAAAAAGAATCTATACCCTTCGATTTAACAGCCTATCGCTAGGTATATGAGTACATTATCAAATCAACACGTTTATTTACAATTACTTACAGATTAAAAATACATATTTTAAAATACGCCTAAATATAGGCAATCTGGGTAATGTGATCCCGAATACTGTTATTATAAACTAGAAATAACTCGAAATGGCGGAAAAATATAAATTATTTACATAATTTATATATTGACGCAATAAGTGCATACTTTTATGTCATATAATAATATTGAACGTAACCTTTTAAAAAGTACTTATTAAATAAATGTTTGTCAGTAAAAAATAACCACTAATAGAATAATGACTTTGGAGATAGACAATAACCGGACTGTCATATTTAAAAAATAAATAAAAATAGGGATTAACAAAAGATAATATATGTTTCTGACGTTTTCAGCGTTAACTTTTTGGTTGGACACAATTGTTTGAAAGCTGGGATCACTAAAAATAGTTCAAATGTAGAATAGAAAAAGTCAAGACTATCTTTAATAAAATGAAAAATATTCTTCGTATAAACAAATCATAATCTTGTATTTGGAGTGAGATTGATATACTCGCAAAACAAATGATGAAGAATTAAATTAACGTTTAATATTTGATAAATAAACTTGATCAGCTTTAAGAAAATTTTTAGACTTTTTCGAAAGCTAAATATTTTGCAAAATATAAAAAATAATGAACAAATGTGTCTGGGAGTCAAAAACAAGGGGTATGAGAGTTTCGGAGGCGCGTGGCGGTTGGTGGGGGGTCGGGGGTAGGGGTGGACAATCATGAATATTCATACGTCACTCAGACACATCAAGTAGGTCCCGGAAGCCGGCGGCAATTAGTAGGGCACAGTTGGTGGGTATTTATAATACATACTTGCTATACAGACAGGCGATAAAAATACATTTTTGTGTAATAAAAAAACGCAAACTCTAAGTGAAAACTTATTTGCGTTTTCTCATAACGTATTTTGATGTCTATCTCGAAAAGTTTTTATTGTTTAAATTGAATGAAGCGCTTCTGGGAGTATTATTGTGTTTATTTTTCTTGGAATATTTTTGATGAGAGAAAAACGGCTTTTGATTTTTGGAACTCGGGATAACGTCACATACTTCAGTCACTACCGCCTAGAACTGATAGGTTGGAATAAAGCCAATGGTAGATATGCTGTGATGTAATAATATCTGTGAAACATTTTCATCTACATGAATTTCGCGAATAAAGGAGACATTCTGGAGAAATTGGTGATCACTTGAAATGTGCAAGGTCGAAGAGAGAGAGAGAGAGTAAATATGTTTGTCCTTAAAAAAAAAATATTTGCTTTAATATGGGAAAATAAAACACTTGTATTTTTATTCTGCTCGCTTAATTTACTTGAGACGTGTTTAGCCTTGTAAGAGCATTATCAATCTAATAATTTAACTCAACAACTTGTATAATGGGGGTAATATACTTTTACAGACAGCTTTACAATTTTATTTACATGAGATGAAAAGGGAGAACATTAAACATTCGAATTCTGAAGATTTCCCTATATTTTAAATGCTTCTAACTATTATAAATAACCATTCAGTCTCAACACTAATGATATTTTAATGTCATGAGAAATTTGTAGAAAAGAACATTTAATACTATATAAATACAAGTTGTCGGGTTAAATTGTTACATTGATAATGCCTGTACAAGGCGAAACGCGGCTCAAGTAAATTAAATGAGTAGAATAAAAAAACAAGTGTTTTATTTTCATATATGTGATTATTGAGTTCTACAAATTTACCTCGGAGACAGTAAATTCGCGTCAATGTTTATAAACATATTAATCTTTTTAAATTGATTCCTTAGATTGGGAAATCAGGGTGGTACTAACGACATCATTGCACTATTATATTACAATAGTGTAAAAAGGCATAGACACCCTCCCGTGTGTCCGAGAAGTAACGAGGGTCAGTCAGCCTGCCTCCATCACGCACTTTTACCCGCATTTGCCTGCCATGACGCGGAGAACTAACTACAAGGAAGTCAAATGTCACCACGACCCCGGCGAGTGTCCAGATTAATGGGCAGAGCTATTTAAAGCTAAATGCATTTTACTTTTACGTATGAAAGTGATAGTACATGGGCAGTATCACAAAGCAGACGCGAAAAATGTATATTATATTTTAACTTCAAGTTAAACTAAAATAAACTTTGTATATAAGAGTGTTTAATTTTTTATTGTTAAGTGGTTTTAAAGAGACTGATTTTTCGTAAATTTTTATTGAGAACATTAATTTATTTACTATAGAAAAAAGAATGAACAATTGGGATAGTGTAGGAATGCTTTTAAAAATAGAATAATAAATGAATTGATTATAAAAAAGACTACAACATATAAGTTACAAAATTAGTCGAAAACGTAATCGGTTCATGTGGCGAAATGGCAACGCATTTTCTCGGATAAGAAAAGTTCTGAGTTCGTTCTTTTTTTCTAATTTTTAATGTAGTTTTCTTCTAATATAGCTTTCACGCATTACCTTAATTTATTAAGAATCAAATTTAGCTGTTTATATTAGGTTTTGCTACTCTGAAATTTAAATAGCCGTCAGTATGGAAACTAGTTTGTTTATGAAATAATGTGTTGCATATATTTTATGTTCTTAACCAGATTATAGAAATTATCATTCATAATAATAAGTGCATTAATAAATATAATATTCTTCAAGCTATCTAGTTTTTTTCCTAATTAAAAATATATTGTGGTAGCTGATATTGCAACTAGTACCTTTAATTGAAGTCAGCTAATGCTAGAGAAAGAGTTGTATAGTAATATTATTATTATTTATAAACACTCGAATAATTTTTAAACATTTGCTCACCTCGACAGAGGATCATCTTAGTGAGGTGGAATTACTACTAAATGTTAAAATATAAAAAGAAAAGAAAAAAATATATATAAACCGTATTTCGTCGACTTTTTTTATTTTTATTTTGGTGTCTGAATTCGGGGTGCGTCTTATAATCGATGGTGTCTCACAATCGCTGTAAAATTCAGCAGTCGTGATGAATCATTAATGATTACTAGTAGAACTGAGTCGAAAAGTAATTCAGAAAAATCGGACACTGAATTTGAAGAAATTTCATACATAAATTTCGTACATAAATAATATGCCTATTTTTAAATCCTTTTTATTATGATTGTATGACTTTGTCTGTTATAATAAAGTTTACATAATGTTTTTATTTTTTATTATTAATTAAATACATTTTTATCAGACGATTATGTATAATTTGATTAATTTTAGCGCTCCCTGGCGGAGTAAATAATATAATCTAGGTAAGAAATTATTAGCTGATTATGATATAGGTTTGATTGCTTGTCAACAGGTGTCGGTAAATGATATTGTTTTTTAAACTTGCGATTTGATCAACCGAATTCACTACGGCCATCCATCGTTATAACGCGCGCGTAGGTACTCAGTTTCAATATAAAATTCTATACTGCGTGGAGACTTTTTTCGAGCTATTTTTTATACTTGGGTCGGTTTTTATTGTGGGCATTACAGGTCATATTGGTCCTGATTAGGGAATCCAAATCCAGGATCTCAGCCAGTTTACAGTATTTATGAATCTCGGGATGACATTTAACCCTACAACATTTTGGATTAATTTAGGTGTATCAAGAACAAATAATTAAATGCTTCAGACACATGTATTTGTTAAAATATATGTTTCATAATTTTGTTAGTTAAATGTTAAAAATTCCAAAAATATTCTAAAATCTTAAAAAATGTGTTTAATTCAAGAGAGAATTTTTCTAAAGAGTTAGAATATAAATCATAGTCAGAATATAGATAGTTAATAGAAAATATCTTTTTATCATCTACGCCACACTCCTATTTAGGTTGGCACCAAGGTGTATTTAGATTAATTATCAATTATCAAGTTCCGGTATATTAACGAAAAAATAACTCGACATGTGTGTAGTACAAAGTATAATTTAGTGAAAAATTAGATTATTAATAGTGATGGTAAACCATTGTGTGACTGTAATTTTGACGATGATTTGTAACTAAGATTGAACTGTTGGAAGTTTACTTCCTAGTGTACTGGTCATTGCTTGAAGAAATTATGAATAATTAGTAGCCAAACATCCATTTACAATCGAATACAGTCACAATAACGGTTTAAATAATTATCACTAATATATGTAAGTAAATAGTGTAATTTTATGTTGGTACATACGTATTGTTAATTAGTGAACAAAAAATGTGAAATACATTTTTATCTAGAACATTTGTATTGTGTATTTTGTTGTATTGAAGAATATTGTTGAATGAAACGATTTTTTTTGTTCAAAGTTCATTCTTTTCGAATTGATTTCGATTGACTTAAGTGCACCTGATCTTCCGGATTCAGGAGGCACGCTCGCCGTCAGTCTGTCTCTAATTTACTGCTGGAGGCTGAGTACCGCCTATTGTCACGTCTGCTCGGGGGGCGGGCTTCGGGCGGCGGGACAGGGGGCGAGGGAGAACCCCCGAACCCCGGCGCGAGCAACAGGACTGGATCCACGCATTGAGAACTTCTCTGGTTTGGTCCGCCGCCCTAGAATTATTCAACGTGATTTGGATACAGTCTCGTGATAATGACCGAGTTGGTTCCTGCATGTTCCTGATGAAGCGCAGTGTTTCAGGATTCTAAATATAAATTCCAACTTTATAAACGTGACTGATATTCAAATGACGGATTTAAAAAAATTAATTTTAATGATAATATTTTTTCGATGATAAAAATGAAATCGTAGTTTATAATATAGTAAAAGTATTTTGTGAGGGATAAAAATCAATTATTTTTAAAAGTGCTATTTTATTTTAATGGTAATCGAACAGATTTTATCATCATCATCATAATTATTAGCATTTTTTACCCAATGCTGGATGAAGGCTTCCCCAAGTGTATCCTACTCTTCTGTGTATCTATTGTTATTTGCTGCCACGTATTTTCGAAAAATTGAATTATTTGATAGATATGTCGCGTTTTGGGACGGCCTGTCGGCTTTTTGATTCTTTTCGGTTTCAACAACAATATTTTTAGATAAAATTGTTTTTATATGTATATCTTTCTAATTAATACATTTAATTAGTATTTAAAATATTACAGAGCTATGTTCTGAATAATTACCACTTCACGATAATAATGTGTTCTGCTTAATAAACAGATTTTAATACAAATTAAATGAATTAACTAGAAAGATATATAGAAAAAAACCATCTATCGAATACATATTTTTGTTACAGGGATTCGAACGTGAACCTCTTCCTATCCCGGGAAGCGTGTTAAATATTTTCGCTATAGCAATCGAATACATTTTACTATTCCAATTTTAAAAAGAAATCAACTTAATATTACGGTGAATCTCAAATACCTTTGAGTAAAACCGGATAGGAGACGTCAGAATTAAATTAATAAATTCATTTTATTAAATTTGAGAACTTTTAATACAACTTATATATAATATTAAGAACACGTGTTTGGTGTGAAGTTGCATTTTCAGATCATAATTCTGTGGTAATTAATACACATCAAATGAATCAACTAGAAAGATATACAGAAAATATCTATTTATCGAAAAAATATTTAATTGCTATCGGATACAACCGAACATAGTTCTATAAATGTAACTTCATAACACAAATGTGTTCTCCTTAATAAAAAGATTTTATTCATCATATTAACTATTGTTAAAAATGTTAAAATTATAAAAATTATAAAATGTTATCATTATTACATTTACCGATCAACTCAATTATTTAAGGAGTAATCTAAAAAATAAGAAAAGTTGAAAATTAATTTCATATGATAATGTAATATGTACATATATGGATTGAGACGATTTCTCCAGGCTATCTCCAATTTTTCTAACAATATGTTCAAAGTACGCATTTTATGGATACATTTTAATTAGTATGGATTTCCTGAAGAATGGAGACTTTTATTTGGCCATAAAGCCATGGCTTGATGGCATAGCATGATACTTGAATGTGAGTCAAGTAAGTGTGAATAAATGTTTTAAATCTTTTCTTCAAATAGTCGTTTCTGCTTTGCTATTTCTCATTCGTTAGAAAAAATTGGATACACAAATTTGATTTACTTTTACTAATATTTGTCGCCCCTTGAAAGTAATAATAAAAAAAATATTATTTTTTGAGTCATAGTACAGTGTGTTATGTTGTTACAATAGTATAACACATTGCTGCAAAGTAAGACATGTATTTCGGTGCCCTGCCTGTCACACTAGTATTTTACTGTATTATAGCAGACAGTACTTTTTCCGATTTAGTAGTGAACAAAGTGTAATGTTCTATGTATAAAAAATAAAGAATAAAACAAGATGCTCAATATTTGGAGACGGCCCCGCCTGTGAAAATATACTTATATTATTGCATTAAATGTATAAAAATAAAACTATAAATAATATATACAAATCAAATCATTAAAATAATTCACCCATGTTGACAAAATGTGTATTATTTTTTTTAACATTTTACCATAAATTGTTTCGTACTTGTCTTCTAAGTATGTCTTCAGTGTACACCTCGTAATGTGAAAGTCAAAAAATAGACTCTGTAACAATTACACATTTATTACAATACGATACAATTTAGTACAAAGTATATTATTAGTATAGGACAAACTATTAAGTCGATGAACACGCAGAAAAAGAGGCCGCGCCTTGCCGCACGCCGCCCTTTATAGCCTCGCACGCATGCACGCCGGCGATGCGGCACTCACACACACGCACACCCACAATCATAGAATCCCAAGGACATCACAATAATGGTTCTCGCTGTTTACAATCTCGCTGCAATGACTTAGCTATAGCTTAGTTATTGCAGCGAGATTGCATACAACCAGCGCCGAATATTGTCACGTAATTTGTTAGCCACAGAAGCCATATGCCTTGTAGTACAATAATTATGTACATATACGGTTATAATGTCGTTTTTTTTAAATTACATTTTTTACTATTACGTTATCGTGATGTCCTTGGAATTCTATGGTTGTGTGTGTGCGTGTGTGTGAGTGCCGCATCTAGGGAGAGTATAGAAGTAATAGTTGTAGATCTCAACGGTCGGACAAGACCTACTAGTGATAATATTGGTGTGCCCAGTTTGTTGCTAACAATTATATCATTTGGAAATTTTTCGTAAAATAATACACATGATACTTTATTTATTCATTTAAATATACAGATTATCCAGGTCATTAATGACTCTGATAGATAGTTCTAATACGATGTTAAGCTACAATGCATAAATATTATAAGGCAACTGGAAAATTCATTTTTTATGGTCGAGTAATTAGAAATACTGCGAAAAATAAAAATGGTGTTATGAATTGATCGTTTAGGAGAGCAAACAACATATTTAATATTATCGTATAAATACAGAAATTCGTAGGTTTTAAGGTCAATAAAGTGTTCTTGGTGCAGCAGTCCTCGGCGTTCATTGGCATGTATTGCATGTTTGAATGACAATTAACCATAGAAATAATACAATTTCGCTTTTAAATTGCGCCTGTGCCATGAAGAATGTATCCAGGTTAGCATTATGAATGAGATCTCGTGAAAAAGAAAGTGTAAAAGACGTATAAATAATTTCAAATTATATAATAATTAGTTTCGGCTAAGAGTTCGGCCCCGGGAGGGGAGGTGGGTGGAGCGAGGCATTGTTTGGCGTCTCCGCGAGGGCTCCCCCGACAAAGGACGCCCTTCCGCGTGTTGTTGCGATTTTTTAATATCTCAAGTTAAAAAGGGCGGGAAAAAATCACGACATGTCGGCTGTCCCACGTGACTGACTGTCGTCACAAATAATTAATTTTTCACCGAGTTTTGCATATTTTCTGCTTCTTTCCGTGTCTCATTTCTTGAGCTTGAGCTTGGCCTTCATTTCGCTTGTGCTTTGCTTTAATTTAGTTTGTGCTTGATCGTGTGACAGGTGAAATGTGACACGTGACAGGGCATTCGGTCAACGTTTGTGAAATATTAAATCAGAGATTGAGATTGAATACAAAATAGTTGTGATATATTTGAATAATGTATTAATTAACTTATGGAGGATGTGGGTGTATTGTGTGTGTAGAAGGTTAAGATGGAGAATGACATCCCGACTTCAATATTGAGTTATCATTCTTTATTAGTATAGGTATGTCACTAAGTCTTGGAATTATGTGAGTAATTGCAGAAAAGATAAACAGAATAGTAAATAATATTCACAATTTATTCTGAATTCGTTTTCGTTAAATTACAATAGTTAGTTGTAATCTATTCTTTAATTGTACACGGTGGAACAGAGTGAGAGATAAAAGCTGTGATTGAAGTGAGAGCCAACAAGGAAGTGATTTATCATTTAGCACGAGCATGATGCGCGGTGTCACTGGCTGCGCTCAGGACGCACTGTTATCTAGTGTAGCTTGAATATACTGGGGCGTTTAGGTGCACCGACTGTTGCTCAACATGACTGACCGCAAACTCCTAAAGGGTGAATTAAGTTCCTTGCTTCAAGTTCCTTAAAATAGTTGGCTCAAATTTGTGAAGTCAAGACAGTGACGCATTGTGACAAGATACTACTAATTTAAGGATTCCTAGGGTTTATTGAATAGAATAATCTGATTCAGTCACCTGCACTATTACTCCACGGCCATTGAGAGTCTTCATCTGATGTATAAGGCGGCCCTGGGCTTTTTGTGCCAATATACCCAATTCGGAGACATGAATATGGAGCGCCTCCAGATTTCTCCTCACATTGTCGCTTCATCCTAATTTGGGTCTACCAAGTGGTTAACATAAGTTTGGAATCCCTGGATGAATACAGATCATTGTGATAATCCCGATTTAGTTGGCATGGTAAAACCACAAAATGGGCAGGACACCAAGAGTCACATTTATCTGTCTTGAAAAAGAAAATATGTAATCAACAAAATCTTCCTAACATTCATCCCCATCAAGATATCTTACTTCTATATAAAATTGATTACGCAACCCCTCACACTAAATCTGCTGTCGAACTATGACTATTTGACCGAATACATATACAGATAAACGGAACATCAAGGGAGGGGAAAATACAATGTTGATGGATATTAAATTGATTTCTGTCTCTCTCTTTCACATGTACTTTTATATTCCATCTCCCTTTTTATGTATATATAAGTGCACTCTTTTTGTATTTATGATCAGTTTTAAATACGTCCTGATGATGCTTGAGATATGCAAAACCGGTTGACGTATAATAAATTTCGTAGTTTCATACAATGTGATTGTTATTTTATTTAATAAATATTAATTCCTCACTGGTGTATACAAACATAGTCTAAATACGGGTAACAACGTTCTTAAAAATTACACCCCCACCCGCGAACCTACTAGAAAATGTTACGCACTTTTTAACTCAGATTCATGACACATTTTAGCTAGAAAACCTCCGAAAAAATGTAATATAGGTATTATGTTAAAAAAGTGATTTTGACTTGGTTGGAGTAATTTCAATATTTTGATAATAAATATAACTAGAAAAATGTCGAAAAAGAGAGTCTATATCAAAATTATTTGTGTATAAAGATAGTCTGGTAGGAATAAATCCATTCATGGCTTATGGTACCGTCAAGTAAGGGTAGTAAATGTTGTTTGACGTGATAAAACAATCCTTGGAAAATGTCCAGTCGACTTCACACTAAACAATAGAATTCTGTGTAGAAGGAATTGATGGGTTTTGCGATCTCCGTCTCGTGTTTCGATGAGGACGTTTACCTCTTCGAGCCTTTGTTGTGCTCAGAATGAAGCTTTTGTATCTTGTATATAATACACACGTGTTCATAGGATTTTTTTTAATGCTTTTACCAGCAGATAGCACCAAGTATCATCTTTCATATTTAAAATTTAAAAATAACACATTATTATCGTGCAGTTGCATTTTTTCAGAACGCAGTTCTGTGATATTTTTAATAAAAGAGAAAGTATCAATTATAAAGATGTACAAATAAAATTAATTTATCGGAAAAATATTTTATTGCCACCGGGATTCGAACCAGGAATCCTCACTATCCGGGGAAGTGCGAAAAATTAGCGACAAATTTTTATACTTACATGTTTCACTTTCGAATTGATACACCTGTTAATCCATTTTGTAAAAGCAATCTACTTCATATTTACGGAGAATCTCAAACAGGTTTGAGTAAAACCATATAGGAGACACCAGAATTAAATTAATTATTGCATTTTATCAAATTTTGAAAACATTTAATACAACTTGGTGGCAACAAAATATTTTTTTGTTAAATTGATTTTATCTGTACATCGTTTCAATTGATACATTTGATTTGTATTAATAAATATATTGTTGTCAGTGCAATACTTATCCTACTTTCTTTGTCCTGGACACTAGTCTGTAGTAGTCTATATTCGATTGTAACTACGATTGGTAACTGATATATAATTTGGTGAATAATCACTGTTACTAGAAATAAAAAATACAAAAAAGTAAATTGTTCACGAGAGCGCAAAGAAAAATAAACAATTTTAATAAGTTTAATAACAAAATTGCTATTAAGAAGAACACATTCTTATTGTGAAGTTGTAATTATTCAGAACATATGTCTATGGTGGCGGTAGCAACAACAATATTTTTAGAAAAAAATGATTTTATGTGTATAATTTGTATTTAAAGTATGTTCTATTTTTTTTATTGATAGACAATGAACTTAACACACTTTTGAACGGAATCGATACGTGTTACTATGTAGGTGGTGATCTCTAATGCTGCCGTTTACTGCGAGAATGATGAACAAGCGGTCCCGTCGAAAAGAGACAATAGAAGCGGCAGCCCGCAAAGAAAGGGTCTTACTACATATTTCTACGAGATGTACAATATCAGTTATCAACCATCGAATAATAATCACAGCCAAAATAACGGTTCAGCTCATCACTACATACTTGTACAGCCATTTTATTCAAAAAGTTCATATTGTGTATATCAAATAATACGTAATACAAATATACCATAAAAAGACAATAATAGGCGAATTGATAAAATAATATAAATACGTCGAAAAATCAAATTTCAACATTTTTACATATTTATAATTTTATTGTATCGTTAAATATAACGGTTAAGGAATATAATTTAATTTTCAGTTTCGGACGGGGCGGGGTCTCTGGGGGTTGAAAATGAAATCCGGCCACGTGTAAAATAGACTGAAAGTGGTGCGGAGAATGTCGTAAGTGAAATGGCCTCCTTGAAAGTGAGGAAATTTGAAAATGCGAAAAACATCTGTAGGTGACATGTTAGTGACGGATATCGATCCCACAAGCTCAGCATTAAGAAGGGGGAAAGTGTACGAATAAAGAAACTGTAAGTGTATGAGAGAGAATAAGTAAGAACTTACATTGTGTATTAATTTTTTTTTAAATTGCTAAAATGTGTTATATTTGAACTTTTCTGCACACATCATATAAGATGATAAAAGTGCATATGTGAAAATAAAATTCATCATTTTTTTAATCTACACGTTTAATTTACTTGAGATGCATTTCGCCTTGCAATATAACATTTTACTCAACAACTATAATGGGGGACAGCTAAACTATAATTATAATTACAAGTTGTTGAGTTAAATTGTTAGATTGATAATGCCCTTGCAAGGCGAAATGCGCCTCAAGTAAATTGAAAGAGTAGAATAAAAAAAAAGTGTTTTATTTTCACATATGTGATTATGGAGTTCTACAAAATTACCTCTAAAACAGTAAATATAATAAAAGTTGTCGTTAAAAATAAAAAATTAAATCTTATTAGATTATGATTGTATGCACTATAAATAAACTAATATTTTTATGTAAAAACTATTCAGCCATACTGGAAACACCTTCTCATATTAATTAATATTATAAAATATATAACATTATTAAAAAATATGCGTTTTTTATGATGACAGCTTTGATGTAAAACAAAAACATTTATGTTTAATTTTCTGTTTATTAAATTACAATAAAATTAGTTTTATAATTTGTTAATTTAATTTAACCTAACTCACCAAATAGCTATATGCCTGATTCGATATTTAAGGTACCTGTCATTGTTATCTATTATTCTAAAAATCTTTTTTATTCTGGTTTGTATATTTATTTTATCAATCAATTTTAACACATATTGTGATCCACGGGATACACTAACTATCACGTTAACCGTGAGATAGCGCCGTGTAGCTACAATCAAAACATTCAGTGGCGATGAAGCTGCCCTTACTATGGTTATATTCACACTTTTTTAATTTCTCCCTTAAGCTACTATTAGTCTGGTAATTTTAGTAATTAATATATTGTAGTTCAAATATTATTTCCCATCCGTTAAATATAACACAACGGGACGGACTAATAATATATATTAAAATATCCACAATAAAAAAATTTCAACATGCAATGACATTTTCGGGAATTTTAGCGTTTCAATAATGATACTGTTAAGTTTTTTTGTGTTTTAATTTAATAGCCACTAATATTTATAGTCGCATTAAAAATATTCCACGAACTATTTAGTTACCATAATATTTTGTGAATTTTTAATAAATATTAAAAGAATTTTGCAAAAAATATTACTAAAGGGAGGTTTTCAAGAAAATTGTAAGTATTTTAATGTGGTAAAGATATGATTTTAATTCTTTATTGAATACATTATGTTGTGTCTCGATCTGATAAACCCAAAACTTTCACCGGAAAACACATTAACTGGGTAACCACCCCATTTCCTTATCCCCAACTTAAGGGATGTCCCGTTTCTGATTCTGGATTCAGATCCTCAGTACTTATTGTGATAGAAATTGGATGGAGTAAGGCCCTTCTACAAAAGTTTCATTACAAATTTTGAGTTTGAGCCTAGATTACAGTATGATGATTGCAAGGATGTTTTGCACATAATATTTTATAGTTCTCTGGCAAATAATTGTATTATTAATGTTTATTTTGTTTATGTATAGGAAAAGATATAAATTTTTATGAACTCATTCAGATCATTCAAAACAAATATTGAAAAAAGAAATTGTATTAAAGGAGAAAATAAAACACAAATCAAAGATAAATAAAAATAGTAATAGATTATTTGCACATAAACTTAATATTTATTCAAGTACATATTTACTCGTAGATTTACGTGAATGTATGGTAAAGAAATAAGGTTTATGGATAATACATTTTTATTTACAGATGAGAGTACAATCTCTTCGAGTTTTAAGATAAATCGATAATTGTGTGTAATTAGTACATTTATACCCTATGATATCTCAAATAAAATGATGTATAATTATTTTTTTTTTTTTAAAGGAGAAATTAGAAATTTAATTAAACGTAATATAAAGTAGATTGCTTTTAAAAATAGAATTATCAAAATACAGATAAAGTTCTAAATTTGTCGTAATCGTAATCGGTTGCTGTAGTGGAATGGTAACACGGTTCCTCGGATAGGTAGGTCCAGGTTTGAATCCCGGTAGCAACTAAATATTTTTTCGATAAATAGATTTGTTGAGTATATCTTTTTAGTTGAATAATTTTATTTGTATTAACGTATTGCATAAATCATAACATTAAATAATTGGTGTCGAAAAAACCGCCCATCAGGATTTTTATTTTGCTCAACTCACTTCGCTTAGCGTGCACTAGTACTCCCGTATCATATCTTGCAGAAAACATTGGTACCCAGTAGTTGAACAACGATGTCAATAGATGAGTAGAGTTTTGTGGTCAAGAACTTTTGATCATATTATAAGGCCGTGAGAGAAGAAGAAGAAAAATCTACATACGTAACGAATATTAACCTATTAGATACTAGTTTAGGTTTATATTTATACGCAAAAAATAAAATGTTTTCCTTAGGTGTAATGAAACCACTTGACACAGCTACATACACATATTTATTATACCTTCCACCTGTCACTAATATGTCGCCCTCAGGCGAGCACTAAAATGCTACCCCTATTCTATTACTATAGATCAACGCAATCATTGATAATAAATAAAATTAAAGATATCAAATTATTGATGAATCGCTATTATGTGAGACAAATCGTCCGGATACTTACACAGGACGTTAATTATTATTTTTTGGTTAAAGTTGTCTTTATAAGGGATATGCTATTGGTCATAAATTGTAGTTTTTTAACATGAAAACTTCAATCAATAATTTAAATAGTATATATTTTTCATTAAATATAATAAAAATAGCTTCGTTTCTATGAGATATCTGATATTTATTTAATGACTGTGTTCGTTTTATTTGATGATCTTTTATTAGTTTAGTATGTTTAACCCTAACCCATTTTCGAATGATTTTTAAGAATAATCAATTGAACACTAATTCACTTTTCAAAAGTAAAGAAACCAGTTGAATTAAACGTTATATTTAGCGGGTACCCCAATAAAATTTGTCACATAAACTGTTGTAAGCTGTTGTTGCATTGAAAATGTTGTAACATTTTTGTATATTCGCAGTTTTAACTTGAATTTTATTTTCTTCACCTTTACTGGTACCACGCGCCACCAATACTTTTTTGAAATTATAAAGTTTTTGTGACCCCAAATAATACACGTATGTATACTGGGTGTAACAGAACTAATCCACAATATTTTATGGGTGGATTCCTGACTAAATCACGTGCCGAAAATGTTTAAGGAATATGTGCAAATTATGCAACGTTACGGAAAAAATTAAGTCTACGTTAATACGAAATACATATTTGAGAAATTTATCCATTATTAATCTATTAGGTATCTTTGCTTCAGATCCTAAATCATATAACAAAAAATAGTCTGGCTACTTGAAATTCAACGACCTTTAATTTTTTATATTCAATGTATAATTTGGAATCAATAAAATATTTAAATTAATCGAAGTAATGGCATAATTATGATTTTTTTTAAAATGCTTATATATTTGACAGGCACATATTCCATAAACATTTATATTGTGGACTAGATATGTTACACCATGTATATAATGATATATTTTATGTTAGTATTTAATGCATTGATTCATAATATTTTCCATATACTTAATTATTTACACATTCTTATTAACATTTTTTAATATTTAATATTATTTTAAAAATAATTAGGCTCTAGTTGAACTTTATAGCAAACGTGTATTTAAAAATAATGTAAAACATTTGTAAGCGTCTATTTTCAAGCCTCATTCGTTTAATGTAATGGTTAGCATTCTTTCGTTCGGTTCGGTTCTTTGCCAGTGAGATTACAATTTTAATTTTATTTATTTATCTGAATTTATGAATTTTGTTTTCGAACCATATTCAAACATATTCCATGCAGATGTACGTAACGTATTTTTTTTTACCGTTATTTTAATTTTGTCGCCCTTTAAGAATGCCGTCCTGGGCCGTTGCTTTTCTCGCTAAACGCTTGGGGATGTGCCTGTTCATATATTATATTTGAGCTTGAGTTATGACAACTGAACGATCGTAGTCCTGCCTATACAAGGTAATAAATGCAGACATATATAAATGTAAGCGCTCTTTTTACAAAATTGCCTATGTACATGTTCTAGTTCGTAATACGAACTTGAAGATCGCAGCTTAGATTTTTATAACGACTTTCCTAAGGCCACGGGCGGGGGAAAGTGGGGAGCATCGATTACCAATTTCCTCGTTTCCGGTTTAGAGGGGAAAAGGGGAGGCGTGGGCGAGGAAGGAAGGAACGATGAGGAATTTCAAACAAAATTGTACGCCATGAATTTCATATTTTATTTATTTTACAGAAAAATATTCAAAAATAAGGACTCGATATCAAATAACATTATTAAAAATTACCATGAAATTGAAAATAGATTTTAGAAGTTTTGCATATTTGAATATCATAATAAGAACATTTTATTTTAGCTGGTTCATTAAATTAATTTGACGATATTCTAGCTGCGACTATACCATCATAAATATAGCAGAACTGTCCACGTTGACACTTATTTTAATATTTAAATTCATAGGTATACATGAATTGGGAGGTTCAAAAACTCTAATAATAACCCTTCAAATTAAGTATTTTAATGTTACTTTAAAAGAGGAATTAAAATAAGAAAACTATTTTACAGTTTCTATTCGTAATATTACGCACTCATCACAAACTATAGCAATCGACATTTATCACTGTGTTCGACTTTTCTGGGCATTATGAATAATGCTCGCATACTATGCATATTGCCCTGTTATTCAAAAAATACACTCAGTGAACATACCTCAAATAAATATTTAATATATTGTTGATGTTTGTAGCGTTTACTTTGTGGCAAGACATAATTTAAAATTGTATCTATATTTAACTTTGTTTAAACCACCACTGTATTGTTTTTACGTTATCCGGTCTCGATACTAACGTATCTTCGTCAAGACTGGCATACAACCAAGTTGGTTGACGTAAAAACAACACATCGGTTTAAATTATATTATTTGAATACATATACAATTTAAAATATTTTGTACTTTAAGTGGCGTTGAACGAATGTCGTGGTGGAACAATTTTCTTCTGTGGATCAGAAAGATTGAAAAGTCGATCTATAAAGCTAGTATCAGTAAAATAATTTAAGCCAGAATGAAATGGTGACCTTCTATTTAAAAATAGCATATGGACAGATTCATATTTGTATATTGCCACGTCAAGAGATAGATAATTTTACTAGTTAATTGGTTTTGCAGATAAAATATCACACTAAAAATAAATAGTTGTTTGCTTGACTAAGTATTTGCTCGAATAATACTCCAACTGAATCAATACGAATTATTTAGCAAATGCATTAAAAATTGAATAAAAATTATGATTAAATAGAGAATATGAGATTAATCACTTAAATGCAAATGTTGATTCAATAGGAAAAAGTAAATAAATACAAACATATGTGTGTATTTAACTCCTACACAACACTATAAATATGACAAATATACTGTTTTTTTTAAGTATTAAATAAATAAAGAAAATATATCGTGGTTCATTTAAAATAATTAATTATTTTTATAAACGTAATTAAATAATATATGTTTTTTTAAATTTTAGTTTTTTTTCCCAATTTTAGGGTAGGCATTTCATGATTTTTTTGACGGTGTGGTGGGGGTGGTTCTGTACAACTATTCATTTATATTTAATATTCGTTTATATAATACAGCTATATAATACAGGAACTGTCCAATGAAATATAGGACTGACTTTTTTATCTCCTGGGACGAGGAACGAACCACTAGATTTAAAAATTTAAATATTTATTAATATCCGTGTTATAATTCCATCAAAATTATTACTTAATTTACCTTATAAAAGCACATTTATAAATAGTACGTTAGTACTAATGAGGTTATATTACAAAGAGTAGAAACAGATATGGTGATTTGAAGCTTCAATGGTGATTTCGCGAAATTCGTACGGACACATCGATTAGTCATCTCCTGCCTTTCACTGGTGACGCTTGGCTATATTATTAGAACAAAGTGTGCTTTTTAGGTGGTCTAATTATTCAAAATGGTGACTTGTGCTGTCAAACTGTGTTCATTAAACTCAAATAAAATATTAAGTGAAATTGGATTTCATCGGTAAGAAGAATTTATTAAGTTTTAATTTTGCTCATACATTAATAATCTATCACAGAAACGCGTTAAGTACTAATATTGAAATTAATTAATTACTAGAAATGAATATTGAGTACATCATCGTGTTTAGGTATAATGAAAATAAACCAATTATTTGGATAAAAAGAACTAACATACTTGAACTGCTTTTATTCAAGTTGAAATTATAATATTATTGAAAAATATTAAACAAAATTAGTGAGAAAATAAAATAAATTTACGTAATTAGTTATTGTGTTTTTGTAAGTAACGCTCTTTGCGTTCGGGTATTTTCGAGAACTATCGATCATTGCCGAACAACCGAATGGTCTTCTCACATACTATAAGACCTGACTTCAAAATTTTATCTCAGAACAACGGGATAGTTCAACTCTTTGCATAAATCTCTTTGGTTAGTACGTATGCACTTCTTTCAAATTTATTTTTTTCGTTTGTATTTATGTATCATAAAATGATGTGTAATCAATGTTAATTATATTATCGCAACGGAAAAATGTATTTATGTATACACAGAGATAAAAAAGGAATAATTTTTTTTAGAATTTGATATCAGTAATAAGTGTTTACCGCGTAACAAGATAAGAGATAAATAATGTTTTTTCATTTCGACTCATATATACCATTTTTAGCTCCCAGTTAACTTGTGTTATCTTCTTTCCCTTAACTCGCCACGTTTAATCTATATAATAGCAAATTTTTTGAACAACAATGGTATTGACTTGTAATATAGTATTTCCTATTCTACAATATTATTGTACTTTTTTCTATAAAACAAAGTTTTTAACTTGATTAATGCCATAAATTACTCTTGAAGGGTGGATTGCCTATTTAAAAGAAAATTCAGAAGAATCATATATATAAATTTACGTAGAGTCTTCAATGCACATAATGAATTTAAAAAAAATATACGGAACCTTTTAGATCGCTATTTTTTAATGTACATATCAGTAAAACTAAATGAATGGAAAAAATTAAAGATTTTTTAATTGGATTTATTTCTTATTACTATTACTATATTACTGTTCAATTAGTATATGAAATTGCAAATTCTATTAATGATAAACTTACTAACACTTAAATTATTTAAAATGAGTGTTTCGCTAAATTCTGTTCACGTATGTAATTTGACTTAGGTAGCCAGATAAAATGAAAACGAAATCATGATGTAATGTAAGAAATAGCGGAAAGTAGATATACCCGGAGGGCGATAGCGAACAAACCTGGTAAATATTAGTGACAATGCGATATAATGAAAGATAGGAGGAAGAAGAAATAGGATGAGTAAGAAAAATAGAAGTAGGAATAAAACAGGAATATGCTCCCATCCAAGTAGTGTACATTGTAATTATTGCCAGTAAGAAAAAACACAAAAGTAGTTTTTCTTTCAATGAAATCTAATGAAATCATATGTCTTATAGATTATAGATTACTATGTGATATTAGATTATGTTTCCTATTACCACCTCATATAGCACTGATAAGTACAAAAACAGGTTGAAACTGTCAAAACTGACGTCTTTCGATAATTCCATTACAAGAAACGCTTCTAATGTCAGATCAGTATAAAATGCATTTAGATAAAACGTGATTTATTATATGGATGGTGTTCTATAACATGTGTATTGAGTCACACTCAACACAAACTGAAATATTTGACGTTAAAACTTTATGATGAAAAATACGAGTGCGCGCGTCATTGTGTGGGGTTGCACAGCTGTGAGAATTGTTTACACAATGAAACAAGGTAAATGTACTGAAAAACACATTCATCTTATTAAGAAGAACACATTATTATTGTGAAGTTGAAATTATTCAGAACGTAGGTCTGTGATATTTTAAATATTAATTAATTTTTTTTTATCATCTGTTATAATTACAATGAAACTATACAATAATAAGATTTTTTTTTAGTTCTACGACTTCTATAAAAAGCACGTGCTTGTGCAGAAGAAGGGGATTACATATTGTTAATTATTGTTTGCAGTAACTAGTTTGTAATAAAATAAATACATAATAATATAAAATAAAATAGCAACGTTATACAAATTTTATACATTCGGGGTACATGTTTATCTTTAAAGTATTTTTTGATAGCAATGATTATTTCTTTGTTATCATTTATCTTCCTGATGTTTTCCGGTAAGCTGTTCAAATTATTTTTTCCACATTTTTATTACATTTTAAAATGTATTAATTGAGCTCATACCCCGAATAATGTATCCATCACAAATATCAAAGTTGAGTTATTGATGGAATAATGTTAGATATGTTGCTATGCATCGTTTAAGGTAGGTATTATGACAAGGAAAAAATATTTAGGCTTGTGGAGCATTTTTAAATCATTGGTTTGTGGAAGAACGTTCTGTTGTTTGTCAAAATGGCGTCGCCGTCTGTCAATATCACGGAGCGTGGTTTAATCCATCAGAATAAAGGGAGGAAACGGACATCTAATGTTTTAAATTGGAAAGACATCAAAGCCAAGCAGCTGAAGGATGCAGGAATGGAGTATTTATTTAGAAAAAATATTACTAAGCCTGCAATTGACCCGCTAAAACAGGTTTGTGGAATTATGTTGTATACGATTTGACAATTCTGTTGATTTCATAAGAATATGTCGAACGTAAATCGATTGTTAATATTAATTAGTATTTAACATTTATCTTAATTTGAAATAACACATTAAGCTTCTTAAAACAATATTATATCATTTTTTGTTCCTTTCGACGAATGTTGTTTGGCTTATCATGGTAATAAAAGTACTTCGCGAACGTCTAATCGGACTGTAATTTTTGTTTTCAATTATTAGGATTAACATATTGTTTTAGAATACTATCCACTAAGGTTGCGAGATCCAAAACTATTGTATTTGCATTCATTGATTAAGTTAGGTTGTATTGTGTTAAATCATTCCATATTTTAGGAAGATATTATATATTAAGGAGAATACATTTTTATTGTAAAGTTGTAATTATTCAGAACATAGTTCTGTGATGTTTTAAATACTAATTTAATGTATTAATTATAAATATATACATATAAAATCAATTTTGTCGAAAAATATTGTTTTTGCGCTACCGAGATTCGAACCTGGATCTCTATTTCCAATCCAGGGAAGTACACTACCAATTGTGTTATAGCGCCAGTATTTTTCATGACAAATTTTCAAACCAATATGTTACTCTTTTTCAAATTAATACATCTGTCGTTTCATTATTTGAAAGCCATCTACATTATTTTTACAGAATCTCAAATACCTTTGAGTAAACCGACTGCAGACGCCAGAATTATCAATTCATTTTTATTAATTTTGGACACATTGATACAACTTATATTATTAAGGAGAACACATTCTTATTGTGAAGTTGTAATTATTCAGAACAAATGTTTTATATGTATATATTTATAATTAATACATTAAATTAGTACTTAAGATAATGTATATTCGTAAAAAGCAATCACTTTATATTAAATAAAATAACAATAAATCTGTATGAAACTATGAAATTTTCGTTGTTTCATAAAAAGTTATTATTTTATTTAGTAGTAAATTATATTTCCAACACTTAAAAATTAATTTTACGGAGAAACCGGCAGTGCTTACACACCGGTCAACACTAGCATGCTTTCTGCAGTTATTAATCATATAATTATTTTAATTTGTTAACTTTGTTTTAATAACCACTTAATGAATTAAAATACATCTACCGGTTTTGAAAAATATTATTTTCTTCTTTAGGATGTCATTCACTAATCAAAAACATATGTTATTGTTTCTTTAACAGAATCTATTTTTAAAAAACAATAATTATTTAAAAATAAATTTAGTACCAAAATTAAATTGTTACTTGAGTTTTTAGGAAAAAATTTTACGATGAGACTTGTGGTTAAATTTAGTTGGTTCTTTATAAATTTTTGATTAGTTTTACACGCTTCATTTATCTCCAATGATTCCAAATTATTTAATATATAACCAACACAGTTTACATGCAAAATAGACAATTCCAAATTTTTATCAAAACCATGACCTATTTCTAACAAATGATCAGAAAAGTCTGAAAACTCACTATTATTCAAAAAGTTAACAATTTAAAATAATGGATTTTAACTACACAGTTGATTGGGCTAATCTTAAAAATAAATCATTTAATAACAGTTGAATTGAATTAATAACAGGTAAATTAAAAAAATTCGAAATTCTCTGAGAGGTATCTTGATCCCTGATAAAAATATGAGTATGGTGTATAAGGTGTATTAAGATTTCTTATTTTTTTTAAGCATCCATTCGATCATTGCCAAAATATGTTTATAAATCGAAGTTTTCAATTGTGTGTTTATTTCTTAAGCATGATTAACATCTTTCAAAAGTATTTTCTCCGGTCCAGGCTCCATCCACAGTGCGCCCGCAGAGTGCTGTTGATGTTAGCGCCCCCGGTAAAACAACCCTTCACGAGGCCATTACTTACTGACAGTCTTCCGGGGATTAAAACTTAAACTGCCATTTGGCTGTCACGGAACAAGACTTTGTATGGAAAACTTTTCGCTAACAAAATGACTCCAGTCACGACTCGGAGCGCGAGTCGCACTCTTCCATTGTTTTCGAATAAAATCTAGAAAAAGTGTACGGTAATGTAACTGGGCTAATTTCCAGCCTGAGACGGCGAATTCAGAAATCTGTAAGATCTTTTTAAAAAGCGTGAGAAGAAAAAATGAGAAACGTTTTTAGTTTTTTCTCTAAGATCAATATTAACGGAGTAAATTTTTTTTAAAATTTTTCAACAGCCGCCATTTTGCAACAAGTTGGTGAATCCGGCTCGTTAACGATCATAGCCGAGATATTTAACAGATCAATTTTTTAGAAATTTTTGATGAAAATCAGAAAAAAATTACGGAAGTTATCGTGTCCATAAAATCAATTTTAATTCTCTTAATCGATCATCATCGAAGATAGTACCATTGAAATTTACAGGAAGAAGTATTTTAAAACCCATAGTATTGTAGTATTTCTATAGAAATCTACATATAATCAAAAATGCTAAATATAATATATAAAAATAATTTTATAAGAATTTTCATAATAGTACAAGTGTATTTTGGGCATTATTTGGTTCAATTCGTCTCTTGTCTTCCCTCTGTCTGTCCCTCTTTCAACCCCCACTTTCTCCCTTCACTTTCAATACCTTTTCTTTACATTACTCCACGTTTAGATTTTCCTCAAATCTTTGAATCAGATTTGTAGCGGTAACTCTTTTATTATTTGTAGTCTAGATGAAACAAAAACGCTGATTGTATTGAACTCGGAATAACTTAAATCAATGTTAACGTTAATAAAATATACACCATTTTATAGTATCTATTGTAGTACTCGTTTCAACTGTCTGTTTTGTTCAAAATATTATTTAATTAGATCTCGCCAAAATTTTGCTTTGACCAATTCGAATAACATTTCAATTAAAGCACATATTAAAAAAAACATATTATCATGCAAACCATTTAGACATATTTAATCTCTATATATTATCACGACAGTTTTGATAGCAAGATAATATGAATCAGTAGAATTAAACATACACGAAATATAATTAAATCATCGTGAGTATTAAAAACTAAGCTCTGCTGTCTCGTCGGTATTGAAATAGAAAATTTTGTATTGCCGCTTCCAATGGTTTTAATGTTGGAATGTTTAATAATAGTCAAAGGCTTTTTTTTAATCCAAAAATTATTATGATAAATTCCAATGCTACACGAGTATAAAAATTTTATATTCTTTATTTATCTTAGTCTTTATACTTTATTTATCTACTTCAGTTTAATTATTAACATGTTTTAAATATTTAACGCATATACGTTGTGGTTCATTCTAATAATTAACTTTGTTTTTAAAACAACTATGAGTTAAAAAAAAATCTAATAATTTTGGATCATTAAATAATTTTCCACGTCCTTCATCATCGTAATAATTTAAGTTAGGTATTAGATTTATTTTTTAATTGAATTTGAAAACATAAGAACATTTTGACACATGATTTTAGTTAGTTTTTTTATCATTCCGATGAAGGGAAATGTATTTTTCGAAACCGGTTGGTGAATATAAATAACTCAAAGTGGGTTTTCAAAATAAAGTTAATAAAGAATTATTATATTCTTAAAATGAACCACAACATGTTTGTGTTAAATATTAAAAATATAATATTATTAGTTATAAAGCGTGGTTTTAAATCATTAAAAATGATGGTAATTAATTAATTAAATTGACAATAATGGCATTCAAATTGATTACTGGCCTATTGTTTGATCGACATTTCGCTTCGCACGGAAAATAACGCAATAAAACTCTCACAGAAGCGTATACTTGTGCATTTGGAAACGGGCCGTCGTGATAAATGAGGAGATTTGCATTGCGTCGGAACTTTGTAATGAAATGCTAAGTTTTTCCCTCCTCCCAGAGTTGTCGGCCAGGATCGGTAATGAATCTCCCGCAGCAGGATTTAAGGGCACGTGTCCCCGGGAAGGAGGCTTTCATATTCCGGTCACATCGCGCTCACCCCGCCTTATTAGGATCGCGGCCGCTGGTGTCTCTCTATTGGGGATGTTTCAGATAAATTTCACCTCAGATTTTTCAGAAACTTTCCTCATTTTCAACAGTTAGCTATTGGCGTAAAATACACCAGTATACTTTTGCCAGAGTTATCATTATCACCGCGATAATGACGACGTGTCTGTTAAAATTATCTGACATTATCTTTTCCAATCTGCGAGATTTCCAGCAATTTATTGAATAGCCGGTTGTTCATTATCATTTTTAGATATGACAATAAATGATTAGTGAATCACACGGTAATTAAGAATAATATTGTTTTATTTCATTTTGTAATTTCAATTATATCGATATTAATGTCATCATCGAATGACGTCAATTATCTTTTTTATTATTAATTGTTCTATTATGATGCCTTAAGTAACATTACCGCATTTATGAAAAACGATTGTATCCTAATAATAATAATAATAATAATAATAATGTGTTTATTTGAGCGTGATCGGGTTGTTAGTGCAAGACCCGATTAGCCATATAAATAATACATTCAAGTAACAAAATAATATTTATGTTACGAAGAAAAGAAAAAAATAATAAAGAAGTTCATTCACATATATATGTTATAAATAAAATATAAATAATAAATTTCAGTTACGGCCATTTGTCAGAGAGCCAGCCTTCCACGAGAGCACCGCTTACACTAGTTGGTGCTGAGTGCTGAGCTTCAGCCGCAGTTTTACGCCAGCAACTCGATCTCTCAGAAGCGGAATGAATCCATTCACAAGGCCTTTGGTAAACATTTCAGATGTGCTACAATAACGAGCCAACCCGAACAGTATTCTGTACAAGTTATAGCGAAGACGATTGTACGTCACTTGTTTATATTTTGACCAGAACTCACAGGTATACATGCTGGTGAAGAACGATTTAAAAAGGGTGCTCATCACCTTTTTACAGCATCGGTAGAAACGCCGTGACAGCATATTCGCACGAACGTTTAATTGTATCCTCTGTCGATACCATCATCGTCTTGTCCATCTTCATTGAAGATATGGCCAATGTATTTGACCTTTTTTAAACGCTCAATCTCATACCGTTCTGCCACACGGGAGGGATACTATTTGGCCGTTTTTCATATTTTAACGCTATTATGCGCCTAATGGTGTATCTGTTTGCATTAACGCATCTCTGTTCAACGATTGTCTTAACTATAACGATTGTCTGCACTAACGCATCTCTGAATAACAGTTGGATTCTTAATAAGGTATATCTGGATAAAGATTATCTTCATATGTGACAGTAGCGCCCTCTCAAGATTTACAGAAAGAACAAATGTTTTCTCATCCCAGAGATCAAGTTAAGGTAATAATACAAAGCCGAGGTCTTTCTTCCTTCTTTATTAATAAATGCATTAATATTTCATGATTAAATTTGATGATTCGGCGTAGAGTGTATAATTTGTGAATGTAAAACTGTGCAAGGGCATAATGACAGATGGACACATGTGAAAGGCAAAGTTAAGTAGAAAAATGCTGTATGTGGAAGAAGCGGAAGGAAGATATTCCTCTGGGAAGACACAACATAGTATTTTGGATGTCTGATTTCGCGTGTGTTCTTCACGCAACGTTATTCCGTGATTTGTTACTTCTACTTCTTTTAAATTATCATTTTCTTCTTCTTCTTTCTATCTTTCCATCTGTCACTGTGGTTAGGAGTCTGTTGTGCTGGAAGATATGACCCAAATATTTTTGCATCTGGTCGTCTTCAAGATAAATATATTTATCTGTATTTTTTTCAAAATGTTGTCATTTCATATGCTTTTCGTCTAATTTTCAAAAACGTCCTCCATTTCAATGTAAAAGAAAATATGACGAACAAGAAATGTTATCTAAGCTTTCATTTCTGACTTATGTATTTATATTTTAATTTAATGAGAAAGGCCAGACTCGAATTTAATGATTGAACGATATTTCAGGCCTGCAGCATGAAAGTTTTATTTTTAAAGTCTGTAATTTTTTTACAAAACGATATCGTTGTCCATTACCGTATTCAATACTTAACCAAATTAGAAAGCAATTTATTATTATGATTTGATGGAACCTAAATACAATTAAGTAATTGAATTGCGGTTGTAAAATTTACGAAGAGGGAACCGTAAAGTCAATTAGTTGATTAGACACAAAACTTTCGCCGCAGCCTCCGAGTTGTAATGCCGACCCGTCATTGGAAATAAAATATTATTTATCAGACAACGGAAGATTATACAGGATATAACAGACCTAGTCCACAATATTTTATGGGTGGATTTCTGTCCGCATCTGAAAGGTCTTTAGTTGTCTTTCGTGTAATATTTAATTTGTAGTTTAATTATATAATTGAATCTAACTAATATTAATAACTTAATTTAATACGTTCATAATTTGATGTGTTCCCTCACAGGCAGTGTTTTTTCTGTATCATCTGCATTTGTTCTCTTTATCTTTTGCAATAGTTAATGCAGTCGAAAACAATAAATATTATTGATGTAAGTATGCGATGATATACAGAGTGTAACAGGCCTAGTTCACAATATTTTATGACCTGACTCAATTACGAGTCGAAAATGTTCAACGAATATGTGGAAATTCTGCACCGTTACGAAATATATTAATTTTTGAAATTTTTACAAAATCATATTAAGCTTTAAGTTACATATTTCGAAATAAATATTTGCGAAATTAATTAATTTTTAATCTATATCTTTGCTTCAGGCTTAAAATTATCTATCAGAAAATAGTCTGGCCGCACTAAATTCGATGATATTTAATATTTTGTATTCAATATATAATTTGGAATCATTAAAATATGTTAATTAATCTAAATAATCGTATAATTAAGATTTTTTTTAAATGCTTATATTTCTGACATGGTTGAGATTAGGCAGATATTCCTTGAATATTTTCGACTGGTAATTTAATCAGAAATCTATCCATAAAATATTGTGAACTAGATCTGTTACACCTAGAAATAAAACTAAAAAGACAAATAAATACTTTTAAAGTGACAACGAATTGGATTTTTTATTAGATATTTATAATGTTTTTTAACTAGTCATAAATACATTCGCGATACCACGTGCGGACTGCTGTAATAGTATTTATACTAGCATGACTATATTTCAGCTAGTTAGATTAATCTATGTATTTTTTTTTGCGGCAGAATGTATAATATATGTAACGTCAAAATTCTTCACATATTTTGCATGAATTATATTTGTTTAAATCTTCAGCTATTGTTTTAGCCGCAGGAAGGGTTATAGAACCTATTAGCTATTGCCAGAAGTGGTTTGGAAGGTTGGTTGGTTTGGTGGTAGAAGGTTGGTTGGTTCGGCGGTGGGAGGAATGGGCATTTGCGGTGGCAAGCCCAATTCTTTGGCGTGGAATTCTTTGCCCTCCGTAATAATGTCCCGTGTCCACGGTGTGAGATACGATGATGAACCTATCTCATAAATTTTGATGGTGATAAACTCAAACCCGTATACACGTCGTACGATTTGACAGCGAGATTCTAAATTACACTTGTAAGGATATATGTATACCTAAAACTGTTTATTTTGAAAAATTAAAGAAACAAAAGGCATTGAATTACAAAAATTTATTCCATTTTAACTGTTACTGGGGAAATTAAAGTTCACTGACATTTGACATACAAGAAAGTAAAGTAAAGTGAGAGACGGTGAATCTTTGAGACATGGTGTGTACGCGATGTCTACTAAATTCAAGTGTTATTTTCAGAAAATCTCATGTAATCAAAATCCGTGTCTCGAGTTGAACATTTTTGACGCTAAACTTTATTTTTATTTTTTTACAGTGTATCTGATTTCATAACCGTAAAAAGTGGTTTCTGTATGTTATCTCGCTAATTATTTTTACATTGGACCATAATGCCACACTAGGATTATTTATCCTGCTGATTTGTATATTATGAATAAATAAATAATATTTTTAAAATCATTTATTTACTGTTAACCACCACTATTATTATTATTATTATTAAGACATGAGCATCATGGAGGTTCGTAGAAGTTATTTGGATGCATGACCATGAGCTCACGGCAAGCGGGCATACCTGCATATAATACTATGTACTGAGTATAAGAAATTTAGTATCAAACTAAGCTGTAGTTTTGTGACGTGCACAACCGAAGTAAATATTGTAATTATTTTATTTATTTATTATCAGCGCATTTTGTAGATTTTGAATAATCAATAAATACAAAAAGGGTGTATTATAAGTAAAAATAATGTACGTGTTCACAGCACGCGCGCAGATTAGTATAAAAAAGAGTTATGTTTATTAATAAAATATTGCTATTATTGCAACGACATAATCACCATCTCTCCATCTTTAAACATTTTACACTTTTTATCAGCGACATTGACATCTTTTAACTTGGTCCAGTGGAATTTTCGTTTCCATTACGGAATTGAAGATGTTTATGATGTGATTGGTACTCGTATTTGATTTTAACGATGATTGGTTACTGAGATTTAACTATTGGACGCTCAGTTTCTAGTGTATCGGCGATTGTACGCCAAATTATGAATATTTATTAACCAATCATCATACAAATCAAATAAAAATCTCACAATCACATTAAAAAAAACCGGTTTAGTTCATAACTATAAAACATGCGAGAATTTAATGTAGGTGCGGGTAAGTCTTAATTAAAAAAACCTTAACGTTAAAAAAAAACATGAGACGTTTCCTCGCGAGATAAATATCATTAATATGATTATCATCGTGTCAGTTGGAGCTTTAAAACCAAACAACACATGTCACGATGATTAAAAAAAAGGTTAACAAGTCATAACAGCTTGTTTAGGAATTGTGACATCACGTCGCGGTAGAGTTCACACGATCGGTAGCCGAAGTCCCCGCATCAGCTGGATAATTCACGACCGACACGTCGCAAGTATCAAGTACAGGGTGAACTGTAAACACATCATTCTCGGCGATGCGCATTACTCGAGCGAGATTCCTCCTGAAAGCGGTCCACCGAACCCGAGGTCCATAACTCTCCAAGCAGCGCGGAGCGATAGACAGAACGGCAACAATTTATGTGTAGGCCTTAAGTGCTTTTTTCTTTATAAAATATTTGGCGCCATATTGTGCCAACGTTCCGAGAATTATTGAGCAAAACACTTCTGCGATGTTTCAATCCAAGTTTTGGTGACTGATTTACCACTGTAATTTTTATTAGTTCACAAAATATGTGTTAAAAAAAAGTTTTCATGAGAAAGGAAAAGTTTATTTTTCAAGATTGATTATTAGCTAACTAAACATTTTCTCTTTTAAATATGTATACTTAAAAATTAAAAACGACACTTATATATATATACAACATACCACAATAGAGTTATGCACCCCCAAATAAGAAAGATTTGAATTATGGGGGCGGTTATCGATATTTACATAAAACTAGATCAAAATCTATAATAATACAATGAAAAAATTAATTACAAAATATACAATGTTGAGAAATTGATCAGATTAGATCTTGGGAATAAGAAAAATGTTGAATACATAATTATTTAGTATTATTAAGGAGAAAACATTCTTATTGTGAAGTTGTAATTATTTAGAACATAGGTTTGTGATATTTTTAATACAAATTAAATATATTAGTTAAAAAGATATACATATAAAATCAATTTTATTGAAAAATATTGTTGTTGCTACCGGGATTCGAACCTAGATCTCTTCCAATCCGGGGAACGTGCATTAACTGATTATGCTATAGCACTGTGCATTGCCGACAAATTTTCGAACCTATATGTTACACTTTTCAAATTAATACATCTATTGTTCCATTATTTGAAAGCCATCTTCTTTATTTTTACGAAATATTAAATACCTTTGAGTAATCCGATAGGAGACGCCAGAATTAACAATTCATTTTTATTAAATTTTGGACACATTGATACAACTTATATATTATTAAGGACAACGCTTTCTTATTGTGCAGTTGTAATTTTTCAGAACATGGTGAACAGTGATGGTTTTAATACAAATTAAATGTATTAAAAACTTCACAGTCCTAGGTTGTGTCCAAAATTTAAAAAAAATCTGTTAAGTAATTCTAATAATAACAAACAAATATATAAATCTGTTTATTAATACTGGATAGCTATAATATATAAATAAATGTTTTATATTTTAATACAAAAAATCAACATTATTATATTGTCATTAAACAATTTGGTTCGACAACTAACAGTAGTTAAGGTGGTACAGCGCTCGCTAACCTACCTAACCTACCTAACCTACCTAACCTACCTAACCTACCTAACCTACCTAACCTACCTAACCTACCTAACCTACCTAACCTACCTAACCTACCTAACCTACCTAACCTACCTAACCTACCTAACCTACCTAACCTACCTAACCTACCTAATTTACCTAACCTACCTAACCTACCTAACCTACCTGGTGCATCCAAATTCGTGGATAATTTTACTGGGAGATTCTCCGAAAAAACATTATCTCTCTCTCTCTCTCTCTCTCTCTCTCTCTCTTTCTAATATTAAATTATAGTTTGTTATTATTATTAGTAATTTCTACTTGTATACTTCAAAATCCCTTCGTCAATATATTCAAAATATATAATTTATAAAGACAATGTAAAAATAAAATACTATTCAATATACATCAGTCGTGCTGCATGGACTGAATAATTAATACAGTGGATTTGTTGACATATTTCATCAAAATTGCAATCAACTGCAGTCAATCTTGAGATGTTGAATATTATCGTTTGGTAACATTTCGACTGATAATTATTTTTAATTTTCATTGTTTATTTACATCTAAAAAATCAATTTTATTGTTATTATTTTCTTTCAACATTCTTAATAGTTTTGGTGTACATCGTTCGCAAATTTTTTTTCCTACTCCACGTTTGATGTAAGATGAGTCGCACGTTTTGTCATGGAAGTGAAATTCGGTTATCTCAAGTCTGTAGCAAATCGTTGGTCATAGATTAACAACTGGCTACTCTCAATTCAATATGTATAGTATTGACAATTATTGACATTAATCTAATTGTTGATTTATTTAAAAAAATTATAAATTTATGACATAAAATCAATTTATTTAAAAAATGTGTAATATTTTATCAGAAAGGAGACAGAAATACGAAAAGTTTAAAAAAAATCCGAACAATTTGTCAAATTGCATAGTTGGTTATAAGGTATATCACACATAAGCATAAATAAAATATTATCCGTATAATATAATATTACTCACATATGTATGTGATGTACCAATGTGTGAGTGTGGTGCCGAGGAGGAAACCCTTGACCATGTCTTTTTTGCCTGTCCATTGCGGATCACAGGTTTTTTTTACAATAATCTTGTCAATGGTAATTTTCAACTCCCGGTTAACTTGTGTCATCTTCTTTCCCTCAATTCGCCACATTTAAGCTATATAATAGCAAATTTCTTGAATGTCAATAGTATTAACTTGTAACGCAATATTCCCTATTTTATAATATTGTTGTACTGCTTTCTATGAAATAATGTTTGAACTTGTTTAATGGCACAAATCACTCTTGAATGGTGAATTGCCTGTTTGAAAGAAGAAGAAGTATGTAATGTAGTTACGATAATTTATTGTAACTGACAAATGCACCGTTGATATTTCTACAAAAATAAATATTTATTATATGCATGGTAGAAATGGTTTTAATAATTTTTAAAATACATAAATATTCTCTTAACCATTCGCCAATTTTTTTGGCACTTGGAGAAGCATGTTGTGGTTGCGAAGAGGGAGAGAAAAATACCCTGCTAGTTGGTAATACTAATCAAGGACGCGGGAGTTCATAGAGATTACGATCCTGTCATGAGGGACCATAGTAGACGATTAACGGTTTCTTACATTTAATCATCGTATATTAATAATGATTTTTCAAAAAGATATTCTGGTTAATGGAAATACATATATTATATTATAATGAAAATAAGATTTTATTATACTAATGCAGGAATAATTAATAAGAACAAATGTTAAGCTGATCTTGTACAGTAAATTAAAAGGCTCGCTTAAATGGTTTGGTTAACGAATGAGTGAGGAGACAACGGTAAGAAAGATATATGTCGTGAAAACATTTGACGAACTTGCAAGTGGATGAGGCGAAAGTTGTATGTCAGGACAGAAGACTGTGGCGCTCTATCTTCTCTGCCTACCTCCGCGGATCTACATGAAACGGCATGATGGCCAGTTAGTTTAGTTAGCTAACGCGATACGTCAGACCATGAACGTTGAATTAGTCAAAAAAATATGCGAAATCGTGGCACATTACTTTAGGATTTCTTCCATTTCTTCAGATATCAGGGGAACATCTTGTTTACGTTTCAATAGGGTTAAAAATAACAGTTTGCCACTAAATGTTCACACGTAACTTTAACGTTTTCGATTCGACGAAATACGACACAATTGTGTTGGTACAATCTAATATAAAATATTGTGAATTATATATATTACATCCTGTATATCATAATACATAAAGATAAGATGACGTTAAGATTAGATGGCAAGCTTATAGATAGTTTAGTACTGCCCAGACCACGATACGTGCAAGTCTGCTCGATTTGTAAAATTATAAAAACTGTCGCAAAATGATTGGAAAAAATATGAGATTTCTATTCTCCTTCGTGTTAGTTTTTCTGGCGACACAGACAGGTGAATATGGTTTATAGATATTGTACAATTTTTTCACATTTTCCCTGAATTCTGGCACAAGGTAATTCCGGGTAATGGTTTATACATTCTTTCAGCAGTGAAATGTGGTTCAACTAAATCGAACCACCCAGAAAAAAATCGATTTTCATATCCGGAAAAACTAAACCATGTGCGTACACATATACTTATCTCATTCATAATACATATCATTAAAAAGTAATTAAGTACATAATATTATTAATATTATAATAATATTACATAAATACTTAAAAAAATTATAATATTAGTCAAAATTACACGTCAAAGTTTGTTATTTAAAAAAAAAACATGTTTTTTAGATTTTCAATTTTTTAATGCTGATTTTTTATGTTTCATAGGTGTTTCCGGGAAGTATGGCCGCAAGTCTGGTGTCCAGGTTTCATATTCCCTGTTCATAGGGGATGATATCAATCAATCTTACAGCGTCTCAATAAATATGCCAAAGTAAGAATGATTTTTAATAAACCTTTCAAGCATATCACTGGACTTACATTTTTAAAGATTTTTTTTTTCATTCTATTTTTATAATATTATTTATTGTTAACATTTGTCTCCCTGGGATGATACTGTGTCGAGGTGGGATAGTGATTAAAAGTTATTCAAATGTTTATTAGTATTTGTAGGAAAAATTTATGAATTTATTTTGTTCTTCTTCGGTTTTTTTATGTAGGGCTCGTTAATTTCATTTTTATAATCTCGTTATCGTATTATTAGTCTGCTGTATAGTTAGTTTCTTACATATTGTTCCATTTGTTGTATCTTTTATTTCCAGTGGCAGTTAGTTGGTTATATAAGTTAATAGAGTGATATTTAATGTTTCTCTGCCCAAATGTAATTTTTGTAATTGGTATTTTGTAATTTTTATTTTTACAGTGTGACGTGGGTTTAAACTGTTGTGCACTCTGTACTTTATTTATATTGAGAGATAAGTAAATTTTTTGCATAAATTTGTAAGATTGTCGGAACATCAAATTTATTTTGCGCTCATTGGAATTATCCTTTGGTGGTCTAAATAGTTGTTAAATATATGTATAGACTGCACCTCCATATCTAATTATGCCATATCTTTTTGTTTGTCAGAGTGCACAGTATATACTTTTTATAACTTTTCAACTTGTTTTTTTCTTTTCACGATCAACATTAAATAAAAACATAATTATTAAGGAGAACACATTCTTATTGTGAAGTTGTAATTATTCAGAACATATAGGTCTGTGATGTTTTAAATACTAATTTAATGTATTAATTATAAATATATACATATAAAATATTTTTCGACAAAATTGATTTTATATGTATATATTTATAATTAATACATTAAATTAGTATTTAAAAACATAATTTTACATTAAATTCACAAATTTAAAAAAAAAGATATTTTTTATTATCTATTAAATTATTAAAATATTTTTGTTTCAAAAAGAATTGGAAATTTAAATAAAAAGTACTTTGGGCAGCACACTGATGTACCTTATTGAATTCTAGGTTTTGAATTAAACCACTTCACAAATAATAGTTTTATAATTTAGATGCTGTATTGGGTCTTGTTTATACAATCTGTTTACGTTAAAATAAATAAATTATTACTTAATTCCAAAAAAAATCTATCAAATATTTGTCTTTTTCATTTGTTGGTATATATATCAAACCCATTTGTTTAAATATTAGAATTTACGATGAGTAAGAGCAATCCAAAATAGTATCAGAATCGCTCATTCTCCATAATATTTCTGATTATTTTTTACTATGTTAATCGAATTTTAGTTTCGGATCCGTATTATTTGTTAAAGTAAATTTGTAATAATATTAATATGATTCTTTTGGCGTTAGGGTGAAATCTTTATTACCGCAGGGTAGGTTATGCTTAGATGAATAAGAATAAGCTGGTAAGGAAAAACAATGAAAGATGAAAGAAATATAATTATATAATGAGACATGTGTACGTATTTCATACTCAAGCGATCGCATACTAGAATGACTCGGAAAAATGAGTCAGTTTATGCTATAGACATCCGTGTACCGATGCTGGGCACGTGTTTATTCAAATGACATCAGTGTCGCGTGTTACTTAGAGCACTTTTTAATAATTAATTTTATAAGTTTCTCCAAAATGTCTCACTCCAGAAACAGCACTCTTAAATAATGAATTTTATAATTTTCTTCAGAAAGTCGTCGTTCTACGAAGCTATGGGGGTGGCGGCTTCTCAGGACTCTAATTTCGAGTTCACCGCCATAGAGTACACCGGCCTTGGTCACTACATTACCACCATCGCTGGTGTGACTGAAGACAAGGTGAATAATAACTATTGGATGATCTACATCCTGGATGACCCAGCAGATTCAGGATCCCCTCCTACTGATGAACAGCTTTCACCCGTCGGTAAGAAGATTTCCATTACATCCAAATATTAGGTTGCAAACATTCAAATTGTACAAAGTAAGGATAAATGATTTCATTTAGCGCTGAAATGTTGGCACGATCGCGACAATTCCCTTGAAGATGAGTAATAAGATTCACCCAAAACGTTGGTAGTTGGTATAACAATGGTATTTTTCAGGACTAACAGATACGGGATAATCAGTAATCTTCCTTCCTTAATATATATTAATATACATACTTACCATAACATTAATTTAACGTCGGAATATATGGAGCATTTCTTGTCAGTTATGTAATTGTCGAAGTTCAGTTAATGTCTCATTAAAAAGTATATATTATAGAATAATGGTTTAAGTATTATTTAAATATGAATTAAATATATTAATTATAAAGATATACATATAAAATCAATTTTATCGAAAAATATTGTTGTTGCGCCACCGGGATTCGAACCTGGATCTCTTCCCTAACCGGGGGAGGTGCTTTATCCAACTAAGCTACAGCGACATTATTTTTAGCGACAATTTTTCGACCTTATATGTTACCTTTTTGATATCAATACATTTAATCGTTCCATCATTTGACAGAGCCATCTACCTTATTTTTACAGAATCTCAAATACCTTTGAGTGAATCTGATAGTAGACGCTAGAATTATTAATTCATTTTTAAATTTTGGACACATTTACAACTTCACAATAAGAATGTGTTCTCCTAAAAAAAAAAAAGTATTATTTGGTACTAAAACACAACTAAATATGTGAAAAACTTTTTATGGTGCATTTAAAGAAATAAAGTAATCGATACTTCTAAAATTAGAATAGTCGGATGGTTAAAATATCTTGTCGATCGCGTGAGAGTAAATTCTGGTCACTACATTCCTCCAGACAACGCATATTATATTCAATCTTCAAAAAGTGGAAATAAATATGATAATTTTCCTAACGCTTATCTTTAATGATTAGCGCCTGTTATATGAAAAAAATACTAACTTACTTTCAAGGCGAGGATTTAACGCAATCTCTCGATTCTAGGTATTTTATACGCCAACGTTTTGTGCGTCGGAAACTTATAAGCCAGATTTTATTACAGACCAAACATTTATAAACGTACAAATTTATACGCGCAGCACTTCATACTCCAAGCGTTTGTACTACGGTGTAGTTTAAATGATAATATATTTAAAACAAATTATATAAATCAATCAGAAAGATATAAATTTTTTTTTTTTTAAATATGAATTAAATATATTAATTATAAAGATGTACATATAAAATCAATTTTATCGATAAATATTATTGTTGCGCCACCAGGATTCGAACCTGGATTTCTTTCCAAACTGGGGAAGGTGCGTTATCTAACTATGCTACAGCGACAATATTTTTAGCGACAAATTTTCGAACCTATATGTTACGTTTTTGATATTAATACATTTAATCTTTCCATTATTTGACAGAGCCATCTACCTTATTTTTACAGAATCTCAAATACCTTTGAGTAAACATAATATTTTTCGATTAAATTGATTTTATATGTATATCTTTCTAATTAATATATTTAATTCATATTTAACAAAATATTTTTTAGATTATTTTTTTCTGTATATCTTTCTAGTTGATTAATTTAATTTACAACTACACAACAGACGTGTGTTCTCCTTAAAAAAAGATAATGTATTTTGTACACCAAAAATATAAATAACTCAAACATTCATTGTACTACTATTCTTTTATGATAAAACTCGGGAATTGAACCTACTATAAAAATCTCCTTCAGAGTAGTTTGTGGAATGTTACAGCATACGTATTGTCGTATAAAGTATACCATCGTACAAATCTTTACGTATAAACTTACACACATATAAATGTTTTATTGTACAAATTCCACACCGCTCGTTTTACAGTTGGGCGCCTTACCGCTTTACTGTTCAAATCACAGTATTATTTGCCATAATAAGTAATGAATAAATAAATCTAATCTGAAAATATTTATGTTACGTCACTATCATATAAGTTATTGTAGAATGAATTAACAACATATCTATTATTTTTTTCAGGTGTCGATAAAATTATCGTACAAAAAGACAAACACTACTTATTCTGGTACAAGAACGTTGTTTGGTAATAATCGTTCAAAAACTTGAAATGCTAATAGTTGAGTATCCCTGTCACGAGAACTAAATAAATACATATTAAATAAACATTACGAGTTTATTTTCTAACCCATAAAATATTGTGATATAGAACGCAGACGTGATTGGATTATTTAAATAATGGCAAGATATTAATATGAGTTACTTCAATTTAAGGTACTCGTAATAGATTTAGACTTAGTGTTTCAGCTACTTCTTAAAACAAAGAAGAAGAAATAAATTAAAATAAATTATGTTAACATTTCGCGACTACAAAGTCACATGTAATATTTTGGTTAAAATAGACTCTATTAATCAAAATTTTAGCTAAAATAAAATGTTTGGATTATATTACTTATGTAATGTGCCCGAAATCAGGCATCCTTATAACTTAATAAGATTAGATCAGAACACATCTCTTATATTGTATTTATAATTGTGAGATCCGAAATAGACTGTATTGTTGTACATCGAGTTATTGACTACCTGAAATCTCGTACACAAGAAGACATCAGTATTTGCAGTTGTAATAGTTGGGTTTAGAATATAACAGATAATTAAATATTTTAAAATTTCATCCCACGGGCGATGAAACTGTGAGAATTTAAGATTAATAGATTATGTTATTATGAATGTGGAAGGTTAAGAAACAAAAACTACTTACGTTTGTACAGTAAAACTTCTATACGAGAAGAGTAAGAGAGGTGTTTTCTGGAGATGTTATCTGGAAAACGGCGGTGAGAAGGGTGAAGCCTTGGAGATTGTGGGCGCTTTCATATTGGCACCCGACGTCGGTACTGGGTACGTTTTTGTAGCTGTCAGGAGCTTGTGAGCTATGGAACCGGAGGCTAGTTCAGTGGCAAACATGAGATGTGGATCCTAATGAGTCTTTCTTCTTTCTTTCTTCTTTCAAACAGGCAATCCACCCTTCAATCGAACCTATCAGAATTCCTTACTTTCCCAACGATCTCCCAAATCTGCATTCGTCTCTCGTGACAAAAGAGTAATAACATAATATTTTATTAAAACAATATGAAGATAGGTTGTACTAGTGAAAGAATTTAGATTAAATGTGAACAAGTTTAATGTATGAAAAATAATATTTATAATATAAAGTTACCACGCTTCGGGTTATAGTCAGAACCAGGACCATGCGAAGATAATTAAAAATCTACGCAGAACACAATACTCTCGACGACAATAATATATTAAGCCTGGTTGTATACCAGTAGATTAAAAGTCACCTCTCCCACGGTGGTGAAAACAATGATTGGTGAGAAATCCAACCCAACCAGTTAAAAAAAACAATAGTGAAATATACCCTTGGATTCGGGATGCACTTCTTCAACATCCAATTTTCTTCCTTGACTTTCTTGTCGGCGCGTAATAATTAATATAGAGGCGGCTTGCAGGCACAGATCGATCCGTTACTTTTATTAGTTATCGTCTCCAACAATCGAACGTTCACTCCATATCCCGCTAGCGACATCGCCCAATATCAGTCGAGTTCTTCCATCCCAGGTCCAGGGAAATGAATTATTTTTGCAGAAGAGATTGTTACAATACAAATTAGGATTTATAACGATAATATTAGAATATTGGTGAACTAGTAATTATAACAATTTGAAATTTACAAATTTAAATCGCATTAGGCTCGATTGAAGCCGAGCGCCACTAGTGCGGCTAGACGTTAAGCTCATCCACAGGTAAATTAATTTTATTGGCGGCGCGATCCGACAGACCGGTCACCGATCGCCACAGGTCGCTCGGGCATATGTGTAGTAAACCCATTTATGGCAGTAAATAAAAATGAAAAAAATAATAATGAGCGAGATTAAGAAGGGGCCACGTGACGAAAGATAGGATGGTTGAATGACAAGTACTCTTCTTAGCGAAGGAAACGCATTTAAAAAAATATATGTGTTTATATCTCAACATAGTCTCTTTTCAGCTCGATACACTTAGTTCAGTGATATCACAATTTTTTTAATTCACCCATAATATGTTTCATTGTTTCATCAACAGTCAAGAAACGTCACAAAAACTCTTTCGGATTGTACTAAAACGTGCAAACAGTGCTCCAAAGTTGTCAAGCGATTACGTTTTTGTTCCACTGTGAGCAAACGCGCCACTTTATAGCTTTCTAATGCCCAATTATTCATGTAAGATATTTTGTACGCATTTAATTAAGATACTTATTATGTCTGCAATCTCTTTGTTGTTCACCCGGCGGTCTGCTAACATGATATCAATATTTTTTTTAACCATAGTCATCTACCTGGGATTGTATCTTTATTGTTTTTTAATTGGCGATTTGAAATAAAAAAACAATAGAAAACACAGATTAAAAGGATCGATATAAATATTAATTAGTAAAAAATTGACATGAAATTTTAAATAGTAGCTGAAGCCTCAAATCATATTAGTAAATATAATATATTATTTAAAATAATTAGTATTCACTAACACAAAGTGTTTTAAAAACGTCGAAAATTGATCATATATACTATGATCCGCACAGCTACAGGCCCGTAGGGCCGCGATAATCGCGGCCCGGGAAAAGGTTTTATGCGGGTCCCATCTTTTCCGCGCCAGGGACACTTTTCGCCCGTCACCCCGCGCCGCTGGAAACTCTACGCCCCTGTGTTCGGCGGACCGCCGAGTGGAGGGAAGTGGGTACCGAGCCGAAGCGAGGCTCCGCCCACTCGACCGAAGAAGTGCTAGATGTAGTTTCTTCGCAATAACTAAAGTAAATGTAATAAAATGAATATGATGTTTGTACCAATAAAAAGAGCATGACAGGGGCGATCGCTCGGAGGTAAAATTACACACCTTAAACATTTATTAAAGGAAGAGAGAAGTTCTCTAGGTTTAAGGTGCAATATAAAATTCCCAGGCTATCACCTCGAATTGAAATGTAGCAGGCATCGCGAGGAAGATTAAAATCTGTAAAATAAGATACTCGCGGTGCCTGTAGGATTAAAATTAGATTTATCGACATCCCAAATAAGGAGAAAACTCTAGTTCTACCGACCCGGACGGGACGGCAGAAAAATGAGCCAGGGGGTGGCGGCGCTGGACCGAATCGGGTTGGCGCGGGGACTGTCCGTTCCCTCCGATTGGTTCCCAGCAATACGGAGGGCCTCACACGTCCAGGATTTCGAATCTTTAATAAATACTGGTCCAGCGGCTGCAGAGAGCATTCCCTTCCCTTTTCTCGCCGCTGTACTTTTCAAGTCTAAAACGTGTTTTATTCATCTCTACCTCACTTTTGACCCTGCTGTGTTTTACTGGATTTCTGGACTCTCGACCTGGCTACAACTTTGGACCGAATCTAGAAATTCCTGATTTGAAATTCTGGTTGCTACACTGGACGACGATTTTGGACCCCCCTAGACCACTGCATATCGCTGCATATATCGACGTCCAAAGACACTAGAGTGAACCGGCGAATCACCCCTGCAGATTACAGTTATTATTTCCTGTACGGAACATACTGCAAATTTAATGGTTTATAAGTATATGAAAGTTCAATATTTTGCTTATTTAATTCAATGCAGATGTTTCCGTAATCTTGGCTTTAAGATTATAAGAAAATATATTTCATTTATGAAAGAATTTTCTATATTAAGGCAATTTTGTGGCACGCTGAAAATAAATTTAATGGTCGCAGTCTTTCTTATAATACTTGTATTTTCTTAATTATGGTAAATAACATTCAGTTTATTAGTTTTAAATTAGTATAATGATTTTATCTAAGTAATATTGTGAAAAAGTCTAATCTATTTTATAACTGAATTAAAGAATAATAAAAACTCATACTTTCGTAAAAAAACGCGGAAATATGAATTATTTTTAAAAGGGGAGCCTTAAGGACTAATATAGGCTAATGAAACCGAAGCACGGAAGAGTCATAATGACTTAAGGAACGGTATGCTACAGATATACTGAGGAAGATGCAAATAAGAAGGCTGCAGTGGGCAGGACATGTAGCCAGAGTAGATGGGAATATGATTAAGACTGATATGTAAATGGGCGGATAATGTCAAGACTGCAAGAGTACCCACCAGACCATGTCAATGGGATAAAGAAGTAAAAGTAATTATATAAATATACGTTTCGTACCCGTTCTACGACGGGTTTTTAACGCATGTATTGAATAATCAAAATGTGTAAACAGATTTCAGTTGCATTTATTTATTACGTAATTATTTTTAGTATCACCATGAGGCGACATAATATTTGATTGCTTCGTGAATACGTTATCTCAACAATGACACGATATACAGACTATATAAATTCGTGTTGTTGAATTTGATTTTGTAATTTGAAGGAACGCAAATAAAATCAGTTAGTCTTAGATCAGAGCAACAAAATCACAAATGAATGTCCAACAAATTAAACGTATTAGTTATCTTAACCTACTGTGTTTAATAAGTTTACTGGGTATGTACGAGTATTGTTTAAATATTTAATGTTTTTGAAATTGTTTAAAGTATAGTTTTAGAAGATTTATTTTTTAAACCAGGTTCATCAAATGGTGGGGAATATTGTTTACCGATTAACACCAATAAAGTACACATTACCTATACACTTTGGATTGGTAATGATGTCACAGAGAATTACTTTTTGAAAATGGTTGTACCTCGGTGAGTACTATAACATTATTTAAAAAAAATACCATATTAAATTGTAATATATTCATCACTTTTTATTTAAAAAAAATATCTTGTATTGAAAAAAATTCACATTTAATAAAATTAATTGAATCAATCCTGGCATCTACTAGCATGCCTTACTCAAAGATTTTTAGAATTCATTGCTATATAAAGTAGATTGCTTTTAAATATGGAATAATATAAATATTATTTATAAAGACTACATAATATAGGTCTCACATATATTGGAAAAATTAAATGCTTAACGTGGTAAAACGATTACGTGTTTTTCCGCATAGGAAAAGTTTAGTGTTCGTATCCGGGTGGTTACCAAATATTTTTTCGTTTGATTTTTACTGTATGTCTTTTTAACTGATTCATTTAATTTGTTTTAAATATAATTATTTCTTAATATATATTTCTTTTCTACATCTTAATGTAAGGGTGCTCATCCGCACATAAGTCAATAAAGATTTGTACACACGTACGTCATTCATTTCAATGTTGGATTCCTTAAGATGAACGTCCCATACTTTTTTAAACAATGCTATGCTTCAAAATTAAGATTAACCTAGTGGTTTCCTGAAACAAGGAACTTTGTTCACAATATGAGTGTTATAACGCTACGTTATAAAAGAACGCCAATTTTAGGGTTTTTGTACCTAGCGAAAGGGATCGATTTTTGTATCTATATCGAGGCCTTGTATCATTAACGTACGTGAAAATTAAACTTTAACTAAAATATTAATATTCCAAAATTAGTAAAAATGAAAAATTATTATATGAAGCTCTAAGATGTGTTGAAAATCTTAAAAAAAAGATAATTGATTGTTTATGCTGTTATAAAACAACATAATATGCATATAAAATGTAACGTTAATAGTTGAATATTTATTTCAATAGCAAATTATTATATGAATTAAATATATTAATTAGAATTATTATCGAAAAATATTGTTGTTGCGCCACTGGGATTTGAACCTGGATCTCTTTCCTAATCGGGGAAGGTGCATTATCCAACTATGCTACAGCGACAATATTTTTAGCGACAATTTTCGAACGTATATGTTACCTTTTTGATATTAATACATTTAATCGTTCTATTATTTGAAAGAGCCTTATTTACCTTATTTTTACAGAATCTCAAATACCTTTGAGTAAACTGATATTAGACGCCAGAATTATCAATTCATTTTTATTAAATTTTGGACACATTGATACAACTTTATTATTAGGAGAAGACATTTTTATTGTGAAGTTGTAATTATTCAGAAAATAGGTCTGTGATATTTTAAATATGAATTAAATATATTAATTAGAAAGACATGCATATAAAATCAATTTTAACGAAAAATATTGTTGTTGCGCCACCGGGATTACCACATTAGTTGGTCCCCGGTTAGGAAAGAGATCCAGGTTCGAATCCCTTTCGAATTTGATGTATATCTTTCTAATTAATATATTTAATTCATATTTAAAATATCACAGACCGTCTGTTCTGAATAATTACAACTTCACAATAATAATGTGTTCTCCTAATAATTATTATATGGCTTGACTAAAACAAAAAGACTATAATCCATGTCAAGCATGACTTATGCTCTGACTTATGAATGGCATTACCGTAAGGTTCATCGTTCGATACAATATTAATATTTTCACAATATAACTATTTTTGCGTGTGTGCAGTGCGTGTTCTGCATAATACAAAATGCCAATATTGAAGGAGTAAGGTACAAAACTTTTACTGTCATATTTGTAACTAAATACATTAAAAAACTTCGCAGAAACATATCGTTCTACGAAGTGATGCAAATAGCCGCCAGGAAGAATACGCACTATCAATTTGAAAGTGTTCAATTTTCTTTTGGGCACTACATATCGGTTATAGCGGGCGTCAGAGAAAACGTGGCTAGCAACACCTACTGGTTCATCTATGTACTAAATACTGTACCTAAGAAGTCTCAGCCTCCCGGAGATGATCTGCTTTCTCCCGTGGGTAAGAATTATTGCGATTAAATTTAGCGAAGTACTTCTGGTCCATTTTTTTTACCTAAAATATAATATCATGTCAATTTATATATGTTTAATTTAAGATTTCCGCGAGAACTATGTGTATCTTCTATGTTAGATCGCTTTTTTGTAGATGGTTTTGTATTGAGACCTAACTTTTAAAGTCACGCCACCGCATGAAAACCAGTTTCAGGTAACAGAAAAATACTGAGATAGATATAAAAGCCTTCCATGCGTTAAAGCCCCATACAAGAAGAAAAAGGCGGAAGAGAAAAGACAATGGATAACTTGAATGATAATTTAATTAGTATAATTTTTCCGATCTTTTTATTAAATGTATAAAAAGTTTACGACTAACATATAATATGTTTTAAATACTAATTGAATGTATTAATTATAAATATATACATATAAAATCAATTTTGTCGAAAAATATTGTTTTTGCGCTACCGGGATTCGAACCTGGATCTCTATTTCCAATCAACAAAATTGATTTTATATGTATATATTTATAATTAATACAATAAATTAGTATTTAAAACATCACAGACCGTCTGTTCTGAATAATTACAACTTCACAATAAGAATGTTTTAATAATATATGATATGGTATACAAATTGTATTTTATTAGTACCCTAATGAATTTTAACATGTTTTAGGGGTGGATGGAATACGGATACTGGAGCCAATGCACTATCTCTTCTGGTATCACTAGGATAACGGACAGCATTAGACAGGATATGAAGTGTTTCTTTTTTTAAATAGCTCACTTTTGATGGTCGATTGTGATTCACCTTTCGGTACCTGAACTTTTTTGAAAAAACTTGTTCACTTCCGGACCATAACATTATTCACTTATTAGCTCTACAATTCTTGGTGAAGAATTTTCCCTAACTGATCTGACATTGTCACTCCAAAACTTTGACCTATTGTATCTGAACCATTACATATAAAAACAGTATTTTAGCTACCTAACGAGTAACAAGTTTTTCAACTACCTGGCGAGGGACAAGATACTCATCGATTTCAGCAGAAAGAAAATTATCGTTTACTTTTGCTCGTTTTGTATATCCCAGAATATTTTTAATATCGTAATATCATATTTGGTAGTTTTTACGTTTATGCACATCTAACCTAATACCTAACTTTTAACAAAAAATGAAGTAGCTATTTTAGTGAGAAGTGTTATTTAAAAAATAAACGTGATCATCTTAGTTGGTTACGAGGCAGTCATTATTTTGATAGTAAAGACTGTTGAATCAGGTTGACCAGAAACTTAAGAAATTACTCGACTTCAAATATCAGAAGTAATTTTAGGTGTTACTAACATTAGGGATATTTAACAGTAAATAATCACATATCGGGTCTTGCCTCTTTCAACAAACAACAAAAGTAGGTTCCAATTACCTCCCTTAAAGTTTATAGCGTGCCAGATTAATTCTTATGGGGGAAAGTTGCCGTTGCTAAATGTTCTTTGGCAGTGGTGTTGTTCCAATTTTTTAACAACCAGTTCGCATATTTTTTTTTACATCAAATAGCATCTAGATCCTGTTTTTAGTATGTAGGTGAGCGTTCATAGTTTTTGTTATTTAACAAGTATAATAAAATAAGAATCAGGATAGAATAGGTCAATATAGAATAAAGTAGGTAATATTTTTGAACTAGTTGTAACTCAAACTAACGACATTCAATCGGTATTTGAACCGTTACTCTAATTGTATTAATTTTAATGATGATTGGTACCGAACATTTAACTGTTGAAGGAATTAGTTTCTAATGTACCAATGATTACTCTATGAAATATGAATAATTGGTTGCCAATCATCATTACAATCGAACACAATAACGGTTTAAGTAACTATTTAACCAAGACTAAAACGCATTCGCCTTATCATAAAAAGTATCACAAAAACGGCCTCCGTAGTCCAGTGGGTAAAACACCGGCTTCTACGGGTTCGATTTCCGGTGAGAACACAAAAAATTTATGTCATTTTCTCAAGCCCTAGATGTTTTTGTGATATCTTTCACTATCGTAATTGGGCCTCACGGCCTGCTGTACCATTAAATAGATTAAAAAAAAAAAAATATTATTTGTTTTTGACTGTTTTAACAATGATACAAATTAGATACTTTTTAATTGACCCACAACGGTAGATATTAAAATACCAAATGAAAATACAATATATGATATGAAATAAAATAAAAATATAAAAAAGTACACACCCACTAAGTACTAAGTAAAATACAAGTAGTGTTAGTTAAATAGTTATAAGCAGTTTTGCGTTCAATTGTAATGATGATTGGAAACTAAGTATTCGTAATTCTTCGAGCAATCATTTGTGACAGATTTAACAAATTTTTGTAAAAATCTCATTTATCATAACGGTACTAGATTAGTACATATTCCTTGAACATTTTCGACTCGTAATTTAGTCAGAAATCATATTAACTATTGTGAACTAGGTATATTATGTCCTGTATTTACTACGGGGATAAGCGTGTTTAGGACGGTGCAATGACAGGCAATGAAAATCTAACGAAAAATGACAATATTTTCAAAATATTTAAAACATTACAATTACACTTTACAAAATTAATAAATTAACTGTTCAGTTCACTGTATAATAATGATAATAATTTAATAAATGTATAATAAAAATACAATAAATGTATGCAATTATATTTTTGTCAGCTGTGAACGTTACTTTTCCAACTGTCGCGTGACTTTAGCGCCACCTGCAAAATAAATACTTTTTCGAAAGTATTAAGCGACCAACATTTTGTGCGATCGTGAAAATAATTATCTAAGTAATGATAGGATATTTAGGTTATTAAATTAATGAATGAAAATAGAAGCTTTACAAGTCAAAATAATGCATAAATACAACAGTTAGTTCGATGTAGAACCGCGAAATGAAGTAATAAAGTAAATGAGTTTTATTTAAAGTATAAAATATTTAACAGGTATATCATTCTCCATATAGATTTGTTTTAGTTTACAGCAAACTGAAGTGTTACGAATGTGTTATGCATAAAATGAAATATTCCTAAATTCACTGAATTCTATCTACATGTCTATACCTAAAACGAATGCACAATATACAATGTAGTATTTTACCGCGCCGGGTACCCACACGTGTACTATATTAATAATATTATGCTAGAATCCACGCGGTTTTGATAAAATTACTATTTGTTATGTACGCCCTTTACTGCGCGAGTTGTATGCGCAGGCCACGTGGACTACGAATTAAATTTGCTATATACAATGTTTAATTTATGATCTATTGCATCTGTTAATATTGGCTGACTAATTGATATTTTAAACAACACGTGGACAACACTAGTTCATCCTAAATATTTGGCAGCTTCAGACCTGTTTTATATCAAAGTTTCCTTTTATTTCACATATGCATCTGTTTGTTATATATATTATCATTAAATTGTGGTGACTCTACTCACGCCCTTAGACATGGCCAGGTAAAGGGTCACCTATCAGCCATTAGGGCTTGAACCAGAGTGACCAATGAACATCAGCAATAAAACATTATGCACCAGAGACGGTTACTGCCAAGCAATTATCGATCACTTCTTTTCAGGCTATCCTAACATCAATATCGCTACTTAACAGTATCTCTAGCGAGCCACTTCAGAGTTCAATCGCGCGTTTTAATTGTATTAATTCATCACCTCAATAAACGAAACCTTGTATGTGTTTTTTCATTTACAACAGGCACCCTATACTGCGACACATGCGTGAGATAAGAATAAGTTAGGAGCTTCTATTTCACAGCATCTGAACCTTCTGACATAATCTCGAGTCAATCATAGAATTAATAACTTCAACACACACACCTCAACTTCTACAAAATCTATAAGATTCTCACACCATTGTTACGAAAAATGTTACCTTCCCTTTCTCGTAAACTTATTGCTCAGCGAGAACACCACGAGACAACTTGGCAGAGTTCATGATGTTCCTGACGTATTGGTTCATCATTAAAACAGGATGGTATCATTGCTCTGGCTTAACTTACCCGGGAAGATGGCGCCATTCCAAACAGCTGGTCCGGTGCCTGGCCAAATAAGCGAGATGTGACGGTCGACAGGTTCCAAGCAGCAGGCGCAGCCGTGATGAAAATATCTCGATGTGGATTTTGGACACGAACGCTAGGTTTAGCGCTGTTCTTATCAGATGGTGCGTGTAATGGCGAGGATATTGTGCCGTTTTTTAGTAATTTGTAAGTATCTGCGCCACCATAATGTGTTGAAAGCGATCCGTATTCGCACCAAAGATACGTCTACCCATAATCCTTGACCTCGCGTCACTGCTACGCCATCCCATGCAACGGCTGCGTCCGTACTTGAGCACGTAATTCGCACCTGCGCAACAGAGCGATCGTACAGACATCTGAGTTCTGATGGTTAAAAACTGATTCATAACACCATATAAATCACATGAAGGTTAGCGAAACCAGCATTTGAAGAAATACAGAAAATATCCTTTTTCTGTACCTACGTAGCACGAAGTGTGGCGGTGAAGTTCAAATTACTTATCTATACTTTTTGGATTAATAATAATGTCAAAACAAGTAATTTGATAAGTACATGATTAATTAATTTGATAAGTGATACATAAATATAATTAAATGTCTGCTCTAGTGTGTCAGTTATCAATACAATCCTGCACACTTTGGCTGATCTAAATCAAATTGTGCATAGTTACACTTTAATATCTTGTATAAAACATAGGTATACTCCTAAAATAAATAAATAAATATATTTACCAATAAAATATAAGATTTATTGATTTTTAAATTCATAAATGTCATCAGCCTCAGCCTGGGTACTGAGGTCAGTGCTCAAGCCCAACAGCAGATGGAGTGAGGATGGATGCTAGCTGAAGGCAGCATGCCGAGAAGGTTGAAGTGTGAGGCTGTCTGGTTGGAGGTTGAAGTGTCTGAAGTGCGAAGCGATGTGTCAAGTGTGATACTTCACGAAGTACATACTTCAATGAACTTCATGATGTGAACGGCAAACTCGTATAGTACTTCGCGAAGTTTCGTTCTTTATACCTACACAGTTTGCAGATTGTGCGTTTCTGAGTGAGAGATTCATCGCAAGCAACTAAGTTTTTTGCTAGTGTGTCACCAGGAGCCGCACTAGCGGCGCTTCCCGTGTGAAGTTTGAAGTGGTAACACGATTTGAAAAGTGCAAACTGTGAAGTATGAATATAATGAAGTTGTTCATTTAAGTACTTCGTACAGTGTGGATCCATCACTAGTGAGTAGCTTGGCACGTACGAGACCTGGCTAACCCGTGTACCTGATGCGTGTAGTGAGAATTTATGGCTAGTCATTGAACACCGCATTGACGGTCGTGTTTTGCTGCGTATGGCCGACGAGAGTGAACACGATAGCTTTTAATAGGCCTCCTCCCAGGTTATGTAGCTTACGATACACTGGCGTTATACATGGCACTGAACGCCTCAATCAAACTTAAGACGCTGGTTTCAGAGTAAATATAAAATTAGTGAGTTTGTGTTTACCTTTTTAAAGAAGAATATTGATCCGGTAATATAGTGAAGGCAACCCGTGACAATAATATGTATTTCACGGATAATTTATATTTAATTACAATACTTAAAATGAGATAGTGTTTTATGTAATCGTGAATGCTCTATATAAACTTATACACGATTTGGATTATAAAATAAACATTTATGACATTTAGGCTTATGGCTTGCTATTAAAAACAAAGGTATGATACACTAGGACTAGTACAACGTGGATTAGAGTAACAAAATCATCTCGAATCATTATGGACCTCCAGCTTGTTAAATATATAAGCGTTATTTGTCTATGTTTAGCAGTTTTTCTTGGTACGTAATTTAAAAAAAAAATCGAATACATAAATGTTTATCAAGCACATTTATATATTGTTTTGTGATATCGTTCTGTGTACAGGTACGTCGCAGGGAGATGTTTATGGCTTAACGAGATGTAGTAATGACGTCGGAATTACCTATACCCTTTGGATTAACAATCAAGTAACATTAATATATACGATTGATTTGATCGTTCTTCGGTAAATATTTATTATATACTATATATAATATACATAAATATTAAATGAATTAATTTACCTATTTGTACATTTTGATGGCAAACTTTCAGATGTCTTTAAACAATTAATACAGATCCTAAATATTGATCATTATATGATTACAAGTTTGACATATTTTTATAAGAGTCGCGTTAGACAATGTGTGAACACATAAAATTAATACAATATTCCATCGACACAATAATAATTTTCAAACAAAAAGAATAATGAATGTCATCAATATGGACTATAAAAATGTCACCGATAGAACCAGATATAATCCGGCTCGAAGAATCAGAAAATGTGCGATCTCCGGGTCGCACATTTCGGTTGTAAGTTGAAATTATCGCAAGTTGGGGAAGAAAATCGGGTGATGGATATAGGAAGAGATTGATGAGGAGAAAGGGATTTTTTCGAAATACGAGCGATCTCGGGGACCGGAATTTAAAAGAAATGCTTGTTTTACATCAAGTATGATGCCTCCGAAACCGATCTTCGCTCCCGACTGTAAACGGTAATGTCATAGTTCACCTACGGCACATACAATAAATAAACAATATGATCACAATATAAGATCAAAAAACCGTGCTCCACTGCACTGGAGGAAATCGTCCACACCGCGAATGTATCGCGATGTCGATGTCAAACAAAAATATTGATCAAGTGAAGCCTCAATAGCGCCAGTTCCCAATTCACACTGAGGGAAAGTAGTTGGATGGGTCGAGGGTAGGAATTTAGGACGCGGACATGTAATAATATAATTAATTATTCGTGGCCGATATTAAAGGCACTAAAAGTATGGTTGTACGAATACGAAACACAATGTAATTAAAGATTTTAAAATTTTTACTTAATTTTTATTGTAAATAAGAAGACGTAGAAGGTATTTAGTTAGATATCGCTAGAGCACGCATTTAATATCGAAACGTGGTTCGATCTGAGTGCTGAGAGATTGATTAGTACAACTAATGCTAATGGTAATTGTATTGATCAATCTCTATAGCCAGGTCGATTCTTCTATCATACCGTTGCTGTTATATTGTTACAGATTACTTATAGTAGAGATCTGTTTCGAGAGTTTGTATAAGTTGAAGTGTGCGTCGCCTGTAAGATTGAACTATTTTTTAAATACTAACAAGAATTTTATGAACGTTTTCTTTTTGAATTTTTTTTTTCAAATTTGAATGCCGTTTCATGAACGCTCTACACTCTTTCGTCCTGGCCAACATTATTTCACGATTGAAGATTTTACAGGACTGGTTTTCAGTACCCAGTTTACATAACCGAGCAAGACTATTAGGTAAACCATTTGAATTATTGCAGTTTAACTTGGGGAATATGTTTCTTTAGATTAATTGTTTCGTAAATATCTCCTGTTGGCTTTTTTGCAATGTCTTGCACATTTAATTATTCATTGTGGAGGCTAAACCTTCTTGATACGATATTGAAATGATTTTTAAATTGTTATGTGGATTTGAGGTAACTACTTTACAGAAAAAATCTGCGTATTAGACCGAAGCATCGAATAGTTTTGAATTTTGAAATTACGCGGTAACTCAAAACTATCTCCACCAACTGTAATACTGCGCTTCTGTAAGCACTTCATTTTCCAGCATATTATCGCTCAGCACTAACTCTTACAGCATTATCATTTACATTTCATAATTTTATTGTCATTTGAAATATGAAAAGTTTAAAGATCTCTGTTGTCATTTGAAATATGAAGAGTTAAAGATCTCTGTTGTCATCTTGTTGTCATTTGAAATATGAAGAGTTTAAAGATCTCTGTTATGTCTCATGTCAGTTCATATCTAATTTTTAAATGCATTTGCTATAATAATTAAGTTCTTGGATTAAGAATCCAAAATACAATTATTTTTTTGACAAAATGTATTTTTGAATTGCAATAATTATTATTGATTTAAAGCTGAACAAGGAAACTTGTTAAGAGTTTATTGACATCTTGAACCTTGCTCTAAATTATTCAGTAAATGTTAACTCTTTGTCATTTAATAATAGTTTTCCACATATTTTCCAGTTAATTTTCTTCTTCTTCTTTAGCTAGTTTGCGTCCATTGTTAAATGCCTTTGCCATTTCTTTGCACCATTACCTATTCTATGTGGCTCTCCTCCAACTAAAGAAATCAGTCTTTATATCATCAGTTTAACGTATAAGTGATCGACCATTCTCATTTGAGTTTCTCGACAGTATATACAATATGGTAAAAATACAATTTTGGATTTTATTTTCACCCACTCGTTGAGTCTGTTGCCGTTTCCATGGCTTTGTCCATAAAATTGTGTTAGTGTTGACACAATTTCTTGTCAAGAATCCATGTTTGTGCTGCGTGTGTCAGTACATGTTATCACATATAAATTAATTCATTCATCTTGGCCATTTTTGCCGTACTGGTTACTCATCAGATTATCATCAGATGATGAGAGGGACTATATCTCTCTAAACTATAGTAGTGACAGTATAACCTAACGTGTATGTAGTACAAAGCTTATTTTAGTGATAATTAAAATAATCATGTTGCACCACAAAGTAACTGCCATGGTAATGGTAATGATATTAATGTGGCCAGTATGGCAAAAATGTATAAAAAATTAGTAATGAAAGATTGTATTTTAAATAAATATCAGATATCTTATAGAGACGAAGCTATTTTCATTATATTTAATGAAAAATATATATAGAAATGTGGGGTAATTACAAGGCTTAAGTGATCATTTTATATATAATATATATATAACGTTCACCAATTCTTACCCCTCAATCTCTACATTTATTAACTTTTTTTTAAAGTTCTATATATGTATGTGAGTACGTGGACTCGCTTCGAGTACCACTACACCATCGCCATCTATGGACCAAATTTGATAATTCATTTTTCTTGAAACAGCATATATAATCAATGAGAATCTGATTTATTTTGAAAATTATTTAAAGCGATATTCTTTATCTGTAATATGTTATTAACACATTATACCTGAATACGCCAGAAAAAATTATATTTTTCAATTTTTATAGATTTTTCTTATGTTAACTAGTATATTATTTTAGCAATATTTGAATATGTCCAAGAACACACAATTACTAGATTTTTACCTACAAAGGCACTGTTATTAAATAAATATCAGATATCTCATAGAGACGAAGCTATTTTTATTATATTTAATGAGAAATTTATATAGAAACATGGGGTAATATATTTTTCATTAAATATAATAAAAGTAGCTTCGTCTCTATGATATATCTGATATTTATTTAATAACATTGCTCTGAAGGTAAAATACAGTAATTGTGTGTTCTTAGACATTTTAAAATATTGATAATTTTTTACTTTAAATACATTCATCATTTATCACACAAGTTTTTGTTTTAAAAAATCAACAATTATCGAGTTCTTGTCAGTGGTAAATTTATTTATAATATTTTTAATCAGCTTACATTATTTGTTTACAAATAAAAAAAAATCTCGCAATGATTTACACACTCTTATGTTTATTTAATGTAAAATTAAATAGTGGATGCTTCACAGAAACACATCGTTTTACGACGTGATGAGATTAGCTGCAAAAGATGACCCAAGCTTTAAATTTGAAAGTTTCTTATCTACATCTGGACATTACATTGCGAGCATAGGAGGCTATGAACAAAATGGGGTCAACAATGCCTATTGGTTTATTTATATACTTAATAATGCTCCTGATATATCTAACCCTCCCGGAGATAATCTGCTGTCTTCCGTGGGTAAGAATAATAATTATTTAGATAATTTGATAAATGATACGATGATATACAAAGTAACAGTAAGAGAAAATCTGGATGGATGTTACACGGTAATATTGTGATTATAATAATTGAATTAACTAGAGAATACGGTATATGATTAGATTTTTGTAAAATTCACGTTTTCCGCTAGGGTTGAATGATTTCAAAATTTAAAAAAAAAAGATTGGGTCGATAATATTAAAAAAATTATTACAGTCTAAAGGTTTTTGTAAAAATCCGAGAATATGCCGAATTCACCAATTAAGTCAAATAATTTTTTGTGCGTGAATAAAAAAAATAACTAAAATTTATACACCATCCTTTGATGTTTCTTCTGCGGGCGCGCGCGCGCACACTATTTGGCATAGTGCAAACAAACAAATATAGCGCGCACACAATTTTTAACAAAACTTCTTCATGTGCCACCGTCTATCGAAAGTTGGCACCGTGTTAAGTTACCCTGTATAAGATCACCTACATTTTCGACATTGAGCCACTTTCTGAGGTTACACACCCAAGATATTCTCTTTCTACTTACGCCTCTGCTGCCATCTATCTTCCTGTGCATAATGAGTTGCAAAATGTCATTTATTTTTTTGCGGAGAATGTGTCTGCAATATACAGCATTATTTGATAAGAGTTAATAATTATCTTTCCTTTTTGTGCGACTTAATACATTTTCATTAGTAATGTGGTCAACCCAGGAGATCTTTAGCATACGTCAATACACTAACATTATGTTTTTCTTAACTTCTTCCCTAGCGCAAAAATAATAGCAATGGTCTTTAAAATTACACAAAAGATTTTTTATTTATTTATTTAAGATTATTTAATGGTAACGCAGTGATTGTTAGCACTAAAAATATATTGAAATGTGAATAGATTAGAATAATATAAATCAAAATTTATATTGTTTACTGAATCTAATTTATATCTATGTTTTACACGGCAATACTGACTGATCTATTCACAGGACAAACAATATCTTGGTGAATTATTTAATATTACCGGATATTGAATCAAATTTTGGTGAACCAAATTATATAGTTATGTTTTGTGTATATAATTTTTCTGATACATAATACTTTAAAACATCATTTAACATGTTTTAGGGGTGGATGAAATATACGTTGATGGAACGGCGACAAATTTTCTCTTTTGGTATCGTAGCTAATAGGACAATATGAGTTTTTATTGCTCCACTGTGTTCCATTATTAATAAAATAAAATCAATTATAATCTACTGTGTAATAATATTTGAATCACAATATTGTTATCTAAGTTAAAATGAAACAAATAAAATGTTTAAAATATAACGCATTTTTTTATCGTCCTGTCAGTGTCAATGTAAGGAATAGTATGTAGAAATATAATTAGGGTGTTGAATTTTCTTGAACCTACCTAAATCTAAATATAGAAAATTTTTGTTACTAAATCTAAACTGTCTTATAAACATTTATAATATTATGTATTGTATTTAAACTAGTCTGGTGTAGATATATGTAGCTATCGTAATTCGAATCTGCCGCCATCTCAGTCGGCATCGACGCTAGCGACAGCGCTGCCGGCTGCTGCCACAAGTCTGGCCCAATTCACCGCCAGACAGTCTCTCCAGTTTCAGCGTTTCACAATGGCGGTCTTGCCGGCTCGCGCTTGCCGAGCAAGACTGCCAATTAATTTCATTTCATAATTTCCTATATCTTCATTCACTGTATTCATTTCTATCTGTCTTCATTGTTTTTATCATTTGTCACAATAAACCTCAACACGCGCCAATCACATTTATTTCATTTAACCACCGTCCTAACCCCCAAATATATAAAAAAGTTTAATTGTTAGATGTGTATTGGTATAGCTTTTACATTTCTATTTACAAATTAAGTGAGTTAGTTAGGCCTGGCATTAGCCAAAACGATAAAAAAAATCGCAGTTTTATGTGATGTGCTGTTTGAACATCAATTTCACATTATTAAAATGTTAAAATTTGCACAAATTGAATCACAAATCCATAATTTAATTAAATGATATATTCTTTGTTATTAGTGGAGTTAGTTGAATTAACTTAGTCCTAGATATAATTTTCGTGTGAAAGGTGTACAAAAAAACATATTTTTATACCATACTATCAATCTTGAATCTGAAAAGTACTCTGAGGCTGAAACGTGATAAGTCAATAATACATTTAATGAATATTTTCATTTCAGATATAAACTACTTTAGTAATAAAAAAAATGGTCATAATTAATTTACATAGCTCTTATATTAGCTCTAAAATTTCATTCTCAATGTAAGTATGGTATAAATTTTATTTTCTTTTAATTCAATGTCAGGTAATTACAATTTCATTAAATATCAAATAATTTAACATAGGTAGTTAGAGATGTAACCATCTTGAGGAACTGTAAAAGTACAACTGGGCAAAACCCTAGTGTTTATCATGGATCTGTATGGAGTCGAAGCATGAACCCTTAGAAGGAAATAAAGAAACATGCTTGATATTTTCGAGATATGGTGTTGGCATCGTATGCTACGTATACGCAAGCGAATGTCTCTATTTTTCCTGAAATATGTACTAAACAAACGTTGCTGGAAAATTATTATTTTATACTTTGGAAATATTGCTAGAATATGTAGAGACTGTAGAAAAATAGGTGAATACTGGAAATGTGCAAGGGCGGAATGGTCAATCTCCAACAAAATGGACTGACCGAGTCTGAGACACGAGAAGTTGCACTAAACAAGGTGAAGAATTAAGGCAAGCAGTTTGCACTGTAGAAGAAAACTAGAGGACCATAACGCTCTATCGTGAGCACATCGACTGAGATAGAAATAGAAAGAAGAAACGTCACAATCCACCTACCTATGAAGCTAGACAATCTATTACACATCTCACATGACCAAAAATATACTTGGCACACACACTAAAAACGTACCTTTTCATAAAATCATATCTGTGAGTATGACAGACGCAAGTCGCCGATCACAAGTGGCGAGTGATGGAATCGAAACGGATGGGTAGATATGAAATAGGGAATCGGAATGAGGGAATGATGAGGGCGGACCAGGGTGGCTTACGGGATAAGGAGGACAGCCCGACTCACTTGATGATGTCGCTCCTTGGCTTATCATAAAGTTCACCCCAAAACTTGAACAGCTCGAACCGGCGATTCTGATGTGTCACCGCACTCTGTTCACTGAATTTCACAACACGATCTTTGGTTATTCCAGTGGATCCCACGAATGATCTAGCGAGAACACCACTTCCTTTCCATAATCTTGACGAATTTCACACATACAAAAACGAACTAGCCGAGCTAGGGAACACGTGTAGACTGATTGGAATTAGGCTAAGAGGTGGGAACAAAACAAAACCAGTGACAATTATACTGCATTTAACAATACTCATTTTGATTTAAGTATGAAAGTACATGTTCACCTATAAAACAAATAATGATTACGAACACGAAACAGTAAGTTTAAATAACAACTTTTTATTTCAAATACAAAAATAGTATAGGGCTAAACAATTTACATGTAAAGCACCCTTGAGGTAATATTTTTTTATGAAATTAGTGCTATAAAAATATCCAAAGTTATTATTATTCTTATTTATTAAAATGAATAATCACAACGTGTTTGGGTTAAATATTTATAAATCTTCGATTTCCTTAAATTTTTTTCTCAGGGTCACATTACACACATAGGTACGTGTCTTTGGTACTACACCACAATATATTATTAATAATAAGTTCCACGCTTTTAGGTCTGTCACAGCGAATATTATACTACAAGTCAATGTAGTCGTGTAACATACAATTACGACAGTATTATAAGACATACATATTTTAGCGATATCAAAGCTGATATGGATAGAAGGAATATTGTCCCACGGTTGAATAACCAACAAAAAAACTGTATTAGATATTGTTTGTGATTGTAAGCTTTAAATTTTTTGGTTAACGCATTCATTGCTCCGCCAAAACAACAGAAACTACACGATTGAAATTAGCCGAGTAATTGTGACTGCACCACAGAGCAGCAATGGAGCGATGAGTCGCCGCCTCGAGCTGATCTCCACTCATAATGTTATCACTCCATCCGTAAAATCATTCACATGCGGAACTGCAGATGGTTAGGGCGATACTCGGCAGGCGGCGCTTTGTTCGAGCGCGGGAAGGGCGGCCCCACAAAGGTCTTGTTCCATTACCGAATTGGAAATTGAACAGCCTCCTAAAGTTTAATGGCCGCTCCCGAGTCCTCGCCGAAGATCTCGCGTCATTTCCGGTTCACTTGTGTGTGTAGGTTTGACGAGAAATGAGTGTTTTATGTTTTTGTATATATGAAATAAATAACATGTAAAAATTGTAGATATTCTCTGTAAACAAAAATATATTAATAATACAAAATATTTTATTTAACCCACTATTTATTAATTATTCTACATGTTTCGATAACTATGGTATCTTATTCAGGAAACAATGTATACTGAAATTAAAAACACATGCATAGATAAAAACAAAACTATAAAATAGTGAATATGTAAGAACTAATTTGAACAGATTATCTCATTGTCTAGCCAAACTTTCATATTAGTAGAGATGGATTCAAGAGCTGCTTGCGAGTCGGAGAATATAACAGCCTTATCGACGTTCCGGAGTACGCAGATGTCCAAGGTCTCTTTAATTGCCTAACATTCTGCTGAGAAAACCGATGAATCGTCGTAGCTTCACATTTATTTACCTATATATTCAAATCTACATAGAATTGTTGGTAAATAAATATCTTCCATCTGGTATTAAATTAAATTATTATTGAACACATGGCAAATGGCAAGTAGCTACATACTTAGGAACGCATGTATCTACGTAGATTTATACGTAATGTTAAGTTTATAATGTGCCACTAGGCGTCGGTCTTATAAAAAAATAATATTTTATTCACATAACAAAGCTGTAAGTAAAAAAATATTTAAAAATTTTGATTCAGAAATTCGAACATTATTTTCATTATCTTCGATATCTTTTTTCTTATTTTTTTTAACAAATTTCGTCTTAAAATCCAACATCCACAAAACTCAATTTGTTATGCCTTTTCTACTACACTGTTTTTTTAATATCTGCATCTTTCAAAACATCAACAAACTTTGACGGCATTTTAATTGATTACAAATATTGAATTATACTTGTGTAAATTGTTTACATACAACCGATTTATTTTGTATTTTTTAATGAGTTTACTGATTTGTTTCTTGTATTCTTATTTCATTTACAACAAGCATCTTTTGTTTTGTTTATTATTAATTATATTTTGTAGAGCTATTTTATGTAAATATTTTTTTTGTAATGACGCGTTTTGTAAACTCAAAATGCCGTGGGCGCGAAATATAATTAATAGCCGCGAGGAGAATGTTTGTAAAAAAATGTGTTTTTGTCAAGTTCCATAACAATGCCTACGGGGTTATTTGGACTTGACAAAATGCTTTACTAAGCCTGACAATCATTTATAAATACTTTATAAATCGATATATTTGTAAAAAAGATCAGTAAAGAAAAACTAATTGTTTATAATCCCAAGAGGAATGAATAGCCATTTCGCGGTGTTGACAAGCCGATTGGAAAAATGACGTTTTTTCCAAATACATATGTTAAATGACTACGTTTTTATTCAATGATGATAAGAGTGACAATGATATTATTTATGTTTTATAAATGTTCAGTATCTGTACCGATCTCTGGATGCAGGATCTATTATGAACTGCTTCTCCAATGTTTCGGTCGACAACACCCGCCACAACGATGATGAAATAATAAATGTAAATATATTAATTTCAAGTGATGTTACCGCCATCTCTGAGCCACGTTACGTGTATTGAAATTCCATATGACATTAGCGCCATCTCGGAGTTGTACTTTAGAAAATGTATGTTATTTTTATAACAGCATACATAGTTTGTATCGGTCATTACATTGTTTTAATGAATTATATTTTTCGCACCAGTGTAGTGTCGAATTTAAAGGAGAAGTGCATCCTTTGTACAAGAGAAAATAATGAATTTATTTAAGAAAAACTTCCCATGACCGATACTCAAAACACAGTGATCTGTTAGCTATGGCTTCGGGCCTTTTATTATCTATAAACCTTTGTTTTTAGTTAATATAAACATTTTTTGTTTTAAAAGAAGATTTTAGTCCCAATAGTTTTTATGGGTTATTGAACTCGATGGTTAACCTAAACACCAAATCTTGGAATCTCAAGTGGGCTTCCAAGTAACCGAATTCGTTGGCCCGAGATGTTACTCAAAGTAAAAACAGAAACGCACACAACAATAATATGTAGGTATGAATTTAACTTGTATCAATTGCTTTTACTTTGTAAGTAAGTAGGTAGTAATAGTAATATAAGTACTAGTATGAAGTAAGAAGTATAAGAAGGTACATTACCAGTAAGAAAAAACACCAAAGTAGCGAGATCGCATATCTGAAATGTTGAAAGTGTTTTCTCTTTTATATATTCAATAAAATTTACATTACAATACGCAAATATACACTCAATTTGAAATAAAGTGTACATTATCTTTATTGCGAGCAAGAAAAATTATCAAAGTACCTAGCGGAATCGTGTTATTTTTTCCTACTGGTAATTATATTGATCGTATGCCATTGAATCTTGACGTGAGACATTTGCTAGTTATACATTATTGTGAAACAATGAATTTATTCGTTTTTTTCTTGGATTTTTTAATTTTTTCAAGTTCTTACTTTGGTCAACTATTTATCTTGGGAGTCTTTTTGATATCCATATATTCAGCGGAGGAATTTTATAGTACACAATACATTTATATATGTATATTCTTCCGATTATGACTGAAACCATGTTAAAGAGATTTACAAAGCTTGGACACGTTTTGCTGTTATTTGCGGGAAGGTTAAACCATCCAACATATCATATACATCTGTAGGAATCCGTTGTCGCAGACATCCCACGACAACTATACATAGGTTGTTCTCGGCGGAACTACGTGACATGACACTGACTACGGGAGCACGCAAAAGAGTTTGCGACGTATCGTAGTCAATTGTGGAGGAGTTTTATATAGGTCATATGCTCCAGAAATAGTAGAAGAAGAAGACAAAATTACTGTTAAATATAATTTTAAGTAAAATAAATTTTGTTAGTTCTAGATCGCCATAACCACAAGAACGAACTGACTCCGCAGTATATTCGCGATCTACATAACATCGAAACTATAACACTGGGGACATTGGGGGGGGGGGGGTTGCGTAACACAGGCTGGGTAACAATTATTCGACATGTCGTATTACAATGATATATCGATGTATTTTAATCAATTTCGATTGCAGTTCGAGCCTTTGTTTCGTTTTAATTTTCCTGTTCACTATTGAAAAAGTGCATATTTCATATTTGGGTGCAATATCCGTGCTGAGAGGTAAAGGGATTTAAGTCATATTTACGTCGATATAATACAGAATGAAAAAATTAAAATTTTCATAAGTTAATAAATTTATTATAAATTAAATAATGCCACGTAAAATGATTTAGTTTAGGCGCATGATTTTAGATTTAGTTTAGGCGCAGGAGGGTCATGCATTCGACTAAGTTGAGTACTTCTAACGTTTCCCATAAATTCTCTTTACGTATTTTTTTTTTCTTTCCGACACATTCTTTGTTGTTGATGTTTTGGCGGTTAAATCACCTGGCCAGCTAGTTTCAGTCTGCAGAGTAGTTCATTAACAGAGTGCGTAAAAATAAAAAAGTTTTTATGTTTGCTCATACATACATACCTTTATTTACATTCACGTATGTACGTACATAATCTTGTGTCTCATTTGGGCACAGAACACAGGAATGGAAAACATTGGTTTGTTACACCCTGTGCATACATAGCGTGTAACAGACCTAGTCCAAAATATTAAATCGGTAAATATCTAACTAAATTACGAGTCGAAAATGTTCAAGAAGTATGTACAAATTTTATATCGTTACAGAAAATATTATTGTATCAGATTTTTCAAATTCATGTTAATAATAATAATAATAATAATGGATAATTTGTATAGCGCCAATTTCGTAAAAACTTTCACCTCAAGGGCGCTTTACACATGTTTTTTATAATTAAAAAATCGTTATTTTCACTTATGGAAATGATTTTTTGAAAAAGTGCGTTTTTAGTTTCTTTTTAAATAAAGTCTCTGATGCAGTGTTTCTAATAACGGAGGGCAAAGAGTTCCACGCTTTTGGGTCTACCACTGCGAATGCCCGTTCACTAAATTTAGACTTCTGGTAACGGCTGATCGGTTCTACTACCCTTTCTGCAGCTGAAGTAGAGGCTGACCTGAGAGTTTGACGTCGTTAAGCTTCGAGTCTACATGCTTCGAAATAAATGTTTACGAAATTGACCCTAAATTGTACTATATCTTTGTTTTAGACCCTATATGGTTTAACAAAAAACAGTCTGTCTTCTCGGAGTTTGATGACATGTTATTTTTTGTATTCAAAATGTAATTTGGAATCAATAATACAATTCGATTGATCGAAACAATGACATACTTTTTTAAAACGCTCAAATTTCTGATTGAATGTATCTTAAAATTTTTCAACTTATATTTTCAATATGTATCTATTACTCCTTAATTATTATGCACTGTTATATCCAGTGTTGTAGTGCTAAAAAAAAAGGTTCAGGGCGGTTTTTGATTTTAACCGCCCCCCCACATATTTTTTTTTTTTTTAAAAGACATAATTTTCCTCGTAATAACTTTTGAAAATGTTGAAAAGTTTTGAAAATGCTCCGATCCGATATATTTTTTGCGTGTTCGCAATATCCGTTCGCCGCACGATATTTGATGTAAAAGTAAAATATTAAATTTTGTAAAAAAATTTAAATTCATTTAATTTTTTGCAAAGCGAATCATCAGGACCCAAAAAAACTCTTCTTGAAGAATATATAGTTACAGTACTCTGCTTCCCCTATCTCGCCCTCGCCTGCCTGATCAAAATTTTGCATACATCGTTGTTATTTAGGGGCTGAGAAAACTGACGGCACACCGCTTCCATCTCCCCTAAATCACCTATTTGAAATAAAACTAAAACTAAATCTGAATTTCGTAAACACCGCTAGACATAGCGCGTTAAGTTCTTATACGAAAAAGTTACGTAAGTTAAGTTAAAAGGAATTATATATTTACATGATATTATAGGCCAGTGGTGGCGAACCTATGACCCGCGGGTCAGATACTGACCCACGCAACCTTTTTAAATGACCCACGCGTTGATTTTTATATCATAATAGAGAAAACAAACAGTAGTTTTTAACCACCCTTTCCTTCCCCTTTCCAAGTGACGCCACTGACTTAGTCACCTACGAGCTAGTACTAAAAAAAATAATGAACAAAACTTGACCCACTTCTCAAAAAGGTTCGCCATCACTGATATAGGCCATTAAGAGATTAGTGGGAAGTGGACAGAGGATTTGAAACATTAAAAAATAGTGTTTGAAATAATGGATTAATGTTGAATCGGAAATTGTCTGGTTGTGTTAATAATAAAACTGCATAATCTCTGAGTGGCGGAGGCCACTAACAATTTCACTCACGTATCTGACTGATAATGATACGACATGATATCGGTACTGGGCGACTTTACTGCCGTTGGGAGTTGAATTTCATGCACCGGTATCTGCAGGGTGCGTTCAGTAACGCCAGGCGCTGATGATACGAATGTAGGCGACAGACCTCGACACACCCCTCACTGTCCTCCGACACGAGACCTAGTTATTATTAATTCAATATAATAGCGTGCATAAAACAATAATTTATACAAGTGAAGTAACACATATCACCATATATAATAAATAGAAATACTGTTGTTGGAATCGATGGACGGCGTTGAAAATGTAATGATTGATCGGTAGTGACACGGTATTTCATTATGAAAACATGACGTATTTCAAAAGAAAAGTAGGTACTCGCGGAGAATGAGTGCTGAAGAAATGCACAATTTGTGGAGGGGGTATGGAAATGCAGCGCCGCCCTCCTGCGTGTGGCGCGGCGCGTTAGGGAAATGTGTTTTGGAGAAAATCACCACGTTTTGAAATGCTGCGAGTTATTTATGTACCGTTTGCATGAGCACGTGAACACAATGTGAAGGAGGTTGGTGAATATTATTTTTTATTTATTTATTTATATAAATTATTCCAAAATACGTCTTAAGATTCCACGTCAACAACACTCAAGACAGGTGGGCACAAGATGACACATTTGCGCAATCAGTTATCGTGAAATTGTATTAAATGACCTAACCTAACCTAACTTAACTTGTAATTACCTAAAATTATATTATTTAATGCGCAGTTGTCTTGTGTGTAGATGTAACTGTGTGCATCTGTCTTTGCTAAATTATTTCATATTTTATTGAATAATGTTGTCCTTTTTCATCTCATACAAATAAAATTGTATAGCTGTCCCCCATCAAGATGTTGAGTTAAATTGTAAGATTGATAATGCCCTTACAAGGTTAAACGCGTCTCAAGTAAATTAAACGAGTAGAATAAAAAAACAAGTGTTTAATTTTAATTTCATTTCATGATGTTACAACTAGCACGTTGGACGTCACAGATTGGACGCCATTTATTTTCTCATCAAATTGGTAATAACTAAGACGTCATTCAAGCTGGATACCAATAACTTTCTTATCATATTTTAAAAAAAGAAGTACCAGTTGGAAACTCTTGAAACTTGGATTAGGCAGCCAAAATTTTTCTTCTAGGCTGCACAATTAAGTATGTGCGAAAATTGATTGAATATTTAAATTATTTTCACAAGAGTAACGGCATTGATTTTAATTGTATTTTAATACTTTTTGTATTATATTAACGTATGTACGTTTATAATCACATTGCGTATAATATATTTTGTTTACAAACTTCATTAATTCGCAATTACGGCATCTTGACGCGGCGGCGGTCCGACAGTGGCTCTGCAATATGTTTGCTAGGAGCAATCTAGTTTGTTACCCAATTAGGTAATGTACTTCCACAGTCGAGTCGGGTGGCTAAGTTAGGACAGCATCCAACGGCTTATCAGCTTCTGTAGGCAGGATCTACACCCGATCTTGTTAAACCACACCTGATCTGCGGCTTGTGTACCTGCGCTGGAGCCCGGGAAGGAAGTTTACTTTGTCTTGTTTATTATTCAAGGGTCCAGACGCGAGACAACGGCAGCTAAGTGACGAGGGATTAATTCTGCCAATAAACACCTGAATCATCATTTAAAATAAAATAAATTTGAATGGTTCCTCGAGTTCGGGTGATTTGTTCGATGAAAGAAACGATAAATAAGAAATATATTTTAACAAACAAATTTGAATAATTATTTTTTAAAATCCATCAAACTTCTAAGACTAATATGCAGGATTGAGTGTGATACGTGTAACATTCCAAATAATAATATCTATCGATCGAAAAAATATAGCCATTACCGAGACATGAAATCTGATGTTTTTCTTTCAACTTTGTTACATACATATAATATAATTTTTAATATTTGCCAAATTACATAACAGTTTTGCGGCAAGAATTGCCCTTCACATAGTAATTAAAGTGTTTTCATCAACAGCATTTAAAAAAAATGAAATACAACAAAGGAAACAAAAATAAGACAAGAATGTGTTTTTTTACTTTATATTTTAGGTGTCACACTTTATATGTATATGTGTCTATAGCCGGTAGACAACTTTGCCGATTAAGATACAATAACTTTTACAATACAATAAATTTTATCTAGATACGTTTATTTATTTTTGCCATTGGAAACGTAATTTAACATTACAATTAAAAATGTGGTCGCTATATGTAACGCAGGGGTGAGAGGTTATCAAAATTAATTTAGCGAAACTGTTGACAGTTTTTTATCTCTGCCGATATCCATATGCACAAAACTGAATGTCTCTCTCTGTTTTATATGTAATTCTACATTCGTTGACAGATCTAAATGAAATTTGTCATTGTTACTCTCGGTCCCTGTTCAAAACATACACCTTACCCCTTGGCCACCTCACCCCTTCCCCCGATACAAATGTATTTTATATTGAATGTCATAAAAGCATGCTTCTTCCTCTTAAACGAATATTTATTTATTTCCATTAACGCCCTTTACGTAACAATAATAATTGATTATATTTAAATATAACAGCACAAAGGATTTAACACCATCAAATGCAGCAGTCCCGATTGCATCTGGGAGATCGGTCAACTGTACACTTACTAGAGTGACACGGTTTTATATTATCAATAGAAAACCCAAGATCATTATCGCTATCGAAGGTGTTTTACACGCACATCCCTCAACACTTATTTTAAAATATAACTAAATATGAATCCCGGATAATGCCGGGTAGGGACCGCTAGGCTATAGATATATTATTTTCATTTTTATATATTTTTATTTCAATTACTTTAGAAATTATTTTACTTGATCTAATTACGTCCTGATGTAGTGATAAATAAATAAAGATCGCTAGTGAAGGTTTTATAGTTTTTTTATTCCGCTGTCAGTTGATGTGTCGGGAGGGTACTGTTGTACTAAATGCGGTTTTAACTAGGAAATTGATTTCAACATTGTGTTTAAGCTCTAAAATCATGAATGGCAGGGGTTAATTGTCTAGTTAGTAGATAACTAGAAATTCCCTGTCAAAAATGATGTTCAACAAAGTGGTACAAGGTGAATATTATGTTCCAGGCCGATATTATTTTTAAATAAATAAAAAAAGAAATATAATTGTTTCATTTAATATTTATTTATTAATTATATAGTTTATTACAATTATGTATAAATAATATATTGGCCAAATAGCGCCTTTGGCAGAGACACAAATGCGTGCTCTTTTAACCATATTTTTTATAACATTTTCGCACACTTCGCGTGTTATTTCAGCAATTTCATTTCGAATATTATCTTATAGCATCAGAATTGTTGTTGGCTTATTAACATAGATATTTTTTTCAAGTATTTCTACAGAAAAGAGTCGAGTGTCGTCTAATTAGATGATTGAGGAGGACAGTCCATATCACCACTTTTTGCCATTATGCGGCCGGGAAAATTTCTCGCCAAACTTCAAGCGTAGCTCAGGCTGTGTGACACCGTTCTGTTAAACCTTAACGTGTTGCAGGCCCAATCGACTCAATTTGGCTACCAAGAAGTTTTACAACATGTGACGATAGATAATTTAATAACTTTAATACGTTGTTGAGGCAATAAATACTCTATAATAAATTGTAATCAACTACTTTCTAGAATTACTAAATATGAACTGACAAATATTTGCTGAACCAAAATTGTGGCTAAACAAAATCGGCCTGGAACATTATATTCGACCGGTATAAATTCTTCTAAATTATAACTACTCTCAAAAATCTCAGGCAACTAGACAAAAACAAAAAGACTAGTGGAAAGGTATCTGTATAAATGGCAAATGTACAGCAAATAATACTGAGATTTTTTCAGAACAGATTGCAGAAGCTATCAGAAGTCAGTAAAGAAGTACGATTGAATATAAATGCATAGATACTAAAGTAATGTTGAACTGCTTTGTTGATTCGATGGTCATTTAGTTCATTCGACCCAGCTTGAACCAGTTGACAATTGAGACAACCCCTACAACAACACTGTATATTGGTTATATACAGATCTGAGTTATGAATGTCACAATGTATATCTTCTTGGGCATCGAATGTTATTATGGGGCTTTACGTCCCTACAACTAGCAACACCGCCTAATAGATAGGTTCTGAATGCACATACCTCAGTGCTAACCTACTTCTCTGAACGGCCATACAATCTATCCAGGTACCGACCAGTTGGGCGTCAATAATACACATTGGGCAGCTTCTCAAAGATCGGTCTATTTGGCCTCGTCATAGACTTTATCTTTAGTTTTACTTTAACTTGCGTTCTGTAAATTGTGCAACCAATTCCAATAGATGCCTGTCAATCGTAAGGAACTCTTATTTTTCTATCTGTTCCAGCCAGACACAAGCATATATTCACGCACACGTTCCGCGATATGTGAACAAAAGAACAAGCGAGCGTGAGTATTTAATATAATTGATAAAAAAGTCAAGATCCTTAAAGCCTAGTCTTCCATTTCAAATATAGTTGGCAGTTAAAAGAGAAACACCTGGGTTTGTTGGCTCCGGTATTTATCCATACGGTATCAATTTGATGTAAGACTCGTTTTTACATTGATTCTAGAAGACAGCCAGAGAGAAGAGTACTCCCAAAAGGGTAGGAAAAATGTCACATTTATGCGTTGAAGTCGCAAAAGTTGGCCACAAGAAGACAGAAATTCACCCTGTCTAGGTCGCAAGAGGGCGTGAGAGAAAGCCAGTGTAATTGTAGCTCTTTCGGGTTTCGTTTATAATAATATATTCTCTGAAAAGTCCAAGATTTCATTAATTATTAATATTGAAATTATATGTTGCATGAACTTACGCGGTGGAATCGGAGTTGCGAACCAAGGCAATCTGCTATTGGCTGGTAGAGATTCACTCGGTCCAGGTCGCATGAGGATGCGATGGAGAGTCAGGCATTGTTCAGAAACCCCTAACATTTTCAATTCGTAATTTAGTCAGGTATCCATCCATAAAATATTGTGGACTAGGTCTGTTACAACTTGTATACTCGTACTTACCTAATTATTCATTTTTGTTTTTAGAATTTTGTATACCAACCAAAATGTTGATATTATATTATGCGACATTATTGTGCTGAGGTCCTTTGCATCAATCTTCCACCACGCAGAGTCCTTCTCACTTACCGCTCCTAATGGCCGCCCCCGCGCGGAGGACGAAAAGGAAGAAGGGAAATTAAACGTCTCTGCATCTGCTGCGGCGACTAAACGTTCGCCCTTTTTTCATAAATCGCTAAACGGTCTCACAGATGATCGTAGCCAGCAAAAATGATGTATTATTACAAATATTCAAATAAGATTTTGAATAAAATATATTTTTATGTATTAATTATTATTACATAATAAATGTATTATCTTAATCTTCATTTATTCCATCTGAATCCGCTTATGCTGCCTTCATTTTGTTTAATTAACACGTTAATGTTTGATTGTTATTAAAATTATAATTATCATTCTGCAGTAATCTCGAAAATGTGATCAAACAAATGCATCAGTTTCATTACCGCGGTGATTACATATTTTGTTCAGTACCCATAAATATTAAACTTGTACATTGACACTTTTTACAAATTCGAAGTTCGATAATTAAAATATCACTTGTTTGTGAATTCAGTACCTACATGGTATATATCTAAAAATTTGAATAAATAAATAACACATTTCTAGTACACAAAGTATAATGCAATGCAACTGTTTTTTAAAAATGTCAAAAATAAATGTAATAAAATTACGTTCATTCTTCCTTCCCTGTGAACTGTATACATAACCTACACACACGCGATATTAATCAAGAGAGTAATAATCGTACTCATTCATATTTAATTTATGTATTTTGCGACATGACAAAGTCACACCCTTGTAGACGCCGCATTAAGAAATTGAAATGCGCCCGGTGACCATGTAGATTGTGCATTAAGAAATCTCTGAGCCAATGGAAGGCGAGCGAGCGGTCCCCTGGCGGCAAGTAGAGAAAGATTGACGCAATTGGCCACTTCCGAACGGGGCGAGATACGGGGAGGCGGAAACCGGGCCAGGCCTCAGTATTGGCCGGCAAAATGTAGATCTTGGAATTAAAAAAACAAATGGAGGGTAGCCGGGAGGATATTTACAATAATGGACCATGCAGAAGCGAAAGAAGAATCGTCCGAAGGAACTAGGTGGACCTGGACTTCATTTGGGTCCGACATTTAAGAGGCATCCGGGGGCGCCGTGTCCCAGTCATGGCAATCTTGGAGCTAGGAGAAGAGGCCCATGATACTGGATCTCTTTTTGGTAACATTGACAAGCAATTTTTGTGATGGTGAACAAAAATGATGTGTAAATAAATTCAAGAGGCTACGACGGACTACAGGATTTCGAGACTTAAATTTGTTATTTTGTCTAGGTTAAGTTAAAAGGCGAATGAAGTTTGTTAAGGCGATTTAGTAACATATAATTTGTGTTAAAGATTTCAACTTTGAATTATACAAGTTCGTCCCATCCTGTCCGATAGAATATCCGGAGCTACACCAAGACTGAGCTAGTCGGTGGCAATGCGTTCTGGCGTTCGATCCGCAGAACAAGCACACATTGTAACTATTTATTTAATAAATCAATGTTATATCAGTTTCTCACTGAAGAAAAAATCACCAACATACGTATTAAGCGCTCTTGAAGTGAATTTTTTTTCTCGAAAATGGCGCAATATGAATTATCCAACCGAAATACAAATTAATTTGATTTATTTTGCAATATTTGTAGTTTAGAAATAGAGGCAAAACCTTTACACCACTACTTCAAGTTTTAATGATTATTGATTTTTTATAACACCACTATTGTCCGAAATCAATAACCTTCAATTTTGATACGACAAATGCTAAATACACGTGATGTCGTTTCGTGAAATATAATCGCTTATTTAATTGATACTTGACACGCAAGATTACTAAGAACGTATCCAGTGACAATAATGCGCAAGTTAAATAAAAAGTTTACAATTTAAAGTCACAACATTGTATCGAGGGATGTTCATATCATAACTTTGTATTATTTACACATTTGATTATTTATTATATCAACATCACCAACATAGTTTTACTTTTATTTTACCTCATTTCATACCTTCTCATTTATCTCTCATTAAATTTAGTATGGTAAGTTACGTAGATAACACATTAATACATAGAAGTTGAAAAACGAGTAAATTCGGTAATTTAATAAAGTACACGAAAAAACACCAAAATTATTTAACATTTTCATAAAATGTTAATTATAATAAAGGTTAGATTAAATTTTTTAAATTTTTTTTTTTTTTCTAAGTGGTTTATATAATTTGTTTTACTTTTAAATTAGCAAAATTGTTTTATTTATCATATAACTATAATATGTTCGGAATTATCGGAACTTTCACAAATAAACTTAAATTCATTTAATTTGTTTTTGTGTGTGTGAAAAGAAAGTAATTGTTCGATATTTATAACAGGTCCATAAATTGCTGAGCGCGTGTAGATGCTTCATTATGTTTATAGTAACTATCTGCCCCCCCCCCCCCCCTCCTTCCTCTTCTCCTTTACCACAGAGCATGACTTTACTGTGTGTATTGGCTATAAACTTTTGAACTGTCAAGAAGTGTGAATGTCCTGCTTCGAGATCGTTTACATTGATCTGTTACTGTTACTAGTTTCTTCACATTGCTTTCGCAAGTCAGCGAAGTTTGTTTCTGAAGTTCAGGAGACCTGTAACTACAGCAGAGAAAATCAAGATAAGTCGTGTTCATCCTGGTTGGCCCTTGAGTCCTTACTGCCTTGTATCTATATCAAATTCCCTACACTCTTCCTATATCCCGTTTCACCACTCCCTTGCATAAATAGTAATGAAGATTCAATTAATTTAAAATATACGTATATGGGTTATTATTTTGACCTTTTTATTCTAAAGGCACATTTTTAAATAATTATTTGGAATTGGAAAACAATAGTATTTATATACTACTGTAGGTTGGTAATGATTTGGAGGTAAGTTTGTGGAACTCCATAATCACATTTGTAAAAATAAAACACTCGTTTTCATTCTATCTATGGCAAAATTAAGTTAATTCAAAAACTTATATTTATATTTATGTTAATCTATAGTGAAAGGCAGCGATATTATTTTATTTACATGAGATGAAAACAAACAACGCGGAGAAGAATAATGCAAAGAATAAGAAGTTGTTTAGTAAAGTTGCGAGTAGAATAAGTGTTTTATTTTCACATATTATATTGGAATTTTTTTTAAATACGATGCTCATATCAATGAAAACGTTGACATATCACAAAAGATTGAAGGTATTATATATGAATACATACATACAATACAAAGATTTTAATTGTATTAATTAATAACTGTATTGAATTTTTTATTACCAACGTGTCTTATATATGAGTACGTTTTTGCGGCCATCATAGGATGGGTTTTAATCGATAATATTGAATAATATTATCTTATATCTCTTAAAAATCTGCAGATTTAATGAAATTTCGTGACAAAATTTACACACTAATCATTTTGTATATCGAATAAAAATTTTGTTAATTAAAACGTAAAAAACTTTTTAACAAAAAATAAACATAATTTTTATTTTTACCTCATATTTAAAATATTGCAAAGTTCCTACGTCATCGGACCCACGAGTGTCGCAGCACCTCTTGTGCAAACTTCGCCACTCCAGGGAGGTTCTGTTCTCACCGCGTATTATTTAACGAAGAAAAAGCGAGCAGTTATTCAAATATTGAATGAAGGCGTCGGGAGAAATTGAAAAGGGAAATATTTCTTATCGCTAAAGAGGAGGAAAAATGAAATCAGAGATGGGGAATGGTATAGGAGTAGTTCAGCCTGCGGACTGGTCGCGGGATGGGTGGATGAATATCATTTCCTAATAAAGGGAAAAGCCTATTGATATTAAGGTAAATCTTAATACGGTTTCATTTTTCGATATTTCAACGTATTCCGAATGTAAAAGAAATATTTCGCGGGGTGAGTACTTAATTATTCTAACAGAACATTTTAAATTTTTACAGCAGAGCAAAAAAAAAATTCTCTCATTTTATTTCTTTTGTTACTTTATTAATAACGGTGCAATTTGTATAATAAATTAATAATAAAATTAAAGGATCATTTAGAAGAGAAAAATTATTTATTGTCAAAAAAAAATTGAACAAGTAAAAAAATGCACGACTCGATTGGAACGAAAATTTAAACGCTGACAATATAATATGCATTAATGTAAAAAATTCGCCTTGTTTACATAAAGATTTAATTTTCGAAGAGTAAATACTTTAACTGTTGCATACATGTGTCATAAACTATCGGATTTATGTTTCCACAAATAAATTATGTAGAATGCCCCTCGTCCTGCGACTAATGTTCCAAACACTTTATTTCATGTTTATTCATTTACGTGGAGTAAACACTGGTTACTTTATTTTTATTGAGCAGCAAATCTACTAAGTTAATTTGATATTACTAATAAGACACTTTAACTCGCAGAATAAAATATTCTGTGTTTTATTCATTTATGTAAAGAATACTGGGAATAATTTATATGAATTGATATCGCAATGAATAGCAGTACATAGCAAATAAATGTACTATTGTAATTGTTTCGATAGCATTATATATTTATAAGGAATGCAAACTAATCTTAAAATAAATAATCTAGTTAGTTGGCGGACGGGAACATGGTTGCAGTCATTAGGGGAAGGAGGGAGGGGGGGGGGGGGAGATAAAGCCGTTAATGAGAGAGCATATATAAAAACTACCAAATTCACAAAAAAACAATTTGCGTAGTTAATAACCTGTTTGTGTATATATATAAATAAAGCTACATGTATTTACAAATATATATCATATACTATTCTGACACAAGCGATGATGAACTGGGAGTGAGGAATGTAAAATATGTATTTAATGGCTATTAAAAATTGAGAATATCTTGGTCTAAATAAATAAATCATACGTAAGTCTATCTTAATTCTTAATACTAATTAAATGTGTTAGTTAGAAAGATATACATATAAAATCAATTTTATCGAAAAATATTATTGTTGTGCTACCGGTATTCGAACCTGGATCTCTTTCCAACTCGGGGAAGGTGCATTATACAACTATTGCAAATTTTAAAAATGAATACATCTATCGTTGCATTATTTGAAAGCCGTCTACTTCGTTTTTACGGAATCTTAAATACTTTTGAGTAAACCTACAGCAGATGCCAGAATTAACAATTAAATTTTGGATACATTGATACAAGTTGTATATTATTATGGAGAACATATCACAGACCGTCTGTTATGAATATCTACAGGAACACAATAAGAATGTGTTGCTTAATAATGAATATTTTAATTCTATTTATAACGTTAACTTTGACATATATTATCTCCCTATAACTTAAGTTCTATTATTATCCCTCGCAATCTCCTATGATCAGTCTAATTTTATTTTTCCTCTGCCGCTCCCAAATTTAGCTACATACCTACCGATCCCCAGTCAATAGATTATGTTTGACGTCAGCCGCGATCTAAAAATCGTGTCACGTGACCGTGACAAGTGACAATAATACCGTGCAATAATTGTGAAGCCGGTGCAAGTGCCGGCCTAATAATGTAACCAGTTCTGTAACAAGAATGTGAAAGTAGATCAAATCAAGAATAAGATTCGAATATTGGTCAGTTTTATCTCGCTCACAGCACCAACTCCGGCAGCCGTGATCGTCTAGTGGTTAGGACCCCACGTTGTGGCCGTGGTAACCCAGGTTCGACTCCTGGTCACGGCAGTGTGATACACTATCACGGCGGAGAACTATTTTTTGATATATTATTGTTGTTTAATAAAAAAAAAAAATTTTGTTATAAATTTTTATATTGCAAATTGTTTTATTAATTTTTAATATTACAAATAATAATTTATTCTACATTCATTTAAAAAAAATTGCGTAGTTTGTAAAGGGAGCCTTTTTTGAGAAATATAAAATATACATTTCATGTTTCGTTAATCGAAATTTCTATCATACATACGGTTTATTTGCTTTTCGTCTGTAATAATAATAAGCGATATAATATAATACGGGATTACTAATCTACACTAAAAATCGGTTATAGCGATTTAGAATATAACGTCAAACTTGTATTGGTCTAATTAAATTGTTAAATTTGTACAGTTCGACAATAATTTCATGATTCTGGAATGCTGGCAAAGTAAAAGTCTGAAATAATATTTGAATTTTACACTAAAATAAACCGTGTACACGTTAAGTTATTTAATCCAAATCCCTTAACGATACCTCCCGAAACTAAGTGTGTTTGAGTGTAGTAGTGACTAAATGACACAACATGTGTATAGTACAATATTTATTTTAGTGAAAAATTAAAATAATCTTGTTGCATTATAAGGCAACTGACATGTCAAGTAATATGTTTTTGAACCTTCATTCATTGTCCAGAGATTTTGGGAGTATTACGTCTCAGCGTTATCCGAAAAACGATGGTAAATAGTTTATTTAATTTTTTTTTTATTTTTTTTATTTTTTTATAATTTTTATTTTTTTATATTTTTTTTATTTATTTATTTACTTTTAAAATTAGCAATATTAACTTTGTGGTTAAAATTCATATTTTCATTTATTTAATTATTTACTTTTACATTCTTACATATTATACTTTATAAACAATTCTTAAAGTTTCTAAAAAAAAAGTGATCAATCTTCATAATGTAAATGATGTTCACTGTCTCCTTAACTAAACCAAAGTCTGTACTAAAGGAGACAGGTTCATCCGTTGTTAGTCATACAAATATGAAATTATTTTACATACATTCGGTCAGTTTTATTCATTGTAACAAACGTGCTTGTTGTAAACTAACGATAAAACTCATTCAACTAGCACAAACTCACACCTTTGTTCATTTGAATCAAACATTTAATTGGTAGTAAAAATTCTCTTTTATTTTTTGAAACTTTTTAATTTTTTAAATGAGGTGCATTGGTTACAATATCACTCGGTTATAACGTCAATTATATTCCAGCTCTTTTAATTTCGTTATAACCGAGTTTCGGGAAATGATCATGATTGGTTGTAGGTAACGTCGATATGAGTTGAAAAAAAGAAAAAAAATATATTAAAAAAAAATCTCGCATTAAAATTAGGCCTTCAGATTTTGAAGCGAGAATATTGAAATGTGATTGTTACACACTTACATCTGTGAATCTCTTATTCTTAAATATGCTCAGATATCGTATGAATATTAATATTATAATTATACATTTAATGATATTTTATAGTCATAATACTCAAACGATAACCTAGTTATATATACATTTTTTCATAATCTTATAAATAAAATAGTAAAGCTTTCAAATCTCTGTTCATCTCAAATGAAAAGTGAATGAAAAATCATTTATTTCCGACGATTCCACCGTTTGAAAAGGTGTATAAAATCTTCCATCATCCACGTCGATCCCTTATGACTGTGAGGTGATTTCCATGAACTTCCACCATATTGGCTATACTCCTTTACTTTTCTCGGTATCCTGCAGATCTTAGGACTGATACCAGAAAAATGCCTGTTGTCTTTTCCACTTGGTCGGTCTTCCTCTTCCTCTTCGTCCTGTGATTGATATTCGATAATATCAGTGATTGGAAACTGCGACTGTGATCACAGTTTCATTACTACAACGCATGTGCCACACGATATCATAATACACGAAATAAATGAATAAATAAAATATTAATATTAATATTTACTTATATTATTCAAACTTTTTTTGTGAAAAAAACATATATAATTAATATATCTTATTTAATATCATCACAAAGAGAATGAAAACCCTTAACTAAAATATGAGTTCATTTTTCGGATCAAATTCTTAGCATTTCAGGTCAAATACATAAAACATTTTGGCAAAATCTACTAGATGGTGCTTATCACGAGTTATAACGTAATTTATGAATATTTTCGTTTCATATGCACATGCGCCGAATCACGGTTCACAACCAAATATAAATAAAATAAAATAAATAATCACGAATCACGATATTTCCAGATATTCAATCACTAAAAGTGAGTGTAGCTCAAAGATATTAGTGATTGACTCACCGTTCATGATTTTGAGCTCATCACTAGTATACATATTTATTTTTAAAAAATCTCATGTTTAATATTACAGTTAGCCAGCCCATTGGCTATATACTCTTAATATATCAACTTATTCAACTGATGAAAACAGATTGAGAATGAATCTGGCCTTTTCTATGTAAGACCTTGTAGACGGATAAACTTATATAATATTATATCTTCTGTGCTATTCTACCAAGCCTAAGAACCTAAGATGTAATTTGTTTATTTACATTATTTACTTCTACTTTTTTTCAATCAATATTCTTACTATTTTCAATTTAAGCTAAACGCTTGTGCTATGAACATATAACTAACTTACTGATCTATTGGAACGAGGCGCGAACCCCCGACCACTAGATCATTAGGCCAGCATCTTAACCTTAGACCAACAAGCTATTCGTTATATTATATTACCTATTTTATTGATTACATTTGTATTGTTGGTACTGTCTTTCTTAATATTTAGGTACCGATATAAAGATAATTTTATTTATATTGGTAATTAAAAAATGTACAATTATTGCAGGTATACATAATGGTGTTCACAATAACCAAATAAATGGGATTTAAAGAATATGTTTTGTTCATCTAATTACGTACTGGAGGAGGAGGTAGATACTGCGAGATGAAAGAACTTGACTGCGCGAAAGCTCAAGTATTGGTAAGGACACCATTCGAAGTAGAATACAACCCTCAACCCTTATGAAAAAATATATTCAAATACAAGACGGATGAGGATCACTTCAGTGGTTGCTAGATCAGAAGAATTTTATTGAATAGTAAATCACCTTGACATGCCACGTTTTTATTATTATTTACGCACAATGCAAAGTCAGAACGATATTGCGTCGAATTCTCTGAATATGAATTGAAAGACTAATTGGAATCCGAAATACGGATCAATGATGTAACGCGGTATAATGACTCAAAAAACGTGACGTGCTTGTTTGATATAGCGAAAGAAAAATTACCGAGTGACCACAAGATAGATGAGTTCTCGTGCCAGATGTCACCAAGACTATTTTGTTATTATCAACAAATAAACATAGGTTATTTAAAAATACAGGTTGTCCAAAAAAATTTATACAGGTGAGACAGGAATTTGAAATTTGAGCATCCATTGCGTTTTGAAGCGAGCGTATTGAAAATGTTTTACCTATTGACATTTTTTACGGAGTACTTTAAATATAAGATTCTAAGCTGGTAACAAATAAAACATTAAAGACAACTATTGAGGTAGAATGCCACTGTAAACCACATTAAATATTTGACAAAATGTCATAATTGTGCCATATAATAAATAAAAATAAAAATGTTAACTATGAAGGGGCGCCACAATGTTTTAGTAACTAACTGCCTGAACATAACCAACTGATTTAACTTTAAAATATATTATAATTCTATCAACAATGCCTGGACTTTAATGTCCATCAGAACGTTCACGATAACCTAACAAATTCTGTATTTATCTTCTTAAATTGAATTTGTTATTAAATTTAAAACCCTTGAAAATCTCTATGTAAAACATTTTAGGACACCCTATATGGTAGAAATATTAATATTATATATTTAACTGTAAGCATCTACATTCATGGAATAGATACATGCTGCTTTATAGCTAGAAAACACAATCACTTAGTGATTTTAAATGAAAATAAATCCATTGCATACATTATGGTTTTAAAAAATCCTTTAGTCATCTGATATTATTTACAATACTGATCTTCAGTACTGAATATATTCACGATGCACATTGCACACAATCCTGATTTAAAATGTCTGAAATAATAGATCAGGTGGCTGTACGTAAATCTTTAAAGGGGTTCAATGGCACCGCTCGAAATCTTCCCCAAAAGAGATCTGCGAGTGCCAGAACAAATTACGGGTTGGGAATATCAATGAGCCCATTTCTGGAGGCACAAAAGGTTAGGGCGAGGGCTCGCCTCCTCATTGAGACCTCCAGTGCAAACTGTCGAATAGCCGAGAGGTGAAAAACCCTTTTCTCGTGGTCTGAATGGCGATACGCGAAATCATTCATCTCTCCTTCCCTCGTGCAAAGAAACGGAAATGGAAAACGTGTGAAAATATCATATATTAAAGTTGACTTCACGTTTAAGTTCATAATATTAACTGGTTATGTCTAATAACTGAGTAATCTCTAGAAAATAAATGTTGATTGAATAAAACTAGAAATTTACTTTGTGGTACAATATGGTTATTTCCATTAATACTAAACTAAACTATGCACTGCATACTAAAATATGAAGCTTTCGCCTTGTGGAGAAAATGGCCGAATAACAGACATCAAAATCTAATCTTAGATTGCTTGTTTTAATTATCACTAAACTAAACTTTGTACTGCGTACACGTTGGGTTATTCTGTCGCTACTATAGTTGTGAGAGTTGCGGTCCCTTTCATCACTAGGTGATAACTAAACTAAATACAGTTTGACAAGTTGGTGGTATTGATCATTAATAAGAATATGGACAGTAGATGTGAAGTGTTAGGGAATATGATGTTATTATTATAATTATTTTATTTGATGTAGATATTGTAATAATAAAAAATACATAGGTCAAACTGCGAGAAACCTAAATACGAGAATAAAAAAGCATCGCCGCTGTCATAAAAATAACAACTTCTCAGAATTTCTAATCACAGAATTGAAACAAACCATTCACCAAAAACTTCTTCACTCGGTTAATTAAAGACATTTATTAATAAACGACTTAGAAACAGTCAAAACATAAAATAATTAAAATTCGGAAAACACTAATTAATAATATCACATTTCCCAACATTTCATTTCTACTATCCATATTTACATTAATGATCGAAACTTCCACCCCTCTTGAGCTTTGCACCACTACCTGGTTAGATTGCCAAACTGTATTAAGTTTAGTTATCATCCGATGAAGAGAGGGACTGCATATTTCGAAACTACAGCAGTGACAATATAAACCAACGTGAACCAATATAAATTTAGTGAAAATTGAAACCAGCTATCTTAGCTTAGACTTTGGTGTTTATTGTTCATTCATTCTCTCCATACGGCCCAACCATCAAACCCTTCATATATTTATAAACTTATATTATTAAACTCTTACTTTATTAAGGGCGAGCTTTCAAATTCGAGTCCAGTTTGAAATTCGAGAAATTCTACATGAATTTGATGTGATTTCAAGACGAGTTTAATAGTTAAATTCGTACATGTTCCAGAGAAATAATTAATGACGTTATATGTTACGTAAATGAAGGTTTGAATAGAAAAGATGACAATAAAATTGTTGATTTTCTCGCATTCAAACATAATGCGTGTCTAGAGGCTTATCCATAACTTATCCAAGTTTTTCATATTAATATTATGGAATGAGTGTTATCATTTGAATTAATCAATCGAAAATTAAACAATTTCTCGAAGTATATAATTCAAATTTATGAATATGTTTTGAAATCAGACAAAGTACCTACATATATTTAAATGATCGCCTTAATCAATGTTCTAAATTTAAAATTATTATGACAACCTCAATTTATTATTTTGTTTAATATTATCGCCACGTTACCATTTTGGTGATTTGTCTGTTTCATAATTATATAATATTTATGAAACAGACAGATTTGTTTAAAATGCAACAGTGTTATATAAACAACGAAATATTTAATTCCGACTTACATAAAAATTACGTACATAAAATATTTACTTTGTTCAAGAAAACGTTGTTTTCCCTTAAAATCAGTAAAAACACATATAATTTATGAAATTTGCTATTAATGTTGTAAATAAGTTTAATATTAATTCATACCGTGGGTAAAATATTCGTGAAAACAAATATTTTTACTATTTTTAAACGAAAATCATGACCGCGGATTTCGTTTATGTAATAATTTACTAAAATTGACACAATTTTGTAGCACGTGGAAAATGCATCTATTGACCACGGTCTTTCTTATAATGCTTGTATTGTCTTAATTATGGCAAATAACATCCAGTTAATTAGTTTTAAATGAGTATAAAGGTCCTATCTAAGGAATAGTTTTAAAAGTCAAATCTAGTGTATAACTTCTGATATAAATGAAGAATAAAAACCCATATTTTTGTAAAAAATGCGAATGTTTGAATTATTATTGAAAGTAGCTTCTTAACTATATTATATATCTCATTATTGTAGGGTCTACGTCAAAATTTAGTTTCCAAAACCATTGCAAAGATAGGGCTGAATTTTTTTTTCATGTCATATCAGTCCAATGCTCCTTCTCCTCAGTAAGATATAATATATATATTAATAATGGTCGTATCGTCGTTTTGAGTACTAACATTTTTGTGCATATTTATTTGATTATGGAGGCGAAAATAACAGGGAATCATACTAACTGTGCGTTTGTGAATCGTTTATTTAGTACTATTGTTACCTGTTATAGCCCGCGTCCATGAATGATATTTTTAAGAGATTTTTCACTCGAGACAACATCCGAAGCACGGATTCTGCCTCCACGAGATTTTTTGGAGACAATTCTTAACTTACGCAGTCCTGTACCTCAGCAGATAAAACTGAATAATTTAACGCCCAATACAACTTTTTTAACGGAGATCACATTATTGTTGTGAAATTGCAGTTTTCAGAACATAGCTCTTTGTTCATTTAAATTAGAAATACCACAGATATATACGTTGTATCATTGAATAAAAATGAATTGATTTAATTCTGTCATCTTCCTAGCGTTTATTAGTCAAAGATATTTGAGATTCTTAGCAATATAAAGTTGATTGATGTAAAAAATGTATCAATTTGAAAAAGATATAGAAAATATGTTCAAAATCTTGTTGTAAACCTTCTTGGTTGATATGGCGAAATAGGATAACGCCTTTCCCCAGAAAAGAAAATGTCTAGGTTCAAATCCTGGTAGTAACTCAAATGTTTTTTTCGATAAATATATTTTTTTTCTATATCTTTTTAGTTGATTAATTAAATTTGTATTAAAAATACTAAATTTTTATATACTAGATAGTTGTACGGATCAGTTGTGATTTTAAATGACGTTTGTGTATACAATCGAGTTTATGTCTCTTCCTCAAGCTGATCTCTAAGTTTATTTCCAGATCAAAATCTTGACATGTGTACACGGTATTGAAATGTATCTCAACTAAACTAATCTCTCTGAGATTATTTCATCGTGTCTCCTTCCGTGGACACAGTCCTTTAGGGATCCAAGGTACGTGATCTTTGCATCGTTTCTGGCCTCTACACGAGAGTATGGACATATGATTTTCTGCTGATTTAAGTAATTCAACTTTAATAATACTTTATAGTTATAATACGTTAAAAAAAAAGCATAAGTCTATTTATGTTTTGTGTTGTTTATGTGTGAAAATACAAAAATAACACATTCATTTCAGTGAATCAAAATTCTAGAACCTTCTAGAAAATCAAATCATTTTGCTACACAATACATCAAAGAGATATCGACATTCATCAATGCAGCTGATTCACCTGACTCCTATAGACATGCAATTAAAACCAGGCTCTAGTGCCAAGCAAACACGTGGTACACGGGTCCACAAACGTTTACCCAGCGCATCTAACAATAATATCACAGTTGATACAAAGCAAATAATCAAGGACGTTGATTAGTGTGTATCTAGTATTTAATACCATTGCCGATTATTTGTAATGAAACGTTTTATTATTTTCTTTTTAATTGTAAACCATTTATGTTGAATTTTTTTGACGATTTCTAAAAATTGTTGATTCAATAAAATATAAATTAAATATATTAATTAGAAAGATATACATATAAAATCAATTTTATCGAAAAATATTGTTGTTGCGCCACCGGGATTCGAACCTGGATCTCTTTCCTAACAGGGGAAGGTGCTTATCCAACTATGCTACAGCGATAATATTTTTAGCGACAATTTTCGAACCTTTATGTTTTTTAACCTTTTTGATATTAATACATTTAATCGTTCCATTATTTGATTATTATTATGTTCTGAATAATTACAACTTCAAAATAAGAATGTGTTGTCCTAAAAATATAAATAAAATAAAATATATACCTAAGTAATGTATTATCAATGTTTTTTCGCACACTGCGTGTCTAGAATGTACTGAATTATTTGGGAGTGAATTGTCAGCTTTCCAACAACAACAAACAAATATTTGTTATTAGGTACCGAACCCCTAAAACCTAAAAGAAGTAATTTGAAACGGATAAACGCGGTCATAACTATGTAGATCAGATACTTGTTATTTCATATCGTTCAATTCGCGTATGTTTGGGGTAGATTTTTCTAAAAATTATGCAAAACATCTGCACAATTTCATCTGTTGTTTCTTTATTATTTCGTTAGATTGTTTTAATTAAAACGACATGCAAACTATAAATTATTTACGCGTGAATGTGTCATTTTAATTTAATTCGCAGAAATTATTGTTGAGCACAGATTATATGGAGGGTATCTGGAAAATAGAGTTGATTCGTGCGAGTGGAGAGTGGAGTGAGCAATAGATATGATTGCTGGCAGGCATTGTAGCCCAACAATACAAATAGTTTCACAAAAACTAAAATACAATACATAAAATAATACGATAAACAGAAAAAAATCTTATCTTTAAATATCCGCTGTCGAAACATTAATGATTTTTTTTAAAATGTTACATAAGGAAGATATAATTTCACACGTGCACTGGTCTGGGGTGGTTGTTGAGTGGACAATGTATCAGGTTGTTTCATAAGTTTTTAATAAAGAAAACACAGTTTTATTATGAAGTTGCAATTTTAGAACGTGGACCTGCGATATTGAAAATAAATTACCTGAATCAATTGGAGAAATGAATGGAAAAAATCTATCTATCGAAAAATAATGTATTACTCAAAGTTTTATAGGATTCATTCCAAAATAAAGTAGATAGCCATTTTAAAATAAAGTGATAGATGTATCATGTACATAAGACTAATTTTTCAGAATCTTATATGTTTAACATAGCGAAATTGCGAATTGCAATTCATACATATTTTTTCGATAGATTGATTTTTTGTATATCTTGTTTTCTTTTTGTTTCATATGTCTGGGTTTTTTAATACTAGCGTAAAATGCATTCATATTTGATATTTTTACTGTTTTTTCGGTATTTTGCAACGGCATTAATGGCGGCAGTGCGATTATTTATTTGTTTATTTTCAACCCTAAATTGACAATGACACAGGAGATAAAAAAAACTCCATTATTATGATTTCTCATTTGGATATAATGCATTTTTGACAATTGATAATATTTATAGTGCAATGAGTAGGTCTGTAATGAAATTAAAAAAGTGTCAAATGTGGTTCGAAAGTCTTCTTGTTGTTGATATTATTATCGGAGACTAGATGTTGATCCTTTATGTCAATTCCTATAATAAAAGTTATTGGAAATCATACAATGTAAGTAGAGTAATTAAGATTATTTTACGTATTGTGCCAATGTTAATTTAGAATTATAAATTAATAAATAAAAGTACTGCTGACACGATTACTAGTATTTACTACTACTAGACTACTAGACTTTTAGACTACTAGACTACTAGTTTCAAAAGAGAAAAAAACTTTAAAAATGTTCATTTGACAATAATAATTTAGAACTTCTACATAGTTACGCCAAAGAACGAAATATAGACATCTTAGAGAATTTGGAAATTTTTAATAATAAGAAAATAACATACATCCAAATATCGCCCGTTATATTCTCTATTTTATCGATTTAACTCCACTTCCTCCCCCATCTCCCTTGACTCCAAACACCCTTTTAATCACTGTCTGAAAATGTTTTTAACTTTAGTTGAATTGTATTATTGATAATGGGAAGATGTTCCCGAAAACGTTCTAAGGTTTAATACAATAAAATATAATGAAATAAAACAATGTTTCAACTCAATTTACAAAATAATTTAAAAATGTCTTTAGTTTTTTTGATGATCCTAGACATCCTGATATTTCAAATACTATGCCGTTTGATTATTGGCCGTCCGCGTCACGTGTCAATACGTGTTCTGTTCCGGTATTAAAGTACTATTACTCTCACATGACTGTAAATTTTAAATGCAAATATTAAAATAAAGTCTCGGTATTCACTTTGATGTAATTTGGTCGTCCGATGTCGGCATTAAGCAAAGTTTCTCCGGCTTGATACAAACTCCACAACGTTTATCTCATCTTTACCTGCGGCAAGCCGTACATCTGTACGGCGGTACAGCTTCCCAGAGAGCTTTTGTTATTACAACTCTCACGGAGGTTAATCAGTTATTCTAATTAGATATACAGATGGCGCTTTACAAAGCTTGTTGCAATTGTACGAGGACGAGAACGAGGGAGAGAACGAGGGGTGAGCCGGGGTTACATCTCATGAAATGTTATTCTCTTTAATATACAATCTGATGGTAAATTAACATCGTTATTTCGGAGTTCATGTTTACTTTACAGAAATTATCCAAAAACATCGCTATCGGGAATATGAGATGTTTGAACGTCTTGGATGTTGAGATGGTTATCTCAAGTACTATAACAAATATTCGAAGGATGGAGGATGTTAGAAGATATTAAAAGGATGAAAGAAGATGTGAATATGTTGCAATTGAGGCATAATTCTGAACATATGCTGCAGCAGTGAAAAACCACCACTGGGGGACGTCTGCGCATGCCAACGTACATACTGAACGCAGGCATCGACCGGCGACTATCGTCTCCGAGCTCTGCATTAGATACCACCGCACAAATCTACACAAGTAGAGTTATCAACCTTTTATACTATAAAATAATAAATTCAGTATCATCACGTGAGTACCGATCATTTGACTCACACTTTTCTCAATTATACTTATCTTATCCTCATAATACATACATGTGAATACCGTGATATATTTGAATACACATGATAAGCCAACATGGAGGCGGTTCACCATTCTTATCCAATTCTTCTTACACACCTTCGTCACTGGTGACCCCGACGTGATTTGAACATGCAATCTTCTAATGTGGAGTTCAACAATTTTCGCAGCTTTATTACAATCATTTAGCATTTCCTGGTACTCTTCTAATCATTTAACCAGAACGACTATATAGTATGCAAATCTGAGGTGCGCAGCTACGCAAGAAGTTCAGAGATTCAACAACTTCTAGGGTATTTGTAAATGTTTTTTGAAATATATACGACGTCTCCATAACTTACATTTATCCTTAGATATATTGGTTTTGTATTTTTATGTAGTTGTCATGTTCTAAAACTAATGATCGTTAAATAGCTAAACTATGTTAGATTTAACTAGATATATATATATATATCTCACAGAGACGAAGCAATTATTTATTTATATGGGAAAGTAAGCATGAAAACCCAGTAATTGGTTTCTATTAAGATTTGGAAATACTAAAATATATTGTGACATGATCCTGTCTCAAGTTGGATGCACCAACATGTGACGTCTTCGTCCTTCGGTTTTACTCAAGGGGAAGCATGAGATGCGTGGTCCTGATGAACAGAATTCACCATACCGCCTCCCATCCACATCAGTAATCATTCTCAAAGAAAAATAATAGGATAAGTTTGAGATTTACAATATAATTAATTAGCTATTTCCATACAAAATAGGAGCATGACAGAAAAATAAAATGTTAGAATTTACAAGGTTATATAGCATAAAAATAATATCACATCAGTGTGATTTCAATAAAAGAATTTCATCAAATCGTCTTCAATAAAAATAGACCTTCAACAAAATTAACAACAAATATTAAAATCAGAGGTAAGAATGTGAGAATAATTATTATAATTTACTACCTCTTCAAAATTTTACAACTAAGAATTTCCTTCACAACAATTAGACACAAGAACCTTTGCTCTTCAGGAGCAATCCCCAATTTGAATTCAGTGTTTGATGTTCTGAGTCACATCGTATCACACTTTGTGTCTACTCGCACCGCCAGCGTCATACAAGTTGGGTCACCTACTTCCTGACATGGTTCCTAAAGTACCGCAGAAACCCTTGTTATAAAATATATTGAGTTGTACAACATATTGAGCAGATGGAACCCAATCGTGTTCCTATCATGCATAGCTCGTGAGTAATCCTTAATGAAGAAGTGAGTATATTATTAGTTATATAGTATTAGTTATCCAAATTAAGCCTCACAGACGTCGTGACGAGAAGGGATTTTTACATCTTGCAAATACACAAACAAAATAACAAAAGCTCTAGACTAACACGGTACAAGGTAACACGGATGCCTACTATTTTATATTATTCTCACCCTTCCTTTTTAAACATGAAATCATATTTTTTGATAATAATTTCACGAGCAGCTTATTTCACACGCTCTCGAACCGTCAACGGAAAAAGTGCCATAGAGAAATTCCTTCCCGCGGTGCAGTGTTGCTACTTGCGAAATGTCAACTTAAAACATCTCATATCATATAAAGTCTCTTGGCCAGTAGGAACTATAACATATCGTTATAATATATATATATAGATTTAATTAATTTATTATATAATGTTGTTAAATTCCGACAACAGTCTAGTATGGTTAAATGATTTGAAAATATAATGGATTTTGTGATATATAGTGTAGCCCCTACTTGAATCACATGCTTTTGTATATAATAGATACTAGGTACATAATAAGTACATGCACAAAATGCATGGATCCATGCGTGCACCCTATTGTGATTAAGCTAATTGATATATTGTAAGTGGGTACACGGACAATGTTCCCATACGTTTTCACTAAATCTACTCCTATCTATTGGGGTAGGTATATATGTGTGTGTAATATTTATTATTAAATATGATATCCTTGATGAATAAAAAATGATGTTTTTTTAATTATTTTAATTTGTATTTCATCATCAGACGAATTCTGTCATCACAGTATGAATTACTAGGTCGGAGTCTATTCATCATAATTATTAGCTATTTTATATATATATATATATATATATTTAAATAGAGATGTGTACACAAAATACATCAATATAATTACTATTTTCAAACTAAGCCAAACTCTTGTACGAGTACTGTGAAAAAAGGATTAACACCCGATCACTAGGCCAGTGTCTTAAGTATCTCCCATTTTTCTCTGTCCATTGTTATTCGCTGCCAATTTGGTGATTTCGTTAGTCCAGAGAGTTTTGAGGCGGCATGTTGGCGTCTCAATTCCCCTCGAGTACCATTGGATGACTGCATTCGGCAAATAGTGGCCAGCCTATTTAATTAAATTAATTTTCTTGGAGTATTTAACTATATTATTATTTGTATTTAAGAGTTATTTATTATACTTACTTATTATTATTACGTTTCACGATAACTCGTTCCGTGATAAAATACTCTAAATAAATTATCGGAAATCATTTTAATATCAGATTCGCGAAAAAGTAATTATTCTTTCAAATTTTTTTCTAATAGATGGTCAAGCATGTTTTAAAATGCAACTTACTTAATTCTAAACTAAAATAATAAATTTTTTACCGCTAAGATGAGATGTGTTATCACATCCACTATATTCGCCAGACCTGACACCATCAAACTACTATTTGTTTAGTTCTTTACAAAACGCTTTGAATAATAAAATGTTCACTGCTGATGAGGATATCCAATCGTTCTTAGAACTGTTTTTTTGATGATGACTTTTTGGATGCAGAAGAGTGTTTAAAAAATGACTTAAGTTAATCGAACAAAATTGACAATATATAGTTTAATAAAGTTTTTATATCACATGAAGAATTCGTATTTTTTTAACATACATAGATTAATACTCAATTAATTTTTACATACATAAATTAATACTCAATTACTTTTTACATACATAGATTAATACTTAATTACTTTTTACATACATAGAATAATACCCAATTACTTTTTAGCTAACCCAATCAATGTATTATATAAGCGATATATTTCTGCTTGTTTCACTATACGAAATTCCCTACTGATACAATGTAGTTTTGAAAAAAGAAATAAAATAACGAAAATAAAAATATGCCAAACTGGAATATTTGGCCAATTTAAATGCAAATAATTTTTGAAAAATTATTTTATTTATTGCAGGAAGCGTCAGATAACGTATGACAAATGGACAGATATTTTTAATGTCAGGACAGATTGACGTTCTTTTCTGTTTAACTTATTAGTTATTTTAAATGTTTTTTTCTCAAAATTATGATTAAATCATAATCACAAAAAAATGTCAGAACAAACTAATAGAATTTTTTTTTCGTTTTCATTGTTAGTGGGATGACCTCCACGGAGAGAACCGCTGGCCCCATCTAGTATTCTATCCTTACAACATCCGAGGTTTCTCGAGAGAGTGGATGTGATCCTATTGCTAACCAACCTTCCTTTGAAGGTCCTTCAGAACTCTTTGATTTATTTATTTTTAAGGACCCGCTGAAACACGGATGAAAGTTAACGTGAGGAGAATAACGATGTATCGGTACATTGTGATCGTAAAAAAAAAACTTTATAGACATGTTTACCTACCTATCCTACGAATAAAAATTGCGTTATATCGATTTTACATTAACCAGTTGCTTGCCCGGTAATGCTCCGTTTGTAATTATACCCATGATCAACTTCGGAAAAAAAAAACCTCAAAAAAAAAATTACTGTAAAGTTTTCAGATCTTTTTGAAAAAACTACAGCAATAAGTGCTCTTAATCAATGTTATTATGAAATGTCCATTCAATCTTAAAGCATTTCTTTAAAAAAATATATCTAAATATATTGTAATTATTACCAAAAAATATAATAGCGGAACCCTACTTTTTTTTCCCCCATACTATACTGAATATGCAAATATTTCCATATAAAAAGCAGACATTCTATTCATAAATTGATAGGTAAATTGATTGATTATTGATTATTAAATACATTGTTTTAAAAAAAATCAAAATTCACGATCGGTCTCTTATATTGCAATATCCAAAAAGTATGAAAACATTGAATTATTTAATTAAAATTTATAAGAGTACCGAAATAATTTTATTGTATTTAAAATAAAAATATATTTATACTTTGTGGGCATATATTTTAAATAATTACTAGAATCGAGCCTGTAAACACTGACGTCGGTACCACTTTCGATAGCCGAACGGTGGAATTACATATTTAAAAATAATTAATGATATGTATAATGTAATATATTGTTCGAAAGAAAGTTTCATAGTTATGACGCATTTGTTGGTCCAACGTTTCAGCTAATTCTCATTACCCATCTGAAGGGGATGCCTAATCGGTGAATAGCATCCCCTGCTAGAATGATTGTAGAACACGTCTATTCAGACAAGCAGTTCAGCGCTAAGTGAAATCACAAATCTTTACTTTGCATAATATATATGTTTACGACCTTGTATGTTTGGCTGCTAGTAATTCTGTGAAGTAAAATAATATTTTTTTTTGATTATGTATGTAAGTGTCGGGTTCTGAATTTTTTTTTGATGTTATTGGGTTTTAAATATTGTTATCAGTGGGTTGGGTAATTTGTCTGTCTTCTATATAATATATTAAGCCAAGAAACTAACTTTACTAACATTATACTCAAGCTCTAAAAATTTCAAATTTAACATACATATTTATATATATATATATATTTTAATAGAAACATAGCAATAGATCAGAATAAGAAGAAATACGGTGAAAATCCCTTTTTTACAAACCCTTTATTATAAATAATCATGCTTATATATTGAATCTTGTTAACATGTTAATACATCCAATTACAATTCATTATTAAATTTCATTATAATTTTAATTTATGGCAATTATATTCACAACTATAAGTACAATTATCGTTATAAAATGATCAACCGGACCATTTACTCTACTTTAGAATACAAACAAAAATGGTTGATTAACTCTTTAAACGTTTAAAAGTAGAGTATATAATATAGAATAGGCAAGGTAATGGTAGAATGATCTAAAGATAGTAGAAAATACAGCACAATCTTTCGATGCACAAATTAGGCTTACTTAATTTATTCTATGATGTATCATATAACTATTTAAAGGATTTATAAAAAAAACATTCTCATCATTTTAAAATTAAAATAGGATAATGTACTAAATTATATTAAGAATGCTATTAGAGATATGGAATAAAATAAATAAGCAATATTCACGTGTACCCAGGATGCTTTTATTTTAACATCTGTAGTGTATTTCTGTTAACTTTTAACATAGTTAACAATGCGATAAACTTGTAAAGAACTGTTGTTAAACAAGCAGGCAATTTAAACTTGTGACCGCAAATTATTTATTCCTGTTTCAGTTCTCGAGGGAGAGGAGGGAATTTCAGGAAAGTCCCCGAGTTTTCACTCAGTTTAACCCAAATACGCTCGCAAATACATTCTACGAAATTCAAAATTTACGGTCACGCATTTAAAGAATTACATTCAATAATTTAACCATTAATCTTTTGTGGTTAATTTCAGAAAATTGTGTCAACGTAATTAGGCGGTAATGGTGGGGTTAAAAATAAATGCTGCATCTAAAAGAAACACGATTAGAACATTCTAATGGCACGTATAATGTGAAAATTAACACAACACAAAATATAATACAATCACGCAATAGTATGCACAGTGATTTTTTAAACCTTACACTATTAAGGAAACCCAATTCTATTCTATCTACACCAACAAAAAGTTTGAACGAGTATTGTGGATCAAATGTGGGTTTATGCGCCCTTATTAATAATACTCAATAACCATTATTGATATAATAAGCGTTGTTCTGGCATAAGTCTATTCATGGTGAAATGGCAAACCAAACTCAGCACAAATCAGCTGCCAAATTATTAAGACTCGCTGTAAAAAATCACATGTTTTTGAGAAGCAATCGATTGATTTGTAAATTATTCATGATATTTTTAATTTTGAAATTTTCTGGTAAATTTGTAAACACTCCAATGAAAAAATAAATCTTCTGTATTGATGTGAGGCAATAAGTTGGTGCTATCTTTGAGTCTAATACATCAATACACTTTACTGATGCGAATAGTGAAAATATTTACTAAATATGAATTAAATATATTAATTAGAAAGATATACATATAAAATCAATTTTATCGAAAATTACTATTGTTGCGCCACCGGGATTCGAACCTGGATCTCTTTCCTAATCGCGGAAGGTGCATTATCCAACTATGCTACAGCGACAATATTTTTAGTGACAATTTTCGAACCTGTATGTTACCTTTTTGATATTAATACATTTAATCGTTCCATAACAATATTTTTCGATAAAATTGATTTTATATGTATATCTTTATAATTAATATATTTAATTCATATTTAAAATATCACAGACCGTCTGTTCTGAATAATTACAACTTCACAATAAGAATGTGTTCTCCTAAAAATATTTACTTTTATATCAACTGTTTTTCAGTAATACATAATATTTTACAGTGAATCCATTAATTTAGCAAGGAGCTGAATAGTCGTTTTCTTTGGTTACAATGACATTAATTAACGGCTAATTCAAGAATGCCTAGTTTCATTGTAATATACTACATTTTTACATAACATCATCATCGTCAGCCTGTCTCTCCACTGTTGGATACAGGCCTCCCCCAAGGAACGTCGATTTTTTTCTTCAGTCTTTCTCATCCATCCGTTGCCCGCCACTTTTCCAACATCGTTTCATCGAGTTATCAGGACTTTCTTTTCCACTGCCTATCATATTTTCGAAAAATGTATCCCGCCCATTGCTACTTGAGCTTGCATATCTTTTGGGTAACGTGTTTGGTTTGGTTTTCTGGTAAATTTGTACGTTGGGTGTATCAAAGATATAGGCCTTTCCATTGCTCTTTGGCCACCTTTTAATTTGTTTATGACATTGGTGGTGAGGGTCACAACAAAGCACGCATTAGTTGTAGGCTTTAGTTCTGTATCCATGTACGTACATAGATACGTACGTATATACGTACACTGTTTTATTTGGACATTAAATTGAAAATGACATTGAAATATTTCTTAATAAATAATGATATAATAGTAATTAAATGATGTACATATTTTTCATTTTGTTGTAATTTTTAATTCTCTTATTCATGTCATTTTCTTATAGTATTTTAGACACTTTTGTGATTTAAAACGTCAAAATATTTTCTTACTTAAATTATCATTAAGCTTAGCTTTTATAATTAAAAATAAAAATGGAAAGCTTAATGATAGTTTAAGTGAGAAAAAAAAAATTTAAATACCGTTAAAATTAATAAATAATTATTTTTATATTATAGATATTTTCCCAAAAGCAAATCGTAATTAAATTAATTAATTTAGTTATATTTCGTTATATCAACCTTCTCTTTAGATTGGACCATTTTATCCCGTAAGATATACACAGAGAACAGCTCGCGTAGCATCGTTCGCTTTCCTCGATCTCAGTTTGAGTAAATCCTAGAAACATTGTTTTAAATCAAAAAGATTTGATATATTATCAGGGGAGCAACATTAATTTGGGTTTTCATTATTATCCAAGTCGGAGGCTCCAGGCAGATGACGCCAATAAGGCAGCTGGTGGATTAGGGGTGAAACGAATGGTCTACACTTCATCTTCCCTCACTTTTTAATTACCCCCACCCCTACTTAATCGCGAGCCATTACAATGAATCTCCGAGTAATCAGCGTCATTTAGAAGCCGAGGCCCGCTTTGATGTCGAATTTCAGTATTTCCTTTATTTCAGTATTTCCTTTATTGCAAAATTTCCTTTACTGCACCGAGAAATACGCTGAAAGAGTAATATGAAAATATGGACTATCAACCACTTTTGTTACATTTTTATTTTCATTTTCGCGTTTTTCTGTACTTAAAACGTGAAATGAAAAGTGAACTTATTATGCTCCGTTGAAAATATTTGTATTTTTTTGGCTGTCATTGTATTCGCGCAATACGTCGTGTAATAAAAGTACGAGACAGAAATCTTGAGATGACCTGGCAGGTGCAAAATAACACACTTTTTTTCTCTGTCAATGTATGTATGTATATATATTTTTTGATTAGTTGTAAATATTATATAATTATGATTATCTCCTTAGCTGTCTGAAATTGTTAAAATTATCAATGAGACGTACGATGACCGACCTTATATTTCCATAAAGGATGATCAATAGTATGATAGGCTGCCCCTAGATTGTTAGTCTACTTAACTTTCACGCACCATTGAGATTATCGAGACACAATTCATTGTTCTATTACAGTGGTAATGTCAGAACACATGCATTAGCTAACTCCGCAGTCCCCAGATTGCATTCTTTGGGGAATGAATATGCGGAGGTAGTCGACATTTTTGCTGTAAATTTAACTTCTTATAGAACTACATTATCACAATTTTTTGTGTCTCAACTCAATGGTGACGGATTAATTGCTTTACTTCATATTTTTTATTTTAATTATGAAAAAACATGCTGATATTATATAATTTTTTTCTATGTATTATTGTATATATTTGTGTATAATAATAGTAAATAAATATATAAATATTCTTACATCTAGTAACACTTTAAAAACATAATAATTAAATCATGTATCAATTAGCAATAGATAAAGAAATTATAATTACAAAAGAAAATAATAAATACGAAAAATGATCAGTTATTGAACTAAGATACTACATATTGTGCACTTAAACTAGGAAAAGTAGCAACACTAGTTGCTTCCTTCACATTTGCTGGCAGTTCATTGAACAATTTGAACCTCTATAGCAGCGGTTCCCAACCTGTGGTACGCGTACCACCGGTGGTACGCAAGTGGATAGTTGGTGGTACGCGAAAAATTATCAGTAATGGCGGACATAAAAAGTTTTAAAAAAATTAGTCATAAAATATCATTTAAACTATTGTATTTTTCCTATAATTTTTAATTTTAATTAATAATATACAGTACAGTTGTTAATATGTACAGTCGATGATCGAAAATCATCAGAAGAATTCTTACATTTACCGTGTTTAATTAATTTTATATACATATATTTTCTATTAATATCGGTAATTTTTCATTTCATTTTGTTTTATACAAATAATTTAATTTAATTCTATGTATTTTTTTTTATAAAAATTAGTTGTTAAAAAAATACTGCTTTAAATGTCCTAGTTTTGAATTTCGACAAGAAATGAGCTTCAGCACCTTTAATATAAAAAAAAAACATTGTGATATGTTCAAATGTCTCATTTTTATCAGAAAAAATAAAACCTTTGGTATTTTTTTATAAACTTAAATAAATTGAGTTCTGGGAAATATAGTCACCTATAAAATGTATAATGCAAATAGAATAACAAATTTCTCGAAATACAATCATTTTTACGAAGTGGTACAATTAAGCGTGATGTACTACCAAGTGGTACGCGAGCCAAAAAAGGTTGGGAAACGCTGCTCTATAGTATAAACTATTTTGTGTTCTTGCAAGATTTGTTTGTGGAAGTCTAAAATCACACCGAATTCTTGTAGGTTGTGCTCATGAAGGAGTATCGCGGTTCTTTATTATGCTTCTACAGTGGGAACTGCTTCCCTCTATTCTTCGCGATCACGTTGGGCATGTATTCGATCTTAATAAGAGCAGTCGATTCAATACAAGATACACAAAAAGGAACTTGTATTAGTCGTTTATTTTGTTTGTTTTTTAGTGATACGTACTTTCGTGATCAGTACTTTCCAAGTTATATACCTCACCGAAGATTATAATTTTTATTACTATAATAATACTGTTATGGTACAGAGTATACAACTATTTACAGAAACAAACGGTAGAGGAAAGAAGCCGCGCTCAGCGCGCGTCTTCCTTTTAAGCCCATCACACACACACCCGAATACATCTAGAACCGGCGGTGCTGGCGCGTTGACATACGCACATTCACACAATAACAAATAAAATGTACAAAAACATAACTGACTGAGCAGAAGGGCGTAATGGAAAATCTCGGCTGGACGACGGGAAGCAGGAAAGAGATCTGATCTCCGAGTGCCGTGGACGCGTCTCGGTTCAAAATTTCCCCCTTCACGCGGTTGGCCAATGACATCCTATAACGGTGCATGGCGGTCGTTCCTTTAGGACATCGTTTGGTGTCGTATTATGTCACCAGTAGTACTACCTCGCCACGAAGATAATGTGAAAAACTATTTACACTTAAAAATATTTAGACATTCATAGCTTCATGTAAACTAAAGATTCATGTTAAAATGTATTAGCATAATGATTATTATTTAACTAATTAAGGAGAACACAGTTTTGTTGTAAAGTTGCATTTTCAAAACATCTATGTGTTTTTAATACAAATTAAATGAACTAACTAGAAAGATATAATATATTTTAAATATGAATTAAATATATTAATTAGAAAGATATACATATAAAATCAATTTTATCGAAAAATATTGTTGTTGCGCCACCGGGATTCGAACCTGGATCTCTTTCCTAACCGGGGAAGGTGCATTATCCAACAATGCTACAGCGACAATATTTTATGTAATGTTTAATGTATTAATATCAAAAGGTAACATATAGGTTCGAAAATTCTCGCTAAAAGTATTGTCGCTGTAGCATAGTTGGATAATGCACCTTCCCCGGTTAGGAAAGAGATCCAGGTTCGAATCACGGTGGCGCAACAACAATATTTTTCAATAATATTGGATTTATATGTATATCTTTCTAATTAATATATTTAATTCATATTTAAAATATCACAGACCGTCTGTTCTGAATAATTACAACTTCACAATAAGAATGTGTTCTCCCAATATTATATATTTAGTTGCTATTTTTTCGATTTATATTTGATTAATTAAATTTGATGCTATTAAATTTAGTTCATTATTATGCAAATGTCAATGGTACCAGAAATAGAATTTGGATTTGGCATGACCATGTAAACCAGACACCGGAAGATGGTCATGTTAGAAGTATCGATAACCGACTAGTTTGTATGAGAAGATGTATGAATGTGAATGAGGCGAGAAGAGTGTGGCGCTCTATCCTCCCTGCTTATTCCATCGGAGAAAAAGTGTGAATATAAGTTAGTTAGTTAGTATTACTTTGAATATCAGTTTGAGGTGAACACGGCGTTAATAAAATGTAGAATTTTTAGATCCACAATATGTCACCATATTGATTAAACATTAGTCTAAAATGTAAAGCGTACCGATGTTTCATTCCCTATTATTATGTTTTCATCCCCGACAGATCTACCAAAACTACCCACCTAATCCAGCACAAAAAATCCACACACATGTCCGGTAGTCGGGCTAGTTGATGCCGTGCAATTTTTTCAGCGGTACCGTGACAATAGGGGATGATGAATAGTTTCCATTGTTGAGTCCGCTGAACAAGTGCACAGATGTGCGCGCAATAAGGGTAGGTACGTTGTTAAGGGTATGCTAGCCTATATTACTCTAATAAAAAAATGTTATTGTTGACGCATTATATATGAAATATATTTGAATAAAATTAGACGTTATCATGTAAACATTTTATTGTTTAAAGTAAGTACGTCCATCTTTCGGGACTTTTTAGAAACATCGTTACGTATAGGAATATCTCTAGATCGAGAGGACGATGATATACTGTAATATGACCAGGATGTGTTGCTCAAAATGGATGGAAAATCCAATCTATATGCGCTGATGATTCATAAGTGTGAGGACAAACAAATATTGTAATAGAGTATTATATTTCTTAGACATCAGAGATAGCTATTGGTCTACTTTCATACAACATCCAGGTTAATGAAGGCACATGACGCGGGAAGTGCTACTTTTGATGGTGTAATACGGGCGTACTTTTCGCAGAATTAGGATGATTTGGAGGTTCCTTTAATCCATATATACCATTTATCGCCGTGTATCTCTTTGTCTACCGTCAGCATCCAGTGCCATACTAGTCCATGGTAATATTCCCACGGGTCAACTGATTATAATTATTAATGTCAATCCAAATTATAAACTATCACAAAATTGTCTCTGTTAATGTGGGTCATAGATATATAATGTGTTCATCCCTGCCAACATACACCCCTAACGGTACTAAAAATCCCCCGAGAAACATTAGGGTATGACAATGTATGATGAATGATCGGCTATCTGCTCGAAATCGGTTCATTTCCATTTTTCAAATCCCTTATCGACTTTAATAGCTCTGTAGTATTTAATTTAAAATAATGAGTGATTTGACGTCGAAACTGATATTTCGTCCGCGAAGCGAGGGAATGATCCGCGCTGGAACATGATTGATGGTATCGATTTGGATTTGTATTTTTAATCGAGTGAAATTCGCGATATCGTTATGTTTTTCCTCGATTGCGTAATGTTTAACGTTTAGTAAAAGATTGAATATTTTTGCATGCTTATATATATACTGATGCATATTTGTAAGTTTTATTTACCTTCATCATCATGGAACTACAGTCTGGATTGATCCGTGATCCTTACATTCCTCTCTGTTCTGCTTATCTAGCCGACGGAGTTGTGGAGTATCGATACTCCGGCTCCCCTCTGGTTTTATAGGTTCATTACCTCTTTAAGGCTTTTGATGTAAACCTCCTATAGGATTGGTTAAACTAAATCAAAGTTAGGTTTTGTACGGTGGCTCTCGACTTCCATCCGTTCTATCCATCTATCTATAATCGCCTCCACAATCAACAACAACGCCGACAGTTCCTGAATGCACCCAGCAAATATCTGGGTACTAACCATAAGCTCTCACCGCCGTTACCGACTAGATATTGACAACAATAATATGCGCGGGCAACCGCCCAGCCAGCTTTAGGTTTTCACGGCAATCTGTAGTTGTGCATCAATCAGCAATAAACGTCTATCAACTGTGAGTAGTATTTATCTAGTCACACTCACGCACACATCCACATACACGTACTCCGTGATATCATCCTCAAACGAACAGATTTCAGTGCTGGGAGAAATAGGTTCCCAGCTACCACCATATAACATAAACGCTCTTTCATTAAACACCATCACACACTTGTTTTCCAATAATTGAGGACTCTGTAAGTGATAACCTCGTCTTTTTTTTATTTGATCACGGTTTAACACCTGCAATTGGTGACCTTATATGTTCGTTTCTCGTTTTTATCAATCATCTTTCCACAAATTATTTAAAATAGACGAATTTCTACGACGTTACTCTGGTTTCATACATATCCATATTTTGTCAATTCGAAGATTTGCTAGTTTAAAAATTATCGGTATTATGAAAATTTAATCAATATATCGAATAAATATCAATTAACTAATAAAATTGATAATAATAATTATAGCTTCGTAGAACAAGATCTAGACAGTATGATTAAGAAACTCGACATAAAAAAATCAGCTGGCCCAGAAAATGTTTCTCCACTTTTTAAAAATTAAATGTAGAAACCAACATACGAATGCAATAACGAAAATATTTAACTTTTATTTACAGCTCGGAGTATTCCCCGATAAATGTAAAATCAGTTACATATCTACAATTTTCAAAAAGGGTGATATAAATAATACATTA